>KK351289.1:0-17573 GCA_000671755.1 Glossina brevipalpis | reverse complement strand
TTAAATAAAGTCCTGAAGTTCATATAAAAATAATGGATTTTTTTTTCGCCAACCTAATATAAACTTAAATCAAGTAAGACAGTAAATAACTGTATTACAGTTTAGTTAAGTTAACATATGTTCAGATGTTTTCTTAGTGAGTCCTTTGAAAAATTATTCGCATATTTTGTATATATTACGATACGTTTTACATTTTAATGTTTTACATTAGAAAGTACTCTTTAAAAATTCAAAAAATGAATTTAGGATAATTGTATTTTAATGTTATATACAACTTTGGGTATCGTATCCTGTAATACGTATGGTATGGTTTGTTGAACATTAGGAGTAAAAACTAATTCGGTCCGTTTTCCTATAAAAGGCTTTAATAATTTATGGTTATGGCTGAAACAGAGACTTCATATCATCATCTTGGGAGTTTGTGAACAAAGCCCCTTCCAAATATTAGTCGATTCAGTATCAGTCAATCGTATAGTTATTCGCGATGAAAAACCTCAGTTTACGAGTCAAATTCTTGCGATTTGCGGGTGAATTTAATTTTGCTGTTTAATTCGAGAGAATGGCGAAGTTAAATCCTAAAGAGAGATGAACAATGCTTGCTTTATAACATTCAAAACGAAAATAATCATGATGCAGACTAGGTGAACATGGATGATAAAATTGAATATCTATGCTGCCGCTCTTATTTGAGTGGATCAGGTAGCTGCGATATAATGGGTTAGCAACTAAGTAACTGGCGATTTCAGTTATAAATGTCTCTCACTCCCATTTTTATAATATCCGTGAATGTTATGATCTTCTTCTTCTTGTACATGTCAGCTATCAAGTTCATTGCGTAGATATTTTTTTAAAGTTTTTTTTTTACCTCAACATTAATATGGAATGCAAGCGCGAACATTTCCGCCATATTTTGCTTTATTATTTTCGTAAAGGAGAGAACGCAGTGCAAGCCCCCAAAAAGTTGCGTGATATGTATGGCGATGAAGCCCTTAAAGAAAGGCAATACCGGAATTGCTTTGAAAAATTCCGTTCTGAAGATTTTTCTCTTAAAGATGATCAACATTCAGGTCGACAAGTTGAACTTATTGAGGATGCAATGAAAACCATCACCGAAGCGAATCGCCATGTAACTACACCGAAGATTATAGAGAAGTTAAATGTTTCATATATAGTCATTGAGAAGCATTTAAAACGTGTCGGTCTCGTCAAGAAACTGCATATTTGGGTTCCGGACGATTTGAAAGAAATTCATTTGACAAAGCGCATTAGCGCTTGCGAATTATTGCTTAAACGCAATGAATACGATCCGTTTTTAAATCGAATCATCAATGGAGACGAAAAGTGGATTGTGTACAACAATGTCAATCGAAAACGATCGTGGTGCATGCGTAATGAGTCATTGCAAACCACTTCAAAGGCACATATCCAACAAAAGAATATTTTGCTGTCAATTTGGTGGGATTTGAAAGGTCCGGTGTATTTTGAGTTGCTTCCAAGGAACGAAAACATTAATTCGGAGGTCTACTGTCGGCAATTGAACAAATTGAACGCAGCGTTCAAGGAAAAGTGACCAGAATTGGTCTGTCGTAAAGGTGTCACCGGGACAATGCTAGGCCGCACACTTCTTTGGCCACTTGGCAAAAATTGATGGATCTTGGCTGGGAATTGATGGTACACCCACCATATAGTCCTGATCTTGCGCCACCGGATTACCATTTATTTCTATCCCTGGCCAAATCACCTTGAGGTAAAACTTTCAACGATGATGACGCTGTAATATCTCACTTAATGCAGTTTATGGCCGAAACGGGCCATACTTTCTACGAGCATGGCATTTTCAAGTTGTTAGAAAGATGGCAAAAGGTCATCGGACAAAATGGAAAATACATTACAGATTAAATTTCATTTCAAGTAAAAAAAAACCTTTTATTTTATTGAAGAAATCGGCAATTAATTTGTTGCCAACCCAATATTATGGTTTGTTTCAATCTCAAATCGGACCATTGTTCAGAAACGCTATCAAGAATAACTGATGAACTTAGGACCAAAAACCGGCGCCATATATCAAAAATAATGAAATTGCGAATTTATAGCCTGACGAAGTTCGAGTCCATACGGAAAACTTTTCCCCAGGAAACTTAAGCAGTACTAGTCTAAAATGTGGAAACCTTATCGCTGCTTTTACTAGACCTTAACCCTTCAGTCTAACACTGATTACAATTGATTACTTATTGTCTGGTCGAGTAGGCCTTCCACTCCAATATAATAACAGCACCCAAAAAGTACGACTATTCTTGTCAACCCCGAAGCGTCACTTGTGTATGCCTTACGGTATCCATAAATTATCTAAAAGTGGGAGAAAATAGTCAAAATAGTCAACGATAGACAATATTTAGATTAATCTGATCATTCATTCTAAAATAAAAGCATTTTTGATCACAGAGAAACGAATCGACCTATTAAATGCTTCCAATAGAATGAAGATAAATTTTCACGATACCTTGTTTGTTTACTTATTATTACTTATATTAAAGGCGGCATTTGCGATATATCGTTTTTATTATTACTCATATCATATTAAGGGCAGTATTTGTGGATGGATGTTTGGACAAGTCTGCTGAATTTCGAACTTAAACAAACAAAACGAAAGTTAGATGCAGTTAGGTTTAGTTTTTTGTAGACCCTTCATATCTGTTGGCTATAGAACGTATATCGGGCGTATATATTTAAATCGCTTCCGTTAAACACATTAATGATGAATGCATAGAATTTATAAAATAATCATTCGTTCATTCTTTAGCTGAAACATTTGCAAAATTTAATATACACTCGCTGATGGATATAGTTTATGAACGCTGTTCTCATTATTCACGAACTATATACTACTACTTACGAACGAACCTTATGTAAAATACATATCAATTAGGCCGAAAATCCATTGAGACAAAGTTCTAATTGAAAAATCAAGAGCGAAGAGGTATACGTTTTTATTAAAATCATTTTTTTTTTTTCGAAAGTATAATATTTTGGAGAAAAAATATTCAGATATTTTTGGTTCTATTTGCTCCCCACTGCTTATTGCCATATTTAAAAAACTACCATCTGTGGAAAGAAAGCTTTTAAAAATGATCTCTAATCTATTATGGAATTTTTCTACACTTAATCTACATACAATGTCTACTTTCGAGCTTGTTTTCGACAAAATTTTAAGGTTAAGTGCTAATTTTAGAATCAAAAGTCGAAACTCACAGTACACTTATATTAGCGAGCTATAATAAATTTAAACATTTCTTTTTCTTCCTTTTTTTTTTTGTTCTCTTTTTTTTATTCACACTTTTTCTTTCATCTTACTATTCTAATACTTTAAATATGATATTAATAGTATTTTTTTTAAATATCTAAATTGTGTGAAAAACAGAATCTTTGCTCTCTAAGCTTTTCAATTTTTGTATCACGTCGTAAACAGTTGCTAAAATTAAAATGAATGAAATTAATAAAAAAAAAAAAAAAAAAAAAGAAAGAAATTAAGTCATATCTTGTGGTCTCGTGATGTCGTGTCGTCTGAGTAAGTTCCAAACTCTTGAGCTTAATACCTGCAGAAAAACGAAGAGACACACAGGTGGCAGGTAGATATTTAGATAAATTATATATATATTCCTATTTACGCTAATCCAGAATAGTAGTGAAAGGCTAACACATCTAATGTGTTAACTGTGATCGATATAATGAAGGTTTTTTTTCTATAAAATGTGAATAAATAAATTTCTTGTCCAAATTATTTTTCCATATACTTATACTTATTGACGAAATGTTTGTTGTGGATTATACAAAATGTTTTTGTATCTTATTTAACAAAACTTTTTGATAATTCTAAAGTTCTTTTTGCCTTAACTAGGTGATGTCCTTGATTATATATAATTCTATATAATTTTATGCAACAAATTTGTTGTTTTTTTTTTTTTTTTTTTTGATGTCGTCGGTTAAAAAATTGTAATTATGTAAATATCGTCAATGAACCTGACTATAAAAATATGTCATACAAAAGGTTGAAAATCTACATAAAAGGTAAGAAAAACTTGTAATTGAAAGGAATACAATTCGTAATAATATAACATATATAATATAGTTGTTGTTGTTAGTCAAAAATGTAAACATAAATTTCTTTGACAATTATATTTTATTCTTATGAATAGGAAAAATACCAAAATTTTAATGAATACAATATCAAAATTTCCACGATAACTGTAATGAAGGTTTCGTGACATTAAAAAAATGTACGTATATATGTACATTTAAGCCAAATATCTAGCATTTCAAAATATAAAAAATTTCAATAGATTCTATCATAAAATGAATAATTTTTTATAATTTTTTAACAGAGCATTAAGTTTAGTATATAGACTCGATCAGCCGAGCAGTCGAGCTTAGTTTACTTAGTAAACTCAATGAAAAATGAATAATTTATTATAATATATTAAATGTAATTAAGTGACATTTGGAATATATTGATGCTGAGCTATTTGCATTTTGAAGAATCCCACCCTAAGTATAATCAGATAAATAATATTTACATTATATGTGATAAATAAATAATTCATAAATTTTGTCATTTTTTTTTTTATTATTACACACAAGTTAAAATGTTATAGTCGGGCAAGACCAACCATTAAATATCCTACGTCGCTTTGTCTAATATAATCCTTCATTTACTTTCATGAAAAAAAAAATACTTCAAATTATACCTTGTTTTCATATAAAAACGTGCCTTCCATGGCAACACTTCTAAAGAAGGGAGACGTGTTTCAAATTTAAGAAATTTAATTCGCTGTCAATGATCTACCTATTCTTTTATCATTTATGTCATAACAGACTCATAAAAAGACTTAGTTTTCATGAAAATCTTTATATATTAGTTTGGGGAAAAAGAAATCCATTATTTTTATATGAACTTCAGGACTTTATTTAACATGCTTCGGATTATCCGATTTGGATCAAATATGCACCGTTTTGTTGTATGATTTGTTGCCATTTTAAAGGTAACTTCAAAATGCCTCTCTCATAGAAGTTCTGGTCTCTATTTGCAAAAAACTCTAGTAGTCGATTTTCACAATCCTCCCTAGATTCCAATTTTTTATCATTAAAGAAATTTTGCAATGCAAGAAAAATATGATAATCGCTTGGTGCCAAATCCGGACTGTATGGCGGATGCATTAAAACTTCTTTATATATTCTTTATATATTATAGAGCAGAGAGACGTGGTTCAAATTTAAGAAATTTAATTCGCTGTCAATGATCTACCTATTTTTCTATCATTTATGTCATAAAGGATTCATAAAAAAACTTAGTTTTCATGAAAATCTTTATATATTATAGAGCAGAGAGACGTGGTTCAAATGTAGCAAAATTAATTTTTCTGTCAATGAGCTTCCTATTTTTTTACCATTTATCTCATAAAGGATTCATAAAAGGGCTTAGAAAGGCTAGAAAATCTTTATATATTAATTTTTATTTCAAAAATTATTATTAGGGACTCACTTGCCTAATAAAATATTATATAGTAGACTTTTTCGCGATATACTCTTTTAACTTTAATAAGAATAGTTACGTAAAGTGGGCTCTATAGAGAACATTCATATAGCCCAAATTTGACGCAATTAAAAAAATAGACCTACCAAGTCCAAAATTGGTACAGTTAATTTTTATATCAAACTCCTGTTTGGGACTCATTTGCATCATGAAATATTAAAAATTAGATCATTTTAGATCATTTAGGAATGCTTATTTTCATGAGAGAGCATTTATATGGGAGGTGATTAAAAAAAAGGCCCCTTTCGATCCAATTTTTTTCACCTACTTGTTTGTATTGATTTTTGTCGAAATATTCTAACGTTTCTCATGTAAAAACTCAAAATGGGGTTTTATGTCGTAGAAATAGTGCGATCAAATCAATTTCCAATAGCGTTCCTCCTCGAACCGAAGTACGTGAATAAACCAAATATCGGTAAAAGATCTACTAAATTGCCACATATAGGTGGAACACAAGAATATATGGACAGACATTAGACACGAGAAAATGATTCTGAGTTGATGATTGTTATAAAAGATGAGTCTATCTGAGTGATGTACGCATCCTAACAAAGTACCCCATATCATAGGTCACATAGTGTATAATAAAAATGTTTTTTTTTTAGTACAAGACAAATTATAATAATTGTTTAAAAATTATAGTACATAAATAACTCTGTAACAACTTACTGCTTGTTGGCATAAATTGTTATATTTGCGGCCCTTTTTTGCACTTGATCAGCTACTCAAAACATGTCTATTATGCATGTAGGCATCGATAAATGTTAGAAAGAATTAAATATAGAATAGGAAGTACATAGGTAATAACTGTTTAAAAATGGAAAGATCCGAAATTGTGTTCATCTGTAAACTAAAAATCAAAACAAAGAAATGTCTACTTTTAATTCCATCTTAAAATACTTTTTCTTTGCCTACTTTTAGCTGTAAACATAGCAAATTTTATAATCTACTTTAAGGCGGTAGGCAACTGAAACAGCTAAAAAAAAATTAAAAATTCTCTTTCGAAAAAAAGCGTTTAGTTTTTTGATTTATGTAGCTGATATGTTTTTTCGTTAAAATAAATTCCTTATTATCTTTTATCATTAGTTTATGTATCAGGATCCTAATATTGCTCTGTCAAGTTCATTCAGATTCCTTCTCATTATCTTTTCTCAATAATTTTATATTACATCTGCATCTGCTTTTATTCGGTTAGCTTCGGACTCTTAAGCAAAAATTATAAGTTTTCGCGGTTTTCTATCAAAAATGAGAAATCTATTGTGAAAGAGCGACACATTAGGTTTCATTTAAAATATTGTCCCTCCGAGGGAGTGTGTGGACCAAAACGAAGGTGCGACTTTGCGACTATATCGTTCAATTATTACAGGTTAATTAAGGTATTTGTGTATGAAAATGATCTTAAATCGATTTCTAAAAACATCTCTTAGGGAATTAAAAGAGTTAGAAATCAAAAGGTAAGACAAAGGTAAGACTATAATTTCTCAACTAAGATTCATTTGGCATTTAGCGCAGTGCTTGGAATAAAAAAGCCGAAATTTCAAAGACAAAAATTTTTAACAGTTAATAAATGAATTTATTAAAAATTAAAATTAAAAAAAAAAAAAACTTCTTTTCCGAAAAATTTACAGTGGCCTGTGTACCCCCTTACAACAAATAATTAGCAAAATTGATTTATGCTTTTTGGCTTTTAAATGGAAATTTTTTCTCACTATTTTTAAAACTTAAGTAGATATAAAATGTTTTAATTTTTAAAAAATATTTTTAAATATTTATTATTTAAAAATTTTTTTAATTTAAAAAAAAATTTTTTTTTTTTAAATTTTCATTTAACTTTTTAATATGCAGATGTAGTAGTTCATAGTTATTTGAAATAAGTCGCTTATGTGGAACGAAAAGAAAGTGCGCATGTTTTTATTTTAACATATCTAAGGCATTGATTGATAAAAGCTTTTGATAACGCATTCAATGTAACGTTGAGTATTTGATATTTATATTACTTTAACATTAAGTATTAATATTTAGATTAAAACAAATATTTCCTTTTTTTAGTTTTTTTTCTTTTTTTTAATATTTTTTTTTTTTTTTTTTGTTTTCAGGTAAGTTAAGTTTTAATTGTTCTAAAACTCAAATTCACAGAATTTTCTTAACGTACATATCCCTTACAAAAATTCTTACACAAAATCCACACAATTCTTATCAGTTAACAGTACAGGGTAACGCAGACATTGTCTAGATCATAACAACTGTAATCATCTCCGACACTAAAATAGTTGGCAAAAACGCATAATAAACAGTTTCTTGTTAGCACTTAAGCAAAACGGTTGTCCGAACGGTGGATAAATTCGTGAATATTATATATAAATTAATTAAATAACTGATTGCAGTGTTAGAGCATTCATTAAATAAAAATAAATAAAATAAAAGTGCATTCTTCTCTGACTTTTTTTTTTTCATTTCAATTTTTTCGTGTGTATTTTGCCATTTAGTGTTAATTGAAAATGTAATCTAAATATATTTCATTTAATACGTAACAATTAATAGTAAAAAAATTTAATACATCATTAATAGCGCGCATAAATTTAATGGCATTTGATAGTTTTCAAACAACAAACAAAAAAGCAAAAAATTAAAAAAAAAAGAAAAAAAATTGAAAAATGCCTGCTGAGCTATATAAGCTAATATTATGGATTAATTTTTAATCGAAAATTACATTTAATCTATACCCTTGTATGTGTACATGTACATGTATATGTAGTGCTCTTTATTTTAAAGGAAAATTCACATCCATGGTAGTTATTTACGTTTCCAAATTATAACCCATAGACATTGAGGTTTCAAGTGAGTCTCCATCGTCCTTTTTGGTTTAAGTTGTGTTCGCAATTAACCAAAGTAAGTGTCAAAGCATGTTAATGGTTGCTCATCGGTGTTTTGTGTCTGTAAATGTTTATTACTATACAGTTGCTGAGCTTATTTAGAAAACTTTACATGGATTTGTCTGCATAGTAAGTGTATAAGTGTAAGCACAAGTGTATGCGTTTGTTGATTATACGTGTAAATGTTGAAATGTTCAAATTCAAACAATCCATACCACAGAGTTAAGTAAACTTAATGAGTGTAGTTTGTTTAAACCAAACCTCAATGGTAAAAAGTTTCTGATTTTGGGCAAAGAGAACCAAACCAGCGATATAAAAAAAAAAAAAAAAAAAAAAAAAAAAAAAAAAAAAATGACTTTAAGTATTATAACACTACGTAAACTAAAACCAAAATATATGCTTTTTCTCTTCAAATTTCATACATATTTGAAGAATATATTTTTAAATATATTTTAATTCATCTTTCTTTTTTTCTTTTTTTTTTAATGAAAGATTTTATAAAAATGTTAAATTTGTAAATATCTTTGAAATTTAAAAAAAAAAAAAAAATTTTAATCATTAATGTCATGATTTATTTATACGATAAGCAACCACAAGTGTTTACGTGTAATTCGAATATTTATAGAAATTACACTCTTTTGCCAATAAAAACATTTAATTATTGCCCACTTGCTATGGCGGGTACATCTATTGTGCGATCTATTGAAAGTGCTTATCATTTTTGTTTTTATTTCACTCATAATGATATCGATGAAAATGATGATATTTCAATCATTCTATGTTGTATAATTCGTTATATATTAATGATATGATATTTATATGATATAAACCTGACTTTGAGATGAGTCTTTTTCATGGTGAAAGGTATTTAGTAAAATTTTCAATGTTTTTCATAGAAATATAATGAAAAATGAAACAATAACAATTGCTAAAAGTTTTTCTAAAAAACGATATGATATTTATATGATATAAACCTAACTTCGAGATGAGTGTAATGATGAAACCTTTTTCTTAGTGAGAGATAGTTAGTAAAATTTTCAATGTTTTTCATAGAAATATAATAAAAAATGAAACAATAATTGCTAAAAGTTTTTCTAAAAAACGATATGATATTTGTATGATATAAGCGCAACTTTTAGATGAGTCTAATTATTAATTGTCTTTCGTAGTGAAAAGTAATTATTAAAACTGTCAACCGTTTTCATAAACATATAATATATTATGAAACAACAATTGCTAAAGTTTTTCTAAAAAACGATATGATATTTATATGATATAAGCCTAACTTTGAGATGAGTCTAGTTATTGATCCTTTTTCATGGTGAGAGATAATTAGTAAAACAGTCAAACTTTTTCGTAGAAATATAATGTAAAATGAAACAACAATTGTTAAAGTTTTTCTAAAAAACGATATGATATTTATATGATATAAACATAACTTTGAAATGAATCCAATTATTAATCCTTTTTCTTGGTGAGAGGTAATTAGTAAAACATTCAAACTTTTTCGTAGAAATATAATGTAAAATGAAACAACAATTGTTAAAGTTTTTCTAAAAAATGATATGATATTTATATGATATAAACCTAACTTTGAGATGAGTCTAGTTATTGATCCTTTTTCATGGTGAGAGATAATTAGTAAAACAGTCAAACTTTTTCATAGAAATGTAATGTAAAATGAAACAACAATTGCTAAAGTTTTTCTAAAAAAAACATATGATATTTATATGATATAAACCTAACTTTGAGATGAATCCAATTATTGATCCTTTTTCTTGGTGAGAGGTAATTAGTAAAACAGTCAACTTTTTTCATGAAAATATAATATAAAATGAAACAATAATTGAATAAAACAAATAATTAAAGTTTTTCTAAAAACCCATATGATATTTATACGATAAAAGCCTAACTCTTAAATGAGTCTAATTATTAATCTTCTTACATGGTGAGATATAATATTAAAGAAACAAAAAAAAAAACAATAATTGCAAAAGTTTTTTTTTACAAAATATGTTGCACCCACACACTTTTGTATACATATATATATATATATACAACAGGAAGCTGCCCTTGGCTTTTTTGTATTTTTTTTATTTTCTCAAGTTTTTCTTTCCGTTTCGGTTCTGGCAATTATTTGTTGCCTTTGACAGCCATGCTAGTGGTAATAAATATTTCAAAGGAGGTGTAAGTTACAAAAATTCACTTGAGAAATTCTGAAAAAATTGATACTTTTTGTGTTCTTCAAATACCATAAATTTATTGCCAAACCATTGGGAAAGAATTGTGTGAAAGGAAAGAGAATGCAAGTGTTTACAAGAAAAAAAAAAGAAGAGACTTTTTAAGACACCATTTTGTAAAGTCTCGGGAATCATAATGAATAATAGAAACAAATAATAACAAGCAGAACCCAAAAAGTATATTACATTTGTAAAGTGTTTGTAAAGCATAGAAATATGCATCAAAAATCAAATGATTATCAGCACATCTAGATGAATTGATTTAATTTCAATTCTCTGTCAATCGAATTGATTTTCTTTCTTTTGAAATTAAATTTCTTATCTCAGATTTGTGAGTTTTAAAATCTATATAGAAATTACTTTATATTAGCTTATTATTAGAGGAAAGTTGAGCATTGTTTCTATTTCTTAATTTAAAATAATTAAATTTTTACTTAGGTATTAGACAATTAATTGTAGAATTTATTTTCACAATTCTTTCAATACTTAATTTAGAGCAAGCTTACCGTACTTATAAAGAAAGCATAGCACTAGTGCAGTATTTTTCAAGTGTAAATTTGAACAGCATTTCATTCGTCAAAAGTCAATATTCCTCTGCCACGTATAATTATTATAATCTTTTTTTTAGCAATGTAGATAACGTTCGCAAACCAACAAAATGTTTGAGAAAATTGCTAAAATAATGATAGAGTTTGATATTTTCTAAATTAATTCCTTAACGTATTTCCTTAAATTTCTTACAACGGAAATCTACGAACTTTTCATTCAATAGTTTTGATTTTTCTTTCTTCCTTCATAAATTTTCATTTGTCTATGTCAATACCAAGCACAAATACTGTTAAAATGTTAAGCATTACTTTTGAAGAAATTTAAAAAAAAATAAGTTCTAAATGTTTTTAAACAATTATTTTCACTTGAGAGAATTTTTTATATTTTCCAAATGTTTGTAACTCTAAGAAGAAGCATAGACCGAAGGCACATAAAATATTTGGTATCAGGATAAATAATAGAACTAATTAGGTGATGTTTGTTCGTCTATTCTAGAATCACGGCTAGAAATACGGCTAGCAGAGAAGCCATATAAAGAATGCGCAAAATCGTTTAAGAAATGTATCTAAATCTGTCTATCTCTTGCAATAATGTCAAAAATATTAATTTGAGATCACTTAAAGCGCGAGCCGGGAAAAATACACTTGAAATCTTACTTATAGATAAAACATCAATGTCCGTCCAACTCGTGAAATTACGCTTAGATAGTGAACTAGAGATCTGGTAAAGTACATAATGAACCACACGATAATATCGTAGAATCGTATCGTAGTTGTTATAATCGTCTTATGACATCTTCGTGTTATACCATGTACTGTAATACACAGCTATATACTGCCATACACCGTTATATAATATTAATCCAATGTCCCTTCTCAAGATAGCCGATGATTTTTATAACATTCTCATACCATGCGCCATAACCTTCCTGGCCGAGTTTTGTGTTTTTGATCACTTTGGACGGCTTTCGGTTAATTATTGATTTGATTCTGAAGTGTAGTAATGAATTCAGTTTTCATCCATTGTCACATATTGTATGAAAAGATCCTTTCTATTTTGCCTAAACAGCGTCCAATCTGCTCTCTGAATCAACAACACGCTGTTGTTTTTAGTCAAAAGTGGGAAAATGAGCTTCTTCATGGACAAACGTTCATAAAAATAATGAAAATAATAAAAAAAACTGTTAATCAAATATTATCAACGATTTAAATAAATTAAATAAATAAATAAAATTAAATAAAAAAAAAAGTTAAGAGATATTTCTTTAAAAGAAAAAAATCGAGATCGTCCCCAAATCTTTGAACGATCTCTCTGTCTTTTGTACGGAAGTGTGAGCGCCTTTCTAGAGCCTTTAATATTTGCCGTTGGCAAACACGAGCTTAAACTTATACCTGATGGATCTCTTAATATGATCAAATGAGTCCATTGAAACCATTACTCTTCGATCCACCGCACTATCGTTCTGAAATTTCAATCAATTTTCGCTGACATGCTGCCAGCAATCAATTAAATCGAAAAGTGTCTGTCGTAATAGATAGCAAAATATATGATCACAATTTGTAAAAATTAGTTCCGAACTTATTCCGTCAAACATCGCGTTCTTCGTTAACGTTATTATCGCTTATATTATTACTTAATATTCTTGCTATTGTTGATATTTTTATTATTTTATTGTTTGAAGATTAAAGAAAAAGCTTGAAGCATTTGCACGAGATTTTTTTTGTTTGGTTTGTAGAATTTGGGATGGAGGAAGCCTTTTATTGCAGGCTAAACCATGATAAATAGCAAAAATGCCATAAGATTGCCCTAAGATATCAAAATTTTTGCATCTAAAAATGAGATGCTCAGCCGATTCAACTGTCGAGCAGGTAACACATGTATCACTGTCAACAGCTCGGATAAGCTTCAGATAGGGTTTATCAAATATGGGATTGGTGGTTAGTCTGTTGAGAAACTTAATTTCCCAGAACGAGGAATTAGGAAATGGTTTGAAGGAAACAGACTGATGGAGTTTGTAGAAGAGTCGACCTGGTTTGCTCCGTTGTACGAAATTCATGAAATAAAAATCTACTCGAACGTTCAAGTAGAAAGTCACATAACCAATTAGTCAAAAAATAACCAAGATCCTGGAGATATAAGTCTGAAATTAAAGGTTCATGAATCCCTATTTTTTACAAACCAAAAAAAAAAGAAAAAATTTATTCATCTTAAAGAAACTGTTAATCAAGCGCGAATATGGATCATTTGCAATGATTATTATTAATATTTCAAATGTGAAATGAGTTTTGTGCAAAACTTATACTTAAACCGCTTTTAATGACAAGCAACCCTAGAAAACGACTTTTTTCCTACATTGGAAACTCAACTCTGAAAAGTGACTTGTTTCCTACATTGAAAACTCAACCTTAGAAAGTGATTTCTTTCTACATTCAAAACTCAACCTTGGAGAGTGACTTCTTTCTACATTCAAAACTCAACCTTGGAACTTGGAAAATTACTTTTTTCCTAAATTGAGAAAACATTTTAAGATGAACGTTTTCATCTATATTTCTTAAAGTGAAAAGCAACTAAAACTGAATAATTGCAATAAAGATTTATTTTGATGGTGAGTTAAGTCGAATAATTATTTAAAAAAAAAGTATCGCATAAAATCATAAATTTGTTCAGTTATTGATGTCTATTTCAGCTGTGCCAGCTATAACCAACTCAAGGGCACGGGCATCGAATAGGGTCATTAAACGTAAATCGATGGCTTCATAGACATTACACACCGCTCTCCAAACACCTGCGACCTATCCCGAATCCACTTCAAACATTGATAGAAATCATCATCCAGTGACTACAAATCGCTAAGAGCCATAGGTAATCTAAATAGAGTCTTGTAAAAGTGGGCGACGCAAGATGCATGCAATAGACAACGATCTATCAAGGCTAGCTTCAAAAACACGACCTAAAAATTGAAACCAAATTTTTGAGGTTATCAACGAATGCCGGCATATGCGGCGACTGTATCATGTGCGTATCATTAGCCGAATATTCGACTAGTCCAAGGGAAGGACTAAAAAGTTTACGTGAAACTAAACTGAAAAATTCTTTGGTCAGTCCGACATAATCTATCGCTTCTTCGGATTCAAAAACCACTCCCAGTCGCCCAAGAATTGGTTCTATCTTAGCAGCCATGACATCTTTCAGTACATGGCTACGACGGACTGGTAGCCTTAACCTGATTGTAGCTCCTGCATTCCAATCTTCTAAAAAATCGTAGTAATCTGGCCTGCAGGCGAGTTGGTGATAGCGACCGCCGAAAGTATTGGCTTGAATTTAGTGCTGATGAGCCCTTTGGGCCGAGTTTGGAAGTAGAAGCAGAATTTATGATTTCTACAAGAATAAAAAAAAATGAAAAAATTAATTCAAACAAAAAAATTTTTAATTTTTTCATTTCTTTTTCATTTATGCAAAGTTTGGGAACGCAAAATCATGAGGTCCGCTTCTAGTTCTAAATGTGACCTAAGGGGCTCACTAGTATTAAATTGAAGCACCCTTCGACGGTCGCTATCACCAACTCAATTGCAGGCCAAATTACGTCGATTTTGTAGAAGATTGGAATGGAGAGGCTATGATCCATTTAAGTTAAAGATACCAGTCCGTCGTAACCATGTACTAAAAGATGTTATGGCTCCTAAGAAAGAAGTAATTCTTCGGTGACTGGAAGTGGTATTTGAATCAGAAGAGGGTATGGATTATGACGAACTAACTAGAGAATTGGTCAGTTTATTTTCACTTGAACTTTTCAATCCTTACTTTGGACTTCGAAATAAATGCCGACCGGAATTGAGGTTCGTGGGACCTCATTTGAAGACAGCAAACCATCGACATCATCGGCTGTTGCTATTGCCTGAACGTTTCGAACATCCGATTCTTGGTTTAAACGCAAACCCTTTTCATCTCTATTTCTTAATGTGAAGTTGATAATAGCAATAAAGATTTATTTTGAAAAAAAAAATCTAAAATTTTTCTTTGATTTTTCTTAAGATTTGTTGAAGGATTTTTTTACATCTCAGTATCTTCCCCTAGTCGAGGATAAAAGATTTTCTTTTAAAATCAAAATAAGTTTTAATGAGAGAGAGAGAGAGTAAAGATTATTCTTAATTTAATTAAGTCTTTAATAGGAATACATAATCAAAATTAATAAATAAACCTGAACACAAATAAAATGGTCGAGTAAAACGCGATAATAATGTATGTATATGTGTTGTGTCTGTGTCCGTGTGTGACCATAATTGAAACCAAAAAGCTACTCTCACTAATCTTTATTTATTTACATTTTGAGGTTTTTTCTTTTAAATGCTTTACATTTATCATGGACAAATGCAAATTTATTTCCGAAATTTCAAAATTTGAAGCAAAGCGCATAAATTTACATGTAAACGGATTTTTTATATATAGATCTAAATAATATTTAAAAAAAAAAAAAAAAAAAAAAAAAAAAAACCCGTTTCGTATGAAGCATTTACACGCGTTTATTCATGCTCATCAAACTTGTAATGAAAATTCTAGTTAAACAACTAAAAACCGATATCCATTTGCATCCGAACACGAACACATACGTAATTTTCATGCTCAGTTACTTGATAAACACATATGCATGCACATATGTAGTCGCGCATTAACGTTGAATATTGTTTAGCAGCATTCAACCGCATAAGCACATCGTCGAACCCCCGCACACACACACACTAGTTACTTGTGTGCAATTTGTGGCTGAGATTTCATTATTTAGTTTTAATTGTCCATTTGAGATTTTTGCTTTAGTTTTTTTTTTTTTTTTTTTTATACTGGATTCGTAGCCAATGTTTGGAAAAACTCAATTTTCATTTTAATTGTTTTACATTGTTTGACATGCTTGCGGTGTAATTTGATTTGTTATGTAAGTATTTGTTGCATCAAATTTTATGTATGAAAAAAAAAAAAAAAATTTTATGTATGAACAAAAAAAAAAGGAAGAAGTGCTTCTGGAATGGGTTTTGCATAACGAACGGATGATTATGATGATGATGATGATGATGATGATGATGATGATGATGATCATCATGATGATGATGATGATGATGATGATGATGATCATGATGATGATGATGATGATGATGATGATGATGATGATGATGATGATGATAATGATGATTATGATGATGATTATTTATTATTATGATGATGATGATGATGTATGTATCAAACATACATACGTACATAGGTTTTGTTGTTCTGTTGTCTATGTTAAATTTTTAAGATTTCTAGATGCTGTTTCAAAAAAGAAAAAAAGTCCTCACAAATTTTAATCTTAGTACCTTGATATATATGTGACATTCTCATCTTGTAGATGTGTTATACTGATATACGTGTTTAGAAAGAAAAAGTTAAATTCCTATCCTGTTCGTATCTTGCTCTTGTTAAATGGCACAAATAAATTTCGAAATGAAAATCTTTTTAATAACTTCGTAAGTCTTATTCTTTTTCAAAATTATTGCATTCATTATGGCTTTCTTCGTCACTGGATGTCTTTAACTATATCCGTAGCTATATGACATTGACGCATAAGTTATTAAACAGGTCGACAGTTTCATTTGAACTCTTACACAGCATTTAATAAAAGCAACACACGCTTCTCTATTATACACCCTCTTAGTAAGTTACAAGAAATTCTTTTCCTTTTATTTTTTAATTATTTTTTTTTTTAATTATTGTTTTTTATTTTTTTTTATATCTTATTTTTTAATTTTTTTATTTTTAATTTTTTTTTAAATTTTTATTTTTTAATGTTTTTTAATTTTTTTATTTTTAATTTTTTTTTTAATTTTTATTTTTCAATGTTCTTTATTTTTTAATGTTTTTTATTTTTATTTTTATTTTCTTTTATTTTCATTTTACTTTAGTTTTTTTTTTAAATTTTAATTTTCATTTATTTTTAATTTTTTTGTTTTTTTATTTAATTTTTTATTTACATACGGATAAAAAACGTACATTTCAAAAGATAAAAGGGATTCGTGCTTTAAACAAAAATTCGAAACCAACAAAGCATCTATTTTTTATAATCATGGTGCATGACTTCACATTTCTTTAAAATCGCATTTATATCAAGACGTTTCTCAGCTTCAAGTTTAGCAGCAGCGGCCTTCTGTTGATTTTTGCCAAAATTCTGAATTTTCTTTTCAGCAGCACACATCAGGCGTTCTTTGATATAATTATCCATATCGAAGTCGGCTTCAATTGGTTGCATATCATCGGGATTGCAAGTTGATGCTGAATCTAGAGCTTTAATTATTAAGC
>KK351288.1:232152-246481 GCA_000671755.1 Glossina brevipalpis | reverse complement strand
CGTGATCAGCGGTCGACGGGGTTGGATGATGTCTTTGCGGTTGCACTGTTGCGTCTCTGTGGTAGTCGGCTATTTGTGCTTTGTACAATATATAGGAATCACCTACGATGTCCTCTATTTCCTCGTAGTCTTCTATGTACTTTTTCTGTAGTACTGCGTCCTGCTTGACGGCCTCCTTTGTTGAATGGTGTGACTGCTCGCAGCGGTCCCAGCATTTTTGAATGGCATCCAATCTCCATTCAAAATATTGTAGACTATAGCGCGATTTGGAGTCCTTTTTAAAGTTTCGCACATGTCTGCGAACTTCCTCGAAGTTGTGTTTCTGCTGCTCAACCAACATCTTCACGTTTTCTGATGTCGCCATTATGCAATTCATTGAATGAACCTAATCGTTGTGGATCTAAACCTGTCTTGTTCCTAAACTATCCGGCTCGAAGGACCAAAAAATGTACAATTTTAACTTGAAAATAGTCCTTAAACTATTTCCAAATGTACACGTACTTAGTTATTTGAGACCTAACCCTCAAGTTAGTTCTCTGGATGATAGCTAAAACCCTAAAGTTTAATAACGGACTCCAGACAACAAAGTTAGTTATAGATTGTTATTTAATATGCTAATTGTATGATAATGTTGAGATTAATTAATGAGTAAGTATGATTTCATAAGTCTTTTATTTGATTCTTGCCCAGCTGCACATGTAGTAACACTTAATGGTAGAATCTTGTAACACCCATATGGAGACCATTGGTTGATTTGAGACATGATGTCTACCCAATCCATACGGGCAATATTTGGCATGACTTCACATGTTTCAACATCCTTGAGTCTAGACGTTATACACATCGAGTTCCAATTTAAGTATAGGTGAAATTGAGCCCATCTATATATAGGAGTCTGCTTTTTTATGGCATCTTTTAGTGTGAGGTCATGGTGTATGATCCACTGGGATCCAGGTAATGGTAAGATCTTGACTTGTATCCCAATTTCAAGTTGAGTTACCTTTTGGAAGAGGGAGGTAAGTTCAAGCAAGACTGTTATGGTGATAGGGCATTCACCAGGATGATGAGATAGGTTTGTCGCTTGTGGAAATAATTATTTAATGTGAGTATTCTACCAAGTGCAGGGTACAATTTCTGATGTAGCCTATATGAACAATAAATCATCATAGTTAATGTTAAGAAACTTAAACCTAGATGTCCTAAGTCAAACCACTTCATATGTTGGTCAAGGATAGCCCCAATGCTGGAGAGGGTGTCATTGAGGTTAGGTATTTCCAATAGTCGGGTATCCTGGTTCCCCATATTGACAAAGTCGAATTTATTGCTTCAACCAAAATGGGCAAAATGTCAGTAGTGTCATTGGTACCAGACGATTGTTGAACTTTATCCTCTAAGAAGATCCTAATCTCACTCTGCAACTGTTGAAATTCTCTGAGTCTTATGTTGCCATTCCTGTCAATTTACTCTCCTCAGATCTAAATGATCCAAGTGGAGCACTGAGTGCACAAGACTGATACATAATAGCTGAAGCTGACAATACCAACACCAACCAATGTTGCTTATCAACTATGACTGCAGGCACATCATCGTATAGTCTTCTTATATGTACGGAACATTGGGCTCCAATCTTATCTGCTTCCACATTCAGGAGGAAAGAGGGTAAACAAGTCGTGTTGTCCAAAACATTTCATACAGAAGGAAAATCACAAACAGATCCCATTTCAGGCCAACACCTTTGAGCCTGATCACCAGGTATGGACACCCATCTAGAGTTGTCCTCATCAATGACAACTACTTGGTTAGTTACATCCAACATGGAATGATGTCGTCTATGTATGCATAGCAACATCTGTCTATATATTCCCCTAAAATGTCGTCGAGAGCGCGTTGGAAACTTGACGCGTAAATTCGTACTTTCCGTTATTTATACTGAAAGCCGTTTTCTCGATATAAGAGTTTTTTAACAGAATCTGCTGAAAACCAATTTTAAGGTTTAATACTGAAAAAAATTGCCAGTTCCCAGTGGAGAGATTACTTTTGATATCTCGGAAATGCGGTATCCGCAATTGTAATATTATTGTTTATTACCAGCTTTACCTTGTTTTTTCGGTACAATCCATACTACTCCTAGCCTTCCAGTTTTAGGACTTTATAGATTCCGCCACCTTCCTAAGTTCGTAGCACCATACTTTGTTTGGAGTTATGAAGCGTTTGCCGGTGTTATGAAGCGCTCGCCTGGTGTTTCATTCTGCAGATTGCCTTACGTTCGCACAGAAAGTGTTGAGATTGTCGAATCCTTTTTTGGGTTGAGTCTCACAAGCACAGAGGCTTCCGTTAGCTATTGGCGAATTTTTTGTTTAGTTTTCAAAATGGTGATCAAGCACTTGAGCCAGAACGCCGTTCGAAAAAAAAAATTTGCGTGATCTATGCTTTTAAAATATATTCCGAATTATTATTTAATGAATGAGTTGCTTATATATTAGAGGAAAATCTATTACTATGACCTAGAATACGTGCGTGGCCATGTGCATGACGCGTGAGGATTCAAAGAATGTACATCAGCAAACGATGAATGTCTATCATCGCATAGAGTGTGCATTCTCAATTATGCTGACGTGCTTGAGAACGTGTAAATAGTCTGGATGACCTTGGTGGTGTGGTTCACATAGCATAAACAAAAACTGTTTATGATTATGCTGATGTGCATTGAAAAATGTGAAGAGCGGGGGTGGAATGTTATGTTCTGAACATAATGTTAAACACTAACAGAGGTAATAAGCAACTGCTTTGTACAAGAACTTCTTCACTGCCTTTTCACAGACTCTGCAAGAATCAGTATCCGAGATAACTGTGTTTCTTAGGTGATAAAAAACCCGTGACCAGTCGCAGGTCGTTCCTATGTCGTTCTAGTAACTTATGAACTATGCCGGAAGATTTGGTAATTCTTTTTGCTTATTGCTGTCTTACACTATGCTTCCGGTGGTTGGCTGAGTTTTTCTGTGCCCATTGCGATACTAGCTTTTTAATGTGGTTCCTTGACACGCCATAGAAACATTTCGGACCCGTTATTGTGCCTCGAGTCACCCGTTTGCTAGATAGTCAACCCTTTCGTTAGCTTCAACGACCGAATACCCGGGGTATACCTGATAGTGTTCCAATATTTTAATAAAGGTTTTGTCTGTGAAGTCCTTTAACACCTCCAGACGGTCTCTGAGATTACCCGGTTTATGTTTGTCGATTGTCGACAATCTGATTGAGCTCAGGCATGCCTATCTTGCCTTATTCTCTGCAGGGCTTCCTCAATAGCCCTTTATGACGTACTATCAAAAGCTCCCTGTACATCAACGAAGGCGACAAAGGCCACTTGCTTAACCCCTATTGCGTTCTCTATGGCGCTGGTTAGCTCGTGAATTGTCGCCATTAGAGATTTGCCACTTTGGTAGACAAATTGGTACTTGCTTAGAGGTTCTACCTGCAGGTATGCTTCCCCAATGAAGTTGTCCACGACTTTCTCCATTGTTTTAAAGCGAATTGCACTCTTTCCGCACTGAAGACTATTCGCGAGACTACGGTCCCTGCGAGGAATCAAGAGGGTTTGCTTGCGTTCCCCCAATCCAATTGTCCCAAATTCCACGGACATCCAAGGAAATGGGTGTCCAATAGAAGATGACCCCGTCTAATATCATGCATGCTGGCAAGCCCACAACTTTCTTGCTTTTGCCGCGAAACGGCTCCTGCACTAGAGCAAAAGTGCTGCCAGGCTCACTGATGCTCTCTCCCAAACTGCACATGACAAGAAAACTGTCAGTTTCATTAAAAAAAACCACTCAATCTTGTGATGTGCTTTTGAGTAAGTGTTATAACAGCAGAGTAAAGTAAATAAAGAAATTTTTGGTCATTTTTAAGAACGTGAACGAAAAGTGTGTAAAGAATTGAAGAAAAAATTATTGCGACGTTTTTATGTGATTTTATGGAAAGTGAGCAAAGACAGACGTATATAAAAACTTTATGTTTTTTAAAATTGTTTATTTGTTAATTCATTTCATTAGATTGCATCGTAAAAACTTGCTGAAACGGCTGAGAGATAAGAACGATCCGTTCTAGCTTGAAAATTCGCTATTTAAGCATTTTTCTATATTTCCCTAGACATTGCTACGGGATAATCATGCCATTTCGAATTCGGGTAACAACCGTGTATTCTTTCTAACACGAGCGAATGATCCTGAAATATTGGGACAACTGTATACAAATAGAAAGTGACATTACAGTTTGGATGTTGAAGCGATACGTTAACTAAAGTTAAAAGTGCACGTTGACTCCTTTTTATTTCTTTTCCTTAAAATGTTTGCGATCATGCACTTGGATTTTTGCACATCAATGGGAAGTTCCCGGGATCGTGCATTGAATCAGATATGTGGAAATGTTCGCAAACAAACCATGTGATCAATGGTAACAGGTAGTTGTTGGGAGATTCGTGTTATCCCTTCGAACCGTGGCTAATGACACCAGTAAGCGAGCCGATGAATTTAAAAGAAGAAAAATTCAACAAAATCAATGGGAAAGCGCGCTATACTGTTTGGACAGCATTCGGTCTCTTGAAATCAAGATTCAGATGTTTGTTCAATGGGAGAATCTTGCACTATAAGAACAAAAACACAGCATATAAGTTAAATTAAAACACGTTTATTATTTGAGTACTTGACTGCAACTGATTTATTCATTCATTTTTATTACCAAGAAACATTTTGTGTTTACAATTATTGTACAAATATTGTGGGAAATAGTTGGATAGTTGAGAAGAGGCATCAAATATAATTGTTTATTAAACTACGGGTAGTGTCTAAATATTAACCAAATCAATTTACAGAGACGATAGCCCTTTCATTTAATACTTGTGTGATTTTAAACAAAGTTTCCGTTAACTTATATAATTTATATGTCTTGCATTTTACTTATTCTTACAAAAAAAAAAAAAAAAAAAAAAAAAAAAAAAAAAAAAAAATTCGATGCTAAAATCGATTCAGAAAAAATTTGTTTTCCTCAGACCTACCTTCTCGAAAGATGGGAATGTTTTAATAACATTTTGCAGTTGTTGCAACTGCGTGTCGTTCAGCTCATACATTTTGAATGTATTATTAGTAATTGGTTGACCGATAGAAATTTCGAATATATAACCTTGAGGCATTAAGTTTTATAACTTCCAAAAATCCTACTCTGTAAATAAATCTTTAGATACGGAAGGTATAATAAAAATTTGAATATTCTTTTCTATTCCACGAAAAGTTATAATAGTTTCTATAAATTCAGAAATGTTTTGTGATTTACCATCTGGTGTTCGTATTGTAGATGTTATACGCTTGAAAGGTTTGCCTGAATCAAAATAGTTCTTGGCTAACTTACCATCAATACAACTAATGGAAAATTCAGAGTTTAATAATCTATTCATTTTGTTAAAATTAAAAATCAAACTTATTACAAAAACTACTAACTATTTTTAGCCAGCAATTTAGGTTTATAGTCAAACATCTGAATAAACATAATTTCTCAATTTGCTAAAAATTTAAATGAAATTTAGAAAACTGGCTTGGTCGGCTTATTATGACCAACATTCTTCTAGGGAAATATTGAAAACTGAGTTGTTCAGTTTTCAATATAATTCAGAATTTATTAGAGTGGTTCTTGAATTTCGTGGGTTTTTATTCTTTATTGGAAAGGTCGTTACTGATATAATGGAGATTTAATAGGCGTTAATTTGTCGATTATTGGTTTTATTGCTTTCTCTGTCGTGCACGATTCTGTGCAAGGGATTGCAAGTTTCTTCTGACATGAGGATTTATATAAACAATAGACTTTCCGTTCTAATCGACAGTCTTGATAACGATTACCGATCTCTCGACAATTCCAATAAACTATATTTATTTCATCAACTTTATCAGAAATGGTTTCATCTCCATGAACGTATTCTTCAGTTGCCCTTTGACTTATTTTGGACATGCGTTTGAGGTGTAGGCATTCGGATTTATTCACATTCCTTTTTCCATGTCTTGCATAAATTCTATCTACAAATCTGACGCAACTGTGCAATCGGAATAATTTGTAGATTTAATATCTCATGCTGTATTTCTGGCAGAAGATTCCTTCGAAGAATTTCTATTGACACAGCTTCTGGTAATGGTTGACCTAAGCGGTCTATCAACTGAAGAACTGATTCATAAAACGCGTTAAAATTTTTTGGAGATTTCTGTTTCCGATCTCGTATTAATTCACGGTAATCCATGTCAGTACGAGTATCTTTATATTGAGTCTTTAATGCAATACAAAGTTCCCTTCATTTGACTATCATCACAGATCGGTGGTAACGTCAAAACCAATTTGCGGTCTTCCCAGCGAAAACTATGTTTGCATGTCCACCTATAGAAAAACTTCGACCGATAATCCAAATGTTCCATAAGAGAACCGTATTTTTGAATTGTAGATTATTTGACTCACTTTTTCAGATGAATATTGTGGTGGCAGGATGTCAATCGAAAACAAAAAAGTGTCATTTTCTACCAGGACGATGCTAGGCCGCAGACCTGTTTGACCACTCATCGAAAATTGATGAATCTTGTTTGGGAATTGATGGTACACTCACCATATAGTCCTGATCTTGCGCCATCGGATTACCACTTATCTCGATCTCTGGCGAACTTCCTTTGTGGTAAAACTTGCAACTATGAGGATGCTGTAAAATCTCAATTAACTCAAGAATCAAACTTTCTACGAGCATTTTGAGGAATTGAAAAATTCCTAATCTGTGGCCTGGGGTTCGCACGCCGTATTCCCAGGCGTCCAATTTATTTCTAACCGCATGTTCCTCTTCGGAATTAAACAATAGATCTCACAGTGTTAATTGATTAATTTTTATTGATATAAATACAAAACGAAATAAGAATTAAACTATTCGTCCCTGCGTTTTAGTCATGTGTTTCTGTAAACTCTACGGGCATATTATCTCCCTCTATACCCTCTGTGTTCGGATGAACTCGAAAGAAATCGGATAAAGTGCGACCATCACCGTCGCTGCACAATCAACAAAAGAGGAATTGGAACTCTCCAACGTTCCTCACTTGGCCTTTTCTCACTCTCAGCAGGTGGCGTTGTCACTTGTTCTCGTTTCATCAGGGTCGCATTTGATCCTTCGCTGTGGGTTAATGCCTACTGCAGCAACCGCACAGCAACTAGGGAGGAAAAAGCCTGTGGACCAAAACGAGGGTGCGAGTTTGGTCCTTACAGCATGGAATTTTCAAATGATCAGAGAGATAGTAAAAGGTCATCGAACAAAATGGAAAATATATTGTATATTAAACTTTATTCCAAGTAAAAAAAAATCCTTTAATTTATTGAAGAAATCGGCAATTACTTCTTTGCCAAACCAATAGTTTCATTCCTATTATCCTATTAAAAAGAAACCCAATTTAATCTACTTTCCGATACGGTCACTTTATTTGTAGTTTCCTAACCTAACACAATAACAATGTAGAATAGTCCTATTTCCCGGTGATTGTCATTCGGCCCTATCTAGTAAAATACTTAGGGTGACTCCTCCCGTAATCTCATTCTCGGATGTTCACGGACACAATTTACGTCTACGTCTTACTCATTCGATGGTCAGAAATTAAAAGGAAAGAAAAAGTTATCTTTTTCCATCTGAACTTAAGTCGGCTGATTGGCGTTGCCAATCGGTCGAATTCTTATTCGAAATCCTCATATCCAGACTTAACCCTACCTATACATCTAAATCTATACTACGAAACGGAAGCGTGTGGAATAAAACGAGTATTCGACTTTGGTTCTCACAACATTTTTATATCTTTCTTTTCTTTCTTACTTTATATTTTTTTCGTTCCAATGAATGATATTCGTGTATAAATGTGTGAATTATTTTTACATTATTTGTGAATACATCTTTTAACCAAAATAACTTATTTAATTCACATCAGCACTCTTAACTGCCTTAAATTCATAATTTGTATTCTGACTTGCTTTCTTTACTGCTCTTTTTCTTTTTCATTATACAAAAAGTAAGCTCTCGATGAACTATGGAATAATATGTGAGCGACAAGTATACGTTTGATTTAATTATATTAAATATGCAGACAATTTGCACTATTGTAATAAATTGATTGAATAATTTCTTTTTTAAACTCATAATTTACTTTAACTAGTTTTTCGTAATGGTCGTAAATAGTTTAAAAAAAACTATTTTCAATTCTTCGCTTAAGAATATTTTCTCATATTCATGCTATATTTTTTTAATAGGTTTGTTCTCTCATATTTATTAATTGCTTGTATTTTTATTGAACTTCTTCGAAGAGTACGAATAATAGTAATTTTTTTTTTTATACATCTTATATTTAAAATATATAAATGTGTTTCACGAAAGAAAATATTTAATATTTCAATTACTATTACTAAGTTAATAGTCTCATTAATGAAAGCTCCATTTTGTTACAAATCGACGTTTACACTACGGAGTCTGGTATTATAACATTTTTGCATTATAAAGAAATGTGTTGTTGCCAATCGATTCTTGTTATTATTATTTATTGTTTTATTTTACAATAAAATTTTAAGAATTTATGTTAATCTCCGTGTCTGTCTGATTAAATGCCTTATCTTCAAGATCGACCAAAAACTTTAAGTAAAGCATGGATGTCTACAATCACGTTGCATGTTTCTCAACACTTTTCACCACATAGCCAACCACTCTCGCGCACCAAAAAAACTGAGATGACGGAAACAGTCATTTTTTTAATATTTATTTTATTTCAGACAAGTTACTTCTCTGTGTTGTTTTCTCACGAATACCTATTACTTTAGAGACAAAGGTATCATTTCTTACTATCTTAGCAATTGTAAGCAAGTGAGTCCTATTAAAATCAACCAGCTTTGTACCAATTCCTCGATAGTCATGTAAATGGTCTTGTGTTATTCCAAACTTAATGCAAATAAGAGAAAACACCATCATGTTTAACTTGTCAATCTTCTCTTGCAGTAATATGATATTAAAGTTCGTTTGAAGATTTTCAAATTGGAGAATTCTGTACACAGCCTCCAGGTGTCTAGAATTTGCAAAACTTGAATGGAATATCGGCTCTGCATGATGCTTTGCAATGAAATCAACATTTCTTTTGTAAATTTTATTCTCAACCCTAGCATTTCTATCCTCATCAGTCAAGAAATCCTCACCCTCCTTTTCATTCCAACAAATTTCTTCCACAGTTCGATGTAAACAGGGGAGACTTACTATGTGCTCTTTAATCTCTCTAGGGGTTGCTCCAGGTCACAACAAAGTTGTTCTTTGTTACGCATCTCATGGAAGTGACATCATTGACCAGACATTCTTTGTACATATCACCCTCCATTATTATGTTTGAATCCCTGACCATTTGGCATTCATGCTCGGAATTGCATCCGTGGAAAAAGTAAGACTCACTTTTCACAAATTGTGTCTTTGTGTTTTTCTCAACTCAGTCTTCATAATTAGTTCTGAAACACTCTTGACTTGAAACCACATCACACATCTCCAGATTTTTCCTATAGGGACATTGGACGATGGTGACTTTGTGCATCGTGATTTCGTAGATCTCGTCGCCTTATTTTGCCTTCTTCTCGTTTTGGCAGTTTCCTCCTTTTGTAGATTCCCCTTTGGTAGCTATTGTGTACCTTTGGTTTGTTCATCTCGTTCGGAGTTGTCATGTGATGATGCTGCTTCTTCCACTGACAGTGGACAGTGCTATTAGTCGCTTTGTGACTTTGTCTCTTAATTTAGTGGTTGCCACACGCACTAATCCATCGCTTCCAGGGTGTAGTTTGGCCAGCGGCGATTTAGTAGGAGCATAGTTTTCGTTTTGAACTGAAATAAGTTATCCTTCTTCCAAGTTAGGCCTAGCTTTGAACCATTTTGGACTTTGTTGGAGTCAACATAGATATTCAGTGTTCCAATGATGCCAAAATGTGTTTACTATTTGTTGAGTTAGCTGCCATGCATAGAACCAGAAGAGTTTAGAAGAGTATTTTAAAAATTTATGGAGAAAAAGCTTTTCTTTTTTGATTAAAAACGCATCAACTTTCTTTCGATGACAAAATATAACTAAAGTAAATTTTTTTTAAAAGGCAGAGACATTTTCTTTTTCTGGCTGCCAACGCACTTTTGAATAACGGGTGATTAACGATTCCCGCGACGTATTTTGCAAAGGGTTTCCTTCACGCAGTTTAGTACAATATGGCCCCCCTTCCCACATCTTCGGCAAATCTTGGATCTGTCGCACTCACTTTTGCATTGCTTCGCTATGTGTCGTTGCATACGACTGTGCGGTGTTTCTTGAGAGTTTTGATAGCCGCTAGATCACCTAACGATGAACAGACGGCGTCTTTCAGTTCATCCGTTTTATCCCCGATTTCATTGAGCTGCAATAACAGATCACTTTCTGCGTTCGCCTTATTTTGCTCACTGTCTCTCCCATTTGCCTCAGCTTGGTTTTCTAATTTTTTTTGCGGATCATTTCGGCTTACTTGAGCTCGCCCTTAGCCGCCATAGGGCTTTACTCTCGGGATTCTTTCCTGCCTTTTTGGGAGTATATTTCTGCCACTTTGATTCCCGACCGTTCTGTGGTTGCTGACCGCCGTCGTTTGGCCGGACTTCTGGAGTGCTACCTTAGACATAATGGTCACATTGCAGCGTTTGGCAGTTGTCGTCTCTTCGTCTCCATGCCGTCTTCTCTTTGCACTGGTCGATTGGAGGTCCTGACTCAGGCGCTTCCTTCTTGTTTGCCGGATGGTAGACTTGTCAGACAAGCTTTTTCGGCACTGTCTCTGGTTTTGACTACCGCGTAGTGCCTTTGCGGCACACAATGCTCATACGCCACTCTTATCCACTCTCATGGCTTGTTTGGTGGGCCTTCTTTTCCCGTCCTCCAGCATTTCCATCAGTGCGTCTATCTGCTCTCCTAGTCTTGCAAAGGGTGGCGAATCTCCTGCTTTCGCCGTAGCTACGATGGGTTGCTTTGTAACGCAGTAGTGGTAGGTCTGAGCTTTTTAGTTTTCCCGGCCTAGCTCAGTTATCAGAAAAAAATAATACTGTGAGGAATGAAATTGCCTGGAGTCAGCTTGCCGGATCCCAGGCGACCAATAATCCAATTCCTATTCGGAACTAAATAATACATCTTATGAGGCTTGGTGATTTCACTTATTAAAGCTCAGTTATATACAAAATAAGTAAAATAGAAAAAGTAATTGTCCCTCCCTTTTTAACCTTACGCTGCTCTCTACTGCCTACTGCAGTAACCACACAGCAAACTAGGGAGGGAGAGCGTGTGAACCAAAACGAGAGTGGACTTCACAATACTTATTGATAAAACTATTCGGCACAGCGCTTCTTGGATCCTGATGATATGTTGATTTTTACTCAAACAGAAAGATGGATGTCCGTAGATCTTCACAGAAAAAGAAAGAAACGGTGGCTCTCCAAGTCACATTTATTTACTTTTCCTTTATTTATAGAAAGATTATAAAAGAACATCGAAACTATTTCAAGCGAGTTTTTTTTCACTTTTTTAATTCATTTTGTTCTTATTTCAGTTTTTTTCTCTTAAAGTTACCTTATTTAAAATCGTAATTTTTCCTTTCGCATTTAACTACATGAAAGTTTAATAGCCTTGCAGGTTAGCCTTGCGGTAATCGAGAACGGTTAAAAGTGTGAGCAACTATTTTCGTTCCTTATTTATTGCCTGGATTGAGCCGCCGGTGTACCCAGGGGTTCCTTGACTGCACTTACCGATTTCCTCTCCGGAATTAACACTATCGAGTTGTACATTTCACTTACAACGTTTATTTATTATTTATTAATATACTTTTCAAAAGGAAAAGCAACTTAAACGTAATGAAGAAAAGTATTTAGCTGTCCGTTCTGTCTATAATCACGGAGGTGGCGTGACTCTCCACACCGTCGATCTACGGATGAACACGGAAAAAGAAATTCTTCGACAACGTGCAACTGCCTCGGCCGCTGGCTAGATCGCAAGAGGAAGAGGAAACGCCCGCGTTCCCCACTTGCTCGCTTTTTCATTTTCTAAGTGGCGTTGCCCTGCGCTGTGGGTTACTGCAATAGGCACACAGCAATTAGAGAGGGAGAGCGTGTGGACCAAAACGAGGGCACGACATTGGTCCTTACACTTCCCTCCCCCTTCGGTACCAGGCGCAGACCCTGGCCCTACTATAACTGTAACAACATACTGTTGCAACAATTCAATCATGGTTACCATATGTAAATTAAGGGTTACAATCCAAATCACTTAAAACTGGTTATCTATAATACATAAGATAATGGTAATGATAAAGAATTAATAATGGACGCATCAGTCCAACCCAAACGGCATGGTTTACTTAAAACTGATTTATCCATAATACGTAGGATAATAACAATAATAAAGAAATAATGATATGGGAATAATGATGGATACATAGGTCCAATCCAAACAGCATCATCTACGGTCGGTTCTTGAAGAAAATCTCGATCAACATCGACTTGGAAACTGCTGTCAGAACTTTGCGGGTTACCTCCCCTGCCTTCGGCTCCCAGGGTCCCCTTTATGGCAGGAACTCGATAATCTTCCAAACTTTGGAACCAGTTACGATGAATCGGAAACGGCGTCCATCGTGGTAGTACAGCCGCTCTACCCGTCTTCCGTAACGACCCTGCCGGAGCATCTCCGCCCGGAGATCCTCTGCCCCTCGGCGGATGTCATATGGCAGCTCATGTAACGTGAATAGGCGGCGTCCTTCCGGCCTTACGTGGTTGGCCGCGGGAGCCTCCCTTCTGCGGCAGACAGCTCCCTTTGTCGAACTCGGACCTCGGGCCGGTAACTTCGGGCGAGCCGGAGCACGTATCGGTCTCCCGCACCGGTGACCATCAAGCGGTACCAGCCCCCTTGGAACTTCAACTCCCTCTCGACGGTACGTGGGCGTAGTCGGTTAGTTCGTTCCATATCCCTGAAGTCGTGTAGCGCGGCCTCGCGAAGCGCATCGGGGACATCTGCATATCGCCTTTCCTCGTATATCTGCAGTGGCGGCTTCTCGGCTCTGACTTCCTCCCACTCACGATAGAAACGGAATCGATCATGACGACGATGCACCTCGTCCACCCATTCGGAGTCGAACGAAGAGTCGGTGACTTGGGACAAATCTTCCCCGCTCTCCTCCGTCAAACCAGCTGGCTCCGTCTCCATGCCTTGGTCACTACCCCCATGAACTCGAGGTTGGGAGTCATCTCGTCTTCTCTCTCTGCCGGAGGAGTGCTCCACGACGAGCCTCTCTATCTGACATCGTGTTTACAATGATATAAAACGGATTAGTAAGCTTAAATGGTATGTGATATAGAAAAAATAATTTAAAGCTACGTGAATACGTCAACGGTTAACTGACATCTCTCCTTCCATTCGGAGTCACTTCTGGGTCTACAGCTATGGCCTTCAAGTCGGCCACATGTGCGGTGCGACTTGCCCCGCCTGTAACCTAGCAATCACTGGTGAGATGTACTCCTGGACCCTATACGGTCCGACATATCGCGGTGCTAGTTTGGCAGCAAACTTATCAGCTGCTTTTGAGAGCGGATGATGCTTGACCAGTACATCACCTTCCTACGCGCGGCCTCCACTTGCGGCGGCGTAAGTTATAAAACCGACTCTGCTCTTGACAGCTTCGTTCAAGATTTCTTCGTGCCATCTTCAGGATTCCTGGAAGCGTACTCATTCTCTCCTTCAACGTCTTCCCGGGATTAACTCATCCTGGATCGCCCTCTTCGTACAGCATGTTCGGCAACCTGAGTTCTCTCCCAAACGTTAAGTTGCCGCGGAGAATCCTGTCACATCCGACGTGGCTGTATTTACGGCCAAACTGATTTCGGGAATCAGCTCATCCCATCTCGTGTAGTCTCCTTTACAAAACTGGGCAATGATCGTCTTCATCGTGCGATTGGTGCGCTCAGTAGGGTTTTCATGTGGCGAGTACGGTGCGGTGAGCCTATGCTCTATTCCCACTCCTTCTAGATACTGCCGGAAACTCTTACTGGTGTATTCGGTTCCATTATCGGTTACGATACGTTTCGGAACTCCAAAATGTCCTACCACCCGCTTCCGAAGGGCTCGAACCAATCCTTCGGCGGTGGCCTTTCGCATGGGGACCAGCTCAATCCACTTTGTAAACTTGTCCACAAACACTAACAGTGTGGTGTTTCCTAACCGTGTCCTCGGCAACGGACCCACAAAATCGGAACATACAGTTACCCAGG
>KK351288.1:194027-231582 GCA_000671755.1 Glossina brevipalpis | reverse complement strand
CATTGCTCTTCGGAATCAAAAAACTCGTAAAACATCCGATAGAATCTATACACTTTTTATTATTATTATATTTTCCATAAGTCTAGAACTATAGAAAATAACTTTTCCTAAATCTTAGTTCGTCCATTGTCGAACAGTCCACGGACAATGTATTCGCCCTCGAGCCCTTTTTGCCACGGATTAATCCAGATTTCAAACGGAGCGATTTGCGACCATCATCGTCGCTGTTCAGGATCGGAGAGAGCAAGCGGAAACAGCAGTGTTCCCCACCTGCTCTATTTTTCTCGTCAGCTAGGTGGTGTTGCGACCTAGTTGATTTAACCCCAGGGTCGCATTCCGACCCTTCGCACTTCGAAATGGATTGGATCGAAATTCCGCGGCAAAACTCAGCGAGCGTAATTATTTCGACAAATTAAATTGTTATGAATAATTTGGATCATATGGGATCATATGGTGATTCACTTTTATGCAACGCAGTTAGTAGAAAAAGTAAGTCTTTTCATAGATGTGGTCTAATTTTTAATATTTTGTAATGAAAATTGTAAAATAACAATAATTTGGTATAAAAATTAATTGTAGCGAATTTAGACCGTTTATTAGTCTCCATTTTTTATAAGACCATCTTATATCAGGATTTTCATGACATGTGAGTGGCAACAAAGTATAATTTTTTGGTATTTTATTACGAAAATAAACATAAATAAGTATGTAAAACCACAGTAGTGCAGAGTATTTAATATCATTCTTGCTCGACTATAATATTTTTACTTGTTTAAAACCTCAAAATGAAAAGGTGACTACTGTCTTTTTTCTATTGTGTTAACTTAGTTAATTGCTTTTAAGAATACCTTCTATGCGTTTTTGAATAAACAGGTTCTTTTCTATGATAGAATGCAAGCTTTGTATATTATGCTTATAAATATATAGCATATTTTAATAGAACATCGATCCGAAGCAAATATTTCCACAATATGCAGTGAACATTATAAGATACGTTTATTATAAGTTTTAATTGACTGATGATAATAATCCTTCAAAATGATTTTTTACTATTTTTTATGCTATTGGGTGGGAAGTCTGTGATGCACAAGCAAAAAAAAAAAAAAAAAAACAAGAGAATCATCAAACAATATTATTAATTCATTATTAAAAATACAAATGTCGTAGTGTGTGTTATGTATTATATGTACCTAGATATATAGGATTTTTGTTTTTATAATTATAATGAATGAAAATACCATAAAAAAACGCAACGATGCTTTCTGAAAATAAATTATTTTTTATGATTTTGTTTTCTCTAAAACCTATATATGTCAACTTACATCAAGCGAAATTAGTCTTATTATATTATTATTATTATTATTTAATGCGGCATTTTTCCCAGTATAAGAAATATTTTTCTCGCAAACTGTGCTTATGTGGAATATAATACATAGCTTATTCGCATGATGTAAAGAAAAGCCGACTACGTTCTTGACTGCTTATTAAGTTTTATTATTATTATTATTAATATTTGTCTGTGTAAACGTATCATTAAAAAATATCCGAATTGCTTCAATTGTTATTTCAATTTTTTTTTTTTTTTGTTTTAAGTAAAAGAAACTACAACCAACGTACAATTTACGTATTTATATAAATATATTTTTACAATCTCAATTAAATATAAAAAATTGTTACTTTAGGTTTTAAAAACAAAAATGTATTAAATGTTATTTTCATAAACTTTCGAGTTACACAAAAAACTACAAAAAAAAAAAAAACAATTTCGGAAAATAGTATTTTTTATACTCAAAAAATTTTAAACGTATACATTAATTAATGCTTCCAACTTATTTATTAAGATGAGTGAACCACACATCATAATACAAGAGAGAAAAAATGAAACGTTGTTTAGATCATCTTTCACAAGCGGTAATTAAAAAACTGAAAGCAAAACAATATCTACTACAAACTAATATCGTATGCAATAATTAATAGATCCAAATAAAAATTTTAGAGCAAAACAAAATATGAAAACCACAATTGTTAGCCCAATAGTAGAAGAGAAAAACCTATAAAGTTAAATTTGATTCCCAAATTGACGGAAATCTGTACTGTAATAGCTGATTATTTATATCCGCATTTAAAGGTAATTGTAGTAAATTTTTTTTTTTTAATAATATATAAATGATCTTTCCTTGTTAAATAAATATAATGCATAAAAATGTAACAAATAAATGAAAAAACCAAAAATGCTTTTCTGTATTTTAATTTTACTTGGCCTGAAACATGTGTTAAATAATAACCAACTGTCGAACTTTCTTTGTCACCAAACGACCAAAAAAGGAGGTACTTTGCTTCTTTCTTATTTAGTTGTTTTCCTCGGTTTCGCAACTGCTGATTATAAAATAATATTCGGGACGATATATTGCACAGAAACTTTCATTTGAACCGTTTTCAAAAAATTATTTTTTATACCCCCCACCGAAGGATGATTGGTACATACATTTTGTCCTTTTGTCATTTTGTTCGCAACACATGGAAGGAAGCTTCGGGAATCGCACAAAATATATATATTCTTCGTCAGTCTGCCCGTCTGTGTAAAGTCTGCGGTAAACATTCTCCTGCTCGCAAAAATTAAGATATCGATCTTAAAATAAAAGTTATTGTGCGCAGGTTGGTACTCAAAATGCTCCAAATTAGACAAAGGGCACGCCCACAGTGCATCGTAAATAAATATGCCCCCATCCTTGGGTTGTGAGTATAAGGATTGCAATCAAAGAAATAATATAACAATAAATACGAATTTCAATTGAAACAATTCTTTTGCTAATCTTCTTAATGCACCATCAAAAATAATTACTTCCTTCCATTAAATGTTCCATAATTTGGAAAATTACTCTTTGCTGTAATAGTCTGTAAACAAAACGAAACTGTGCTTGTAATGCCGCGGATTTAAACATGTGGAAGGCATTGTAAACGAACATAATAAAGCTGTTCATTTTGCCTGGGGGATAAATTAAAACAAGCAGAAAATAGTTCAAAGGAGAATAAAAAGAGTTTATCTTAAACTTAAAAGCTATACATATTATGTTGTATTTTGTTCTAACTCTTCCCTATTACGTAGAACATAAGCCGGGGAATAAAAGTTCTGACAACACAAACGCCGCTTCACAGCGTTTTTTGCCAAGCAGAAGAAAAAAAATTCAAATTTAAAAATTATACATTACATTTTCTTCTTCTTCTTGCAGTGTTCAGCATTTTTGCTGTATGTTGTAAAATATTATATTTTTATATTAAGTTATTTTACATTTTTTTATATTATATGATTTATTTGATATGTGTGTTTTAAAGTTTATACAGATCATGTTTTAAAGTTTATGAAGATTAACAAAACATTTGTTTCATTCAAAACGCGTATTCAATTTTACATTAATTTTCATATTAATTGTGTTTATGTTCATGCTGATTTCCATCATATATTATTTTAGATTTGGATAGATTTCCTTATTTTTACTTATGAAATTATGTGGTAACGCAGGCGAGCACGAATTTTCATGTGTCAATTGCGGTGGCTTTAGTGTAATTGCCAGACTTAAAAAAAAGACAGTCGTTTGTGGGAATTAGTAAATCATAAGATTTTATATATAAGCTAAGCAGCAACATCGATGAATTTAGAAGTTTATTACTATTATTTCAAAAAAGTTATTCATTAAATTTTAATTTATCGCATATTGGTTCTTTATATTTACCTTTCGAACTATAGGATAGTTGCTTAGATGTTCATAGGATCCAGCTTTTCATTGTGTTAACTATTTGCGACATTAATTTAATCCCCATTGCTGATAACCAAACATTGCGCCTGCTACTAAAGGCTGCTGACACAGTGAAGTCGCGCTTATATTCACTTAAGACTAAACGTATGGAAATCCATGTAAACGAGCACAATGAGACTTCGATTGTCTAAAAACTAGATTCTATATAATATAATATAAAGAACACTTAAAACAATATAATATGAAATCCAAAATTGTATAAATAAATTAAAAAGTATAAAATAATTTGAAGTAAACCGTCTTTATTCCTCTTTAGTCTCTCCTCTGCTTTTTTTAGTTTATCCCACACCACTGGGAATATAAACGCAATTTAAATGTGTGTAACCACACCGAGTTTGTAAAGTAAAAAGATATAAAAATTTCAAATTATTCTTGTATTGAATTTTTATATTGATACACAGATACTAATGAATAAATATCTCAATTTCTTATATTCTTTCTTGTGACAGTGTCAATATTAGAGAAAAAATAAATCTTATTGATTCCACTTTGCCGCCAAAGACCAAATTACGTTCGTTTTTAAACTGAATTCTCCGAATACCTGTTTTAAGCGTTGCCGTATAGCTTTAAAAAGCAATTCGCTTGCATCGCAAGGTTTACTTTTCGAATTGCAAACCCCAGTAAAGCATATATATTTACAATTGTAGGCAACCATACTTGCTGGTAGAAGGGTTGGATTGGCAATCCTAATTAAAATAGCTTATAATCAATCAGATTGGTAGCATTGTCTCGAATAGAGACAAGAAGGCGTTCATTTATTCGAAGTGAGATTGCATTATAGGTAAATGGAGTTTCACTCTGCTCTTTCCTAATTCCGAGTTTTATAAGCAACAAAAAAAATATCTTGCGACTTTTTATGCTACTGGATGGAGGTGGCTGATTTTCCCCAATTTTTCTTATAATTTAATGAAGTTAATAAATAATAAACAACAAACAAAATTTTTTTGTACATAAAGATGGAAGTAGTCTCAATTTAAGTTGTTCGGTAGTCTTTGACCGATTTGTGTCTTTTCTGCAACCAAATTTTGCGACCGCAGGTATTACACAAAAGGAAATGATTGGACCGATGAAAATTCTTCGATGGTGAGTTTAAAAAAAATTTTTGTATAAAGCTTATTGCATTTTTTTTCTAATTTTAAACTCACAGCGACGAGCAAATATGTACTTTCTTTGAACATACGCTTTGCGGTTGCCTAGAGACCGCTGCTTTAAATTAGCAAAGGGAGAAGAAGCGCCCTATAATTTTCAGGATGACCGTATTAATCCAATGAATAAGCAAAACGAAACTTGGTGTTTTAGGCTTGTAAGCGGACAGATGGGTTTTTCCGGAAATAAATACTAACTGTTCTAGGAAACGTGTGAATTGCCAAAAATAGGATGGTTGTCGATATCAAAGTAATACTGCGTACACAATCATTTCTGTAAAATTATAAAAATGAGGTTACGAGACACAAAACTTCATTCACAACAAAACAGCAAAATGACGTTAAGTCCAAATAACCAGAGTCATTTCTGAAAAATTGTAAAAATGAGGTTATGAGACACTACTTCATTTACAACAAAGCAGCAAAATGGCGTTAAGTTCATTCTGAATAATCGTAAAAATGAGGTTATGAGACACAACTTCATGTACAACAAAGCAACAAAATGGCGTTAAGTTCAGATAACTAGTCATTTCTGAATAATCACAAAAATGAGGTTATGAGACACAAAACTTCATTTACAACAAAGAAGCAAGATGCCGTTAGGTTCAGCTAGCTACAGTCATTTCGGTATAATTATAAAAATGAGGTTATGGGAAACAAACCTCATTTACAACAAAACAGCAAAGTGGGTTAAGTTTAGATAACTGCATTCTGATGCGTTTGCCAAGTAAATGGTAAGTCATAAAATATCTTATAAATTTATATTTGTATATATATAAATAGGTCCTTTGAGACGAATCCTCGACGCAGGTCACCTAAAAGTATTCTGTAAGTGATAAATGCATCAGTTTTGTGATAGAGATTATTCTTATGTTAACATTTTGGATATTTGAGCAAATTTTGAAATCAATACCTGCTTTAAAGTCATATAACTTTCCGATAGTCTCTTTCTACCTTAAAATACAACTGTGTGAGAGAGCAATCTGCATTAGCATTCAGCATAAAAAATTACCATCACTATCTCCGGTGTGCTAATGCAAATTGCTCTCTTATACAATTATATTTCAACGTAAAAAGAGACTATTGGTTTTAGTTTCAATCTCGATTCTTGCAATATTGATTTCAGAAAATTCGAAACTTATGGAAATCAAAAATATACAGGAGATGTAATATGAATATAGTGCCAGGGTTGTAGGCAGACAATATAAAACTAGCAAGCCGAAATTTGCAGTCCAACTGTCTCACTTCAGTACAGGATGTTTCGACGCAAATATTAACGGAAGATCTGCATTGCGGAAAATCTGCAATTGCGAAAGCCTCTATAGCGCCACGTGTTCATATTATTGTTTATCCGGTGTATTAATTTCATGTGGAGTAGTTGGTACGTATTTCCAATTGTTGAACATTAGAGTATGTTCTGTTAGGCATGCATATATGGCGTATTAAAGAATAACTAAAAAAAAAAAAAAAACAGTCGAAAGCAAACGCTGAGGAAATCATTACATTTTATTGTATGTATTCTACAAAAGTGACAGAACTTCGCAAGCTTCTGAACAATTTGGAGGGACTTACAATCCAGATTTTTTATCAAAAAGACACGGTAGGAAAATTGGTCGCTCCTCTCCGATTTAAAAAGTTCAATGTAAAGAAAGCACGCGGTGTCGTTTATAGGTTAAATTCTTCGAAAAATTAAATATATGTGTTCACGCAAATATGTTATTTCCACAAAAAATGTCTTGTTCATTACCGTCTGCTCTTGAAAAAAAATGTTTCACTTCGTAAATTATAATCAAGTTCGTATGTAAATGTAAGCTGTTTGTTACTATTTTTTTTTATTGTAATACACGAAATTTTTCTTTGCAGGAAGACAAAACTAAAGTTAGTTTTTCGGAGAATTTATAAAAAAAACTACTTGGTATTAATTGCTGCATAATTAAGCCAACGACTTTCAATTGTCGCAGATATTATGTGTTTTCGAATACGCCTCAGACTTGTAGCCATAATTGGAGACGGTGCTCATTTTTCACATTCGTAAATACAATGGCGTCGGTATAAAAGACGCACGCAAATAGGATACGTCATTCCGAACTTTTGATCATAGAGTACTGAAATAATGGAGCACAATGTGAATGTTTTTCGTCACACACCCACACACACACACACGCATCTTTAACACATAGGTTGTAATTTGGCAGTGCTCGACCATTCGCCTAATGCAGTCTATATTATACGCTTATGTATATGCAACGGGTTATTAAGAAGCCTATCAAGTATCGTCCTCTTCCTGCAATATATAATGATAATAATCCGGATAATGCTTCATTACGAATACAAATTAATTCAACAAGAAGGGTTATGGTAAGTTCTAAACTTATTTAAGTATAAACACTAATCTCTTACTTGTTAGTTTATAAATGGGCAAGAATATTAATATAATAATATCTCGAGTTCATTATAATAATAAGTTTTCTAAAATTAAATCATAAACAAAGAAGAGAGTGAAAGAGAATTCAAAACAAAACAATGATCTCAATATTTATATAAGCGCAAATGAAATTGAAGTCGAAACATTGATATCCGGTGAATATTTTTACTAACAAAAGATTTAAAAAGATCATTTAAATCGCATTTATTTTCTTTACAATGTTAATACAAAGTGTATTCATATACTTGTTTTCAGCATTATTTTATATTGTGAATACACAAGGGGTTTATCATAAAAACATGGTGTGTGATTTCATATTGTTTACAAAAACAGAACGAAGAAAAGAAAACACTACGAAACGAAGTAGCTAATGTAATTATACTCTTACAGTCGAAATTTTGGAGAGTCAAATTTATAAGTAAACATTAAAAACGATTACTATTTTAATTAATTGTTGGTTCGATCAATTTTTGAACACATATACAAATAATTTATACCCTAACAGTTATACCTCCAACTTTCAGGTCTATTTTTGTCAATGTTATAACGACGCCTTTCAAGCTTTATGATTAATACAATAATGTTTGCGCCAAGTTTCAATTTTTATGATATTTCACTGTCACATTACGATGAAAAGAACGATTGAATTCCGCATATTTTGATTTGTTTTCGATCTACATAACACTTTATATACCTTTAATTCACGTTGATTGCGTTATATTTGTTTGCTTGCTCTTCTTGCGAAGATTCAGAGAGCTTTCAAGTTACTGCAGTGTTAGCGTGGACGCTATATAGCATCGTTATCAAAGGTTGGGTATGAATTAATGAACATGTTTCAATAAAAAAAAGGTTCTTATTCTGTCATTATATAGTTTATGCTCGACGTCTAATATAGTTTATACCTTTGGCAGCTTTCCATTGTACTATGCCAGGGTATTGCATTGAATGCTCCTGGCTGCGTACTCCTAGAGCGTTAGCAATTTGAATTTCATTGCTTTCTATTTGTACTATGCCAGGATATTGTATTGGAAGCTCCTGGCTGCGTACTCTTCTAGAGCGTTAGCAATTGGAATTTCCTTCTTAGCATATTGCAATAGCTGCAAATTTTTCGATGGCATTGCATCTGTTTTCAATCTTCACAAATGAAATTTCTTTTTCCTTTTCTTTCCATAAGGAAGAGTGAAGCCCACTTTTCAATTTTGTCATCGCAAATATAAAAAAGACTCAGCGTTCGAGTCTTTGCCCGATTGAAGGAGCAATTTTTTATAACGCACTTCTTCGCATATAGACCATTGCGTTTTATGTAAACGAAATAATAATATATATAATAATAAATATATCTAATTTAAAAATGAACAATAATAATAATAACCAAACTTAACTTGACACTCCCATTAAGCTAAGATACCATCTGGCCATGCAAGAGATATTCAAAATGCCATCCAATAACTCGTATAGCGCTTAAAAGAAACGGAGAATGGCGAATGTGTATCGATTATCGCATACTAAGTAGTAGATCAACTTCCGATGCCTATCAACTCCTAAAGATTGAACATATTCTCGATAAATAAACTTCGAAGCCAATGCCTGTTGGGGCATGCAGAATCTTCCCCTTTGGGGCATGGCCCATTTTCCTTGTTGGGACATGACATATGCCTGGGTAACACCTGAGAATTAATTAATGATTATTAAAAAAAACTTGGACTCCCAATTATTGTGGTTCAATTTTTTTCAAGTTTGGCCAATTGAACATTTATCCTATACCAATTATTGCGGCAAATTATTGTCGTATCATTATTGTCGTCATGCATCAACATGTCCGTAAAGAATTGCTTCCGTTCATCGTCTAACGACATGGAAATTGCTAGTGATTCTACATTAGACGATTGCTCCATATTCAGGTAAGGTATTATGCACTCATTGAGGTGCTCTACACAAAAATCATCTTCTTTGGCGCATTCTGTAAAGATAACTTCAAAGAATTGTGGCCAACAGGACTGAACGTTTTAGTTTCCCCTGTCTAGCTCAGCTGTTCGTTATGTCTTGCCTGTGTCAGTCCGTCAATCACCGTTCCCTCAGTCACTCATATCTCGATTAGTCCCGCGTGTCCCATCTCTCCATCCACATTTTTTCCTTTCCAGTTTAAAATTCACTCGTTATAACACACACACATTTTTTTTAGTTAAATGTTTTCTAAAAACTATGATATTTACAAAAGAATTCATCTAACGGTGTTGATGATGATGAAGCTGATGATCATGATAAAGATGTTGATGACAATCGTGATGTTGAAGATGAAGATATTTTGAAGCTGTTGTTAGGATGTTATTTGCCAGGAAGTACTGTAGGGCACGGTTGACAACATCTGCATCATTTTAATGTTTGGATTAACTTGCATTTTCATAGAGAATCTTAATTTGCTGCAATTCGACAGTAATCGTCATATGAATAAACACTTTTTTTTATTTTAAATTTAAACTGATTTTCTATTTAATTCTTAAGATAATCAAGTTATATATTTTTTGACTTAAGTTAATGGCATGTACGATACTCACACACGGTACGATACACACACACCCACATATGAAAGAGAGTTGCAGAGTACTTTCTACCACTAAACTCTTTATAATAAGAAGGTGCATTATTTTTTTTTCTTGTGCAAAAGAATTATCAAACTTTGTAAGGTTTTATTAAAGAATTTTCGATTTTTAAATAATCTTGTTAAGCTTATTACAATGTTAATCTCAGCTTCCTTTGCTTGCAGCCTTTTTTTCTTCTTCTTTTAATGCACAAATAGTTATTATATCACAAAACATTTGCAATCTTCGTATTACTTAAGGAAAAGTTAATCACATAACATGAAATCTTTAATTTGTCTAATTTTCCAGTGGACTGGTATAAGGCATAGTCCGATATCAGCCTCTGTGTTTAACTCTCCCAATCTCCCATGCCGCATCTTGCCATTGCTTCCTCCTTTCTTTGGCAGTTCTGCTCCCATTCATCAAAAAGTAAATAACTTAATAAATTTAGTTTATGAAGTTGGTTGCTGTTGTTGCCGTTTGCGAGAGAGGATGATTTTATAGAAAATGTCACCATTCTCTTCCTTATATTACCCACGTCATGATACTTATTCAAGTAAATGGGGAATAGATTGAATATAACCTGGAATATTCCCGTATGATGCCCTTTGGATAATATGATTTAGCATAAGCACTGGGTTTCAATAAGCTCTCAGTATTGGAATATGTTTTATTTACTTCTTCAGCATTTTTTTTGCTAATTCGTTGATGCGTCGGTATAAGACGCGTTCAATCTGAACGCAGTGTTCAACATTGTCGATACAACAGCAATCACCAATGTCGTAATCTTGCATCAGTATTTGCATTTGGAAGCCATTTTGTCAATAATCTTTTTTATTACGTCAGAATCGCGTATATTGGTATGGAACCAATTTCTTAAAGTGATGTTTTGGAAAACTTTTTCCAGATAGCATCGTCCGAAAGAGTGGGGAATTATTTCTTTGCGTTGTGGTGGCAGGAGCTGGGCTTGTTTAATTTTTACGCCTAGCTAGCCCAGGTGCTACTCACCATAGACTTAGAATTAAAAAAATGAACATGAAAATCTTTTTGTCGCACAAGGAGAGACTGTTGTCTGTCCGTTATGTCTGGCTGATGTCGGTCCGTCAGTCTTAGTCCCCGTACCCTACATCTTTTTCAAATCCAGGCGTGCCGCCTCTTTCTCCCCATCATCTCCCTTCCGTTCACCAATGACTCACACTATCATTTTAGTGTTTTCTTTCTTTCACATATATAAAAGTTTTTTTTTTTTATATAAAAAAAATTTAAAATTATACTTAAATTTAAAGAAAAAAATCTTTTCAATTTTAAATTTATACTTAAATTTAATTTAAAAACAAAATTTTTTTTTAAAATTTTAAATTTACCTTAAATTAAGACTTAGCTGACGGTTTCGTTGGTCTCCGAGTTGCTGTCGTTGATGTTGGTGTTGCCGCAGTTGCTACCGATGTCACACGTGTTGTTGTTATTACTTTTCTTTCTTTTTTTCTTTCCTTTTTTTAAAACACCGCACACACTTGTTCTCTTTGTTTGTATATAGTTATATATATATTCATATCTCTCTTTTTTTCTTTTTTTTTTTACTAGAGAGATCCTTAAAGGTAGAAATAATGAAGTATTTGCTTACTTTTTTTAGTTTTCCGTTTAGGGCTTATTGTTTGGCTGCATGTTTTTCTTCTTCCTTTATTTTGGGGCAATTGAAACAACTTCCTTCTGCTGTTGGGGGTTGTTGTTTTTCTTTGTTGGCTGTTCCCCGGCTTGGAACAACTTTCTTCTCCTTTTTTTCTTATTAATTATTAGGTATTGTTTCACTTATTGGGGATTTTTTTTTTTTTAAATAAAAAAAATTTTGATTATTTTTTGGCTAGGTGGTGTTGCCACCTAGCTGATTTACCCCCAGGGTCGCATTCCGACCCTTCGCTGTGGATTACTGCCTACTGCATTAGGCACACAGCAATTAGAGAGGGAGAGCGTGTGGACCAAAACGAGGGCACGACATTGGTCCTTACACTTCCCTCCCCCTTCGGTACGAGGCGCAGACCCTGGCCCTACTATAACTGTAACAACATACTGTTACAACAATTCAATCATGGTTACCATATGTAAATTAAAGGTTACAATCCAAATCACTTAAAACTGGTTATCTATAATACATAAGATAATGATAATGATAAAGAATTAATAATGGACGCATCAGTCCAACCCAAACGGCATCGTTTACTTAAAACTGATTTATCCATAATACGTAGGATAATAACAATAATAAAGAAATAATAATATGGGAATAATGATGGATACATAGGTCCAATCCAAACGGCATCATCTACGGTCGGTTCTTGAAGAAAATCTCGATCAACATAGACTTGGAAACTGCTGTGAGAACTTTGCGGGTTACCTCCCCTGCCTTCGGCTCCCAGGATCCCCTTTATGGCTCGCCGTCTACCCAGGATTTATATCATTTTAATTTTCCTTACCGCATTCCCCTTCGGAATCAAAACACTCGTAAAACATCCGATAGAATCTATACACTTTTTATTATTATTATATTTTCCGTAAGTCTAGAACAATAGAAAATAACTTTTCCTAAATCTTAGTTCGTCCGTTGTCGAACAGTCCACGGACAATGTATTCGCCCTCGAGCCCTTTTTGCCACGGACTAATCCAGATATCAAACGGAGCGATTTGCGACCATCATCGTCTTGTCAGCTAGGTGGTATTGCCAGCTAGCTGATTTACCCCAAGGTCGCATTCCGACCCTTCGCTGTGGATTACTGCCTACTGCAGTAACCGTATATTCCTATATACACCGATAGATTTGTCGAAAATGAAATTAAAACTGCGTTGTAATTTGTAGTATATAGCTGGGTAGAAGCTCAGGGCTTTGCACCATTTTCTACCGATATAATTTATAACAATTAAAAGAGAACTTGTTTGTTTTTACAATTTTCTTGTTTTTATTGTTAAGGATATGATTATGTGTTTTGTACAAGCTCACTAAAAGCAAGGATACCTCAATATGATGGGTTGCACTGCTGAGGCTTTAGGTCCGGTAATTTAATATAATTTGTTAATTTATTTATTCGAGATTTTTTTTGGCCGAATGTTTATTCAGCTCGACTAGAACTGCGGTGATAAGCGCGGGTTATACAGATTATAAAACGTAGGAAACTTCAGGAACCAACCAAACAAATCTTTGTACATTCGGTCCTTTCCAGGTCCAGGTCGAAAAACAGTGAGATACGAGGGGCAACTCGTTGGCATTAGTCTACCGTTCTTGTACTGCACAAACGATAAGGAATATAATTGGAAGGTTCTTGTTCAGGCCGGAGAACAGGAAGACACGATCGTCAACTCTCTGAGATATGTGTACCGTTCCCGTACTGTGCAAAAGATAAGAGATAGGATGAGATAGAGGAAGAAATAATTAACACGCACTTAACTACTTGTTTAGCTGTTGCTAACAAACTGAAAATTTCATTCTTATTAGCTGCTGTTTTTATAGCCGAAGAAATTTATTTTTTAATTACAGAAAGTTTTTTTTTATTATAGTTCAATGAAAGACGAGGAAGGATCTAAAATTCTGACCTTAGGTTTAAAGTAAAATTAAAAATAATACTTATTACAAAAATTATCAACTCTAGTGTGAGGAACAATTATTTGTTCCTATTTTTTCCTATAGCCGTGGGCCAGCCCCCCGTCTGCTCCAGGCGTTCTTTGTCCTTTATTAAGTTAACTCACCATTCCTTTCCGGAAATAATTAACGATCACTGTATTAACAATGAAGACTTACCATAACATTTTATAATTATTATTCAAACGTATTCCAGAAACGGATGATTACCGACGTAAAATTAACATGCGACCGTCCTTGTTGACTAACATGTGCTAAGAGAGGAAGGAGGAAACGCCCGCGTTCCCCACTTATTCTCTTTTTCCGATCTGCTAGGTGGCGTTGCCACCTAGTCTTACTTCCCGTAGGGTCGCATTCTGACCCTTCGCTGTGGGTTATTGCCTATTGCAGTAACCGCACAGCAATTAGGGAGGGAAAACGAGGGCACGACTTTGGTCGTTACAATAAGAATAATTTTTTTTAATTTTTATTAAATTGCATTACTATATTAAAAAAAATGTAAGACACCTTTAATAGGTTACAGTTTTAGTTTTTTTCTTTTTATATATTTTCCGAGTTGTTTGTATCGACTTATCCAACTTAGAAATAAATGTTAAGGTCTGAAGAAATTCCTGGAGAAATTTGTACAAATTAAATTCCAAAATATTAAATATATATGGATAGTTAAAACAATTTGTGATCAATTTGCCGAATTTCTTAATAATTAATTGTTGTTGAGTTGTAAAAAATTTATTCAAAGAAAAATGAACGACAGAGTTCAAAAATTCGCTGTCATTTGGTATAAGGGAGAACAGAGCATAAGCAGGAAAAAAGTTTACAGCGAATTGCATATGTGTGCAGAATCGATCACAGAAAGAGTAAGAAAAATACGAAAGAGGAGAAAATAAAAAGATCTGCGTTTTTTTTTGTTCGTATAAAATAAAGTAGTTTAAGTAGTTTATATATAAAATAAATAGCTTACGTTGCCAAAATGAATTCTAAATAAAAATTTGCGATTATCAATTGTTCGCGCCGATCAAGTGTGTTAACGAATGTTATGTATGAAAGTACGGGCGTATAAAAGTTTCAATTGCCAAAAGTGTGAACAGCTAACAACGTAGAGGAACTTCTTTTTATCAATGTCGTGTGCGACGGTTAAGACAAGGAGAGTCGATTGTATGGTTTACTGCTAAACCTTCTACGCCCACCGCGTTGTGAGTGATTTTGTTTTTTTGCATTACATTCTTCTATTTAAAGATTAATGCGTAACCGTAAAGTGCCATGTGAGGAATGAAAAATTTTTTTCTTAGAAAAAAAAAAAAGCTCGACTCCACAAAACGAAATTTCTGTAAGTTAGATTTTCACTTCTGCAAAATTTTTTATTTCGTCATTTGTTTGCTTTTTTTTTTTTTAATTTGATTACCACAAGCTCGTCCGTCCACAAGAAATTATAAAGATGAATCCCTTCACTGGAATGTATGTTAATCAATTTCTCAAGAGTCGTTTCTTTTCAATATCACTCTGACCACTGGCACTTGCATATGCAAAATTTCTTGCTGTGTGCTGCACGTGGAGAAAAAAGAACGAAATCTAATCACTCAAGTTTAACATCACTTTTTTTTTTTGTTTTTACAATTAATATTTCATTTTATATGAAATAACGAGTTGCCGTTTCTTCCTAAAATTTCAACAAATAGCCTATAGAGTATTGTTTTTGCAGCATTTTTAGGCGTCAAAATCAATTAAATTCAATTCAATTAATTTCCATATTTTTTTTTCCTATAATTTCTTCAACACATCTATTAGTTTCTATTTGTAATTTTTAGTTTGATTTTCTATAGGAAGCAATATATTAAAAAATGTTGAAATCATAGTTAAACCCACAAAATACAGGCAGGAAGGTTCATATAAGTTCATATAAGTTTCAAGTTGTAAGGAACTAAATTCTGTTCGATTATCTGCCTGGATCGGTTCGCCGGTCATTCCAGGCGTTCGCTTTATTGCCGGTTATACTTATGTATTAATCTCTATAAGATTTTGTCCCAAATATTTTGTTTAGTTTCAACGTGGTTTTTATTTAAATTTTTGATTAAGTTTAGCACAATATAGGAAAACGTCTATGCACGTTGCTGGTTGATAGTAGAGAGAGACACCGGAACCACCGGTGTTCCCCATTCTCATATTCAATGCGTCAGCTAGATGGCATTGCCACCTAGCATTCCGACCCTGCACTGCGGGTTTCTGCTTATAGCAGTACCCACGCAACCATTAGGGAGGGAAAGCGTGTGAACCAAAGCGAGGGTACGACTTTGGTCCTCACAATATATATATGTATATATCACCTCTTGAGCCTTAAGTCTTTCTAAAACCTTGTGGTAATTGTCGATGCTTAACTTGAAACGCCTTTACTGTTTCTAAAGTATGGCCTTGGAATCGTCAAATGGTCGAATTTTTCAATATTCGAATGTTCGTCGACAATCTGAGTAAGGGACGTTTGTAAATGGTTATCTGTAATTGGGGTGATCGCTCCACAATCGAAGCAAGCAAAACTCTGTCTTGGCCTCGTATTGTTTATTTCTTGTTCCTCTTTTTCATTCGTTTCATTCTCCTCATCTAGCAATGGCGGCAATATTAATCTTTCATAATTTGAAATTTGAACACTACAAAAATCTTCAATCGAATCCGTTTCAAGAATTGTAGATTTTAAATAAAAAAGTTTCCGTTTGTGTTTTAAATTTGGTTCTTTTATTACGTGAATTTCAAATTAGGAATATGTTCGGAAATATAGCCGTAGGCAAAAAAAAGAAGAATCAGGAAGAAGAGCCAGCGGGCAATATGTGCAAACTGTCGGAACTCTGTTGTCGTCGCTGTCCACAATAGAACTGGATGGGAAGTATATACTAATTTCTTTTGGAAAGAATAAAGATTTTGGCACTCGAACTCGAACGCGTTCGATTAGTCGCCTAATTCGGTTTCTTGCGTTTCGGTCTCCGATGAAGACACTGGAATGCAGTAGGAACAAATGATGCTCCTTGGGCATTGTTTCCCAACCTTCATGTCATCGGGGTGGGCGCCTGGTAATGAAATGCGTTGATGAAAGTGGGCGCCTTCATCTCGCCGCATCATCGCACTGTGCCGGGGGTCCCTAAAAAGTATTGATTTCTTCAATATGTTCCATGAGAAGAAAAATTATATATTGCGATGGCAGAAGCTGGGCATCATTTTGTTTACTGCCATGCGGCCAGCCTTATTCCCATTCCCATTGGCGGTTTTAACTTGCTGGTTTCTAAGCTTAACGATTTTGTGCTTACGTTGACTTAAGAAATATTGAGCTGCTGCTCCGCAACAACTGACACTCGCTCCAATATCAAGCAAAACAAGCTGTCATCTCGATACCATCAATCTCAGTTTTAGGAAACATTCGCTTATCTCCGTCTTGGGTGATAATAGTGGAAACTGTTTATATAACCTGCTTCTCTGCCTACTATGATACTCTAATGTATTTTAAATAATTGGACGGGCGTAGATTTCCAGTTTCGAAAGAATTGAGTGTATGCGACGGGCATAAAGACTGCGTCTCTATAGAGTGGAAACGTATCAAGCCTGCTCGTCTATTCCCGCCAAGACAAGCACTCTATATCGCCAAGGTAGACTCAGTCTAGATATCTCGTCACTAAAAATCTGGTTTGAATTGAAAACAAGCAATTGTTATCCGCCAAGGTTAACTCACCGCCAATCATTGAGAATCAATTAGTTTTTTAAAGAACATTGCACTGCTTATATAGTATTTTTGTGAAGCTAAAAGTAATTTAGAATATTTACAAATGTGCTTAATCTACAGAATTATAATGTAAGCAATTTAATAGGGCGCCGGTGCAATTTGATGTTTAATGTATACCCAGCCTTTTCGGTAGTGTGCCGTTCCTTTACTTTTGTTTTCTTTTTCTTTTCTTAAATTTTGCACTCTACTCTGTGCATATATTATGATGTATGCACGCTATACATTACAATACATACATTGCAATATGTTGATTTAAACTTTTCGTGGGTATATATCGCCGAGTGTGTGTGGCACATTTAAGCCTTAACTTATTTGATAAACCACTCATCTCCATCTCCTGCCTCAACATTATCATTAGCGTCAACGCTCTCTTGACCGGTTCAAATCAAATGAGTTCCATCATGCCCATCATTAGCCCAACTCATCCAAGATCCTAACTTTAATTCTTGTGGTCGCAGCACTGGGTCAATTAATCCTTTAATCACAATATCTCGTTGATCAACCTGAGTGATTGGATAAAAATACTTCAATTTCTGATCGGTATGAACCAGACGAGACTTCACCAAGCTTTAGTGTTACTCTTCGATTAGGTATCCCAGGAAGAATGTCTTGTAATTGTTCATTTAATAATAAATCCTCCTTAACAGTTTGGGGAAGGATCTGATGATCCATGATAACCATTAACTCTAGTAGTAGAAAACATAGCTTCTTCTATCGGAAGAAACGAAACAGAATATCAAAATCATGTAAGGTTATAGCACCTGTGGATCAAAGTATATGGCATGTCACTCTTTAAATCGAACTTCTCAATGTTACCTTCCTCATTTGGAATTGCCAACACATGGGTGTCAACGAAACGTATCGAATCAGCAATGATTTTCTTAATGAACCTTGGGGATCATAGCACAATTCGTTGAACAATGGTTGGAATAGTAGTCATAGGAACAATTTGATACGGATCTAAGTCGTTCTCATAATTATACTGAATTAAGAGACCTTCTGTGTATAACGCGGGGAGGTCTCGGGTACGAACAATGGGGAAACCGTCGTCATGACATCATCTATAAATGTCCTTCCAAGTCTTAGGGCAACATCATATTGGGAGTCAGGAGGCTGTGGAATAGATGTATCATAAATAAGACTGGCGAATCTTTGCATTGAAATTATAAAATTGAGAGCTCTATTATCAATACGCCCGACAACATCGTTAATTAATATCTCAAATAAATCCTTGAATTGAGATATTCTACCTAACAAACAAAGCAAGTCTAGTGAAAATTCTATCTGATCTAGCAGCTGTGATAACGGAAGATATCCCCAAAGCCTCCCTGTTAAATATCCTTTATTAGATGGGTGCTCACCTGCTTATTATAGTTATTTCGTTGAGATTTATAACATTATTCACTTAACTCGTGGCGTTGTGGAGCGAACTTTCGATACTGGAAATACAGAGAAACCTAATGTCGTTGGTGTAAGGCGACTAGATGATTCATCTAGACGCACCAACTTTATTTATTTGTTCTTCCAGCACTTGTACCTGCAAGAGATCTTAAAAACTCTCATCAAAAAATAAATGACCAATTGCCTGAGGGGCAATTGATAAAGTTTATTGGATGAAAATTAAAATATAAATAATAATTATTATAAACTAATTTAGAATTATTTGACTAAATGCTACAAATAAGACCAAATACGAAAATGATGCACTTGCATTTTATATTAATTTTATTTCCAGAATTATGAACAACTTGAATTATGTCACAAAAATGCAACATAAGCAAATTAATATAAATAACAATGACACACTTCAAGGTCTCAAGACTCAGCGCAGAGCGTCACTACAAAATTTGGTTGAATTGAAAAGCAAATAATTGTTAGCCGCCAAGGCTAACTCAGCGCAATGATTGAGAATCAATTAGTTTGTTAAAGAATATTGCACTGCTTATATAGAAATTTTGTGAAGAATTAAAGTAATCTAGAATATTTACAAAAGTGCTTGATCTACAAAATTACAATATAAGTATTACATATTACCTTGCGTATGAATTGTCTTCATTGCATAATTTCGAAAATTTTGTTTCCAATAATTTAGTTTACGGTGATTGAAATTTTTGGTTTTATATCTCTTATACTGTTGTAATTAAAAAAAGATGTGTTTTTCGTGCTTCTGTGTCATGCTTAACCCAGTTCAAAACAGTTTCATAAACATTTTCTTCAAATTGCATATAAAGATTGTCATCTGCTATTATTGCCTTAAGATGGGAAGAAATACATAAAAAATAATTTAATTTAGAAATGTTCATCCATGTACATATAGTTCGTAACTACTACAAATCGTCTCTATTCTACATACCTCCTCGAAGGACGACGTTAAGAATGCTTGTCCATCACTTGTAGAGTGCCACACACACGACAATGTATCCAGCTGGAACACACCAGAACTGGAAAAGGAAAACCTAACTTTCGTTGGTGGAAGCCGATTAGACGATTCGTCTAGACGCACCAACTTTCATATACATGTTTCTTCCAGCACTTGTAACTTGTAACAAAAATAAAAATGTTCAATGTTCAAAATTGTGAGACAATTGACAAAGTTTATTTACCAAAGCAATTAATATAAAGGAACTTTTCAGCCCTCTTGCATTCCGACGGGACGTCTTCATATGGCCTTTCCTCGTATAGCTGCAGTGGCGGCTCCTCGACTCGTGCTTCCTCTTACTCACGATAGGAATGGAACCGATCAAAACGGCGACACACCTCGTCCACCCATTCGGAGTCGAACGAAGGGTCGGTGACATGCGACAAACCTTCGTCGCCCTCCTCCGCTAAACCAGCTGGCTCCGTCTCCTTTTCCCCCTGGCCCTCTTCGGTGCCACCTTGTTCCTGAGGCGCAGGCACTTCAATGCCTCGACGACGGACCCCTCTCGTTCGTTCGATCCCTCTGTTGAACGGAGGTCCTCAGTGTTCTCGGTGGTGGGCTCCGTTTGGGTAGCGATTGTTGCCGACCTCTTCGGTGGCTCGCTCCCTCGAACCTCTTCAATAACCACACCCTCGGGGCGTGGTCGCTTGTCCCACACATCTGGGTATGTGGCGACGACAACACCCACGTAGTGGACCTTGGAGCAGCCGCTCTCTCTCCATTCCCTTGTCATGATCCCTTTGAACTCAAGGTTGGGGGTCATCTCGTCTTGCCGTTCCGGAACGCTCGGCTGGATGATAACCCCTTCGGGTCCAACGGCACCATCGACTCTCTCTGCCGGAGACGACTCCCGATCTGTTGGAGGAGTGCTCCACGACGAGCTTCCCTATCTGACATCATATCTACAATGATATAAAACGGATCAGTAAGTTTAAATGGTATTGTGAAGACTAGAATTCCTCCGTCTTTGTTGCCTGGGACCGGCTCGCCGGACTGTTCCAGAGGGTTCGTGTTTAATTCGTCTTATTTATTTAATACATTTAATTCTCTTCACCAAAATCGCTCTTTACCTTTATAATCCGATCGCTTTGCCCATTTATTCATAAAATGTAATTTTTATTCACAAAATATAAATTTTATTCATAGAATATGAATTTTATTCATAAAATATAAATGTTATTAGCTAGCTAATTTGCGGTTTGCTTTTATCTTATAATATTCGCTTCCTCCTGATCAGAAAGAAAAAGAAAACGGACAACGGAAACGACGTCGTTGTCTAATTTGTCCGTTCCCCCCGTCGGTTGGGTGGCGTTGCCATCCGTTCATTTTCGGACCCCAGGGTCGTATTTTCGCCCTTTCACTGCGGGTTACTGCCTACTGCAGCAACCACACAGTAATTAGGGAGGGAGAGCGTGTGGACCAAAACGAGGGTATGACTTTGGTCCTCACAGTATGTGATATAATAATTTTTAAAAAATGCGTAAACATGTCAGTGTTTAGCTGACACCTCCCCTTCCTGTGGAGTCACACTCGGGTCCATAGACATGGCTTTCAGGTCGGTAATCTCGGGAATTAACTCATCCCTTCTCGTGTGGTCTCCTTTACTAAATTGAGCGATGATCGTCTTCACCGTGCGGTTGGTGCGCTCAGTGGGTTTTCATGTGGCGAGTACGGTGCGGTGAGCCTATGCTCTATTCCCACTCCTAGATACTGCCGAAGGCTTTCGCCTCGCGAGAGGAAGAGGAAACGCCCGCGTTCCCCATTTGCCCTCTTTTTGATTTTCTAGGTGGCGTTGCCACCTAGGCTCATTTCCCCCTCTCCCCCCAGCGTCGTATTCTGACCCTGCGCTGTTAGGGAGGGAGAGCGTGTGGACCAAAACGAGGGCACGACTTTGGTCCTTACAAAAGTGATGATTAGCCTGCCTGTAGGGCACCGAGTTTGTCCATCATTGCTAGGTTTAGTGAATTTGTAGACTTCAGTTACACCTTGACTTTTCCTCGACTATCTCATTTTCAGGCACATAGTTCAAACAGAGAGCGTAAATTACCCCTTTGAAAGAGTTAAGTTTTTCATGTAATTTGCAAGAAACCATGCAAACATTTTGCAAGAGTTTTAGCTTTTAATATCATTTCCGTAGTCCGTGGGTTACCAGCGAGCACAAGTAAATTTCCATCTCGAAGAATTGAAATCGAGTCAATGGTTTTTATTATGCTGCCTAGTGCTTTGTTAATGCCGAACGGACTAAGTTCCGATAATTTTTTGTTAGGTTCGGTAGAGGAGATAATAATGTATTTTTTATTACCTGAAGTTTAGTCAATGGCCGGTAACACTGGAAAATCCGAACTATTTTTTTTCTTTTCACTGTACTATGTTCCCCTGATAGTTGGAATCTGTTTGAGTTATAATATTTATTATATTTTCATTTTTCTACCATCATCAAACTTATGAATTTGACTTCTACTGGTGTATTGGGTTCCATTATCGGTTAAGATACGTTTGGGAACTCCAAAACGTCCTACCACTCGCTCCCGAAGGGCTCGAATCAATCCTTCAGCGGTGGCCTTTCGCATGGGGACCAGCTCAGTCCATTTCGTAAATTTGTCCACAAACATCAACAACGTAGTGTTTCCCGATCGCGTTCTCGGCAACGGAGCCACAAAATCGGAACATACAGTTACCCAGGGTTCCTCCGGTATCTCGGTATGCATTTCTCTAGCAGGCTTTCGTTTATCAACCTTGTACTCCAGACAGGTTCTACATTTTCGGACATATCTTGCAATGTCCCGATACATTCCTTGCCAATAATAACGCTGACAGACCCTATGTGCTGTCTTCCTTATACCCATGTGACCAGCGGTAGCATCATTATGATTCTCGTTCGGCACTCTTGTTCTCAAATAACTCGGCACACAGCTTCCAAGGCGTATTATCCTCTTCGGATATATTCCTAGGGAAATGCCGGTACATTCTTCCTTCTAGCATCGTGTATTCTGGGTGAAAGAGAATGTCACTCATATCCCTATAGCACCTCCAACAACTTCACTATCAGATTGTTCTTCATTTTTTTCTAATAATTTCGCACGGTCCGCGTTCATACAAAACATGAAGGATGAGAAACTCGGATACGCAATTATCATCGCAAAATTTCACTTGTTGTCTATTTGAGAAGAATAACGTACGTGTTAGCAATTTATGCTTTCCACACCACGTACAAGTTCTTCTTAAAAACTTAGAAATAATAATAAAAACATAGAAATAACAAAACAAACAGGAACCAGAAACCAATTTTCAATACTCCTGAAATGAAACTTCAATACCCGTCATTCTCCTTTAAAAATGTCAGTTTGTATTACAAATATGTCACAAATTTTGAATACTTATATTATATGTACGTTGATTTTGAAAAAGCTATAGCAAGCCGGTACGTGAATGTTTATATTTTGGTTTCGATTTTCACTTGCGATCGCCTGGTTGGTCCAGGGTTCTTGTTCTTCCTCATCGCTCACATTACGTTTTTTTTTTTTTTTGGCATTTTCCATTGCTTTCGCATTCATCATTGCAAAATTTCACTTGTCTATTTGAGAAGGATAACGTACGTGTTAGCAGTTTATGCTTTGGACACCACGCACAAGTTCCTCTCTCGAAAGTGTTATCAGTCACTTCCAAATACCATAAAATACTTCTTTCCCGAAAACGCCGATTCCATTTTTCCAATTGTTGCACCAATTGTAAGTTAGTGGAATGCACCGCCAACATCTGTTTTTATGGCACATAAAAATGGTTGACGAGTAAAAGTTTTTGTGGATCCAATTAAAACGAAATATAATCATAGGCATTCCAAGGTAGATACATCGCTATATACAAAGATATCTTCTTAATGACGAGCTAATCGCAGTGCTTGATAATATTTGTTCACAATATAAAGTGGAAAACTAAGTCTAATAAAAAAAAGCGAATCATTATTTACTTTTATTGAAAAACATTCAAAATCATTATTTGTATTTCTTGTCACTAGCACAAATTTTGTATAATTTTGTATAATTTTGCATAATTTAAATTTTAAATAGATAAAATGCTCTACAGAGTTCTCTACGCATCTGAAAAGCGAAATCCTTTTCACTTATGAAACCTGAAACCATTGTTCTAAGACGATTATACACATATATATTTATATTGTAATAAAAGTTCTTCTATGTGGATTTTAAAATTGATGTTCACGTGTGCAATTTACGCCATTGCAGACATGATTACAATGGTAACGTATTAAGTTTGAAATATCTCTATTCTCGCTCGGCTTCAGAGCGCCAAGACAAAGTGAATTTACCAAAGTGATATTCGGCAAATCTTTGTAAAATAAAAATGCGAGTGTATCTACGCAGTTAAGTGTTCAACATGAAATTTATGATTTTATTATTGATTCTCTGGTTAAATAATATCTCGTACTAATATAGTAGCACGAGATTATTTACAATTCTTTTTCATTATTTCTAGTCAGCGAATTTAAATTTCGAAAATAAATAAATGATTGAGGGCATAATTGCATTATCGATGGATATGGGTTAATCGGTAAATGCAATTCGACGCTTTCTGAAGTAGGGTGTTGACAAAATGCAAAATGACAATTTCTTATGTGGGTCATTTTGATTTGTTTTTATTCGTGTTTATTTTCACTCACACTTCAGACGTATATGACTGTGTGGTCGCACTAAAATATATTGTGACGGGTGAGAAAGGTGTTATTTTAATTCGGGGCTAGCTTAGCTGTCGTCCACAAAGAGAAATTAAAAATTAAAATTGAAACTAAAATCTCATTATTTTTACTCCAATCATGATGATCATCATCTTCATCTTGATGCTTAACTTATCCAGGAAGAACTGCTTTCATTCATAAAGAAGTAAATAATTAATAATTAAATTTAGTTTATGAAGTTGATTGTTCCGACAACTGTCGCCACCATTCTCTTTCAAATATTACCCACATCATAATTCAACTAGACTGAATATATCCTGGAATATGATATATTTTGGGTAATATAAGTTAACATAAGCACTGGGTTTCAATAAGCTCTCAGTATTGGAATATGTTTTATTTACTTCTTTAGCATTTTTTTGTTAATTCGTTGATGCACGCAGTGTTCGACATTGTCGATACAATAGCAATCGTCAATGTCGTAATCTTGCATCAGCATTTGCATTTGGAATCCATTTTGTCAATAATCTTTTTTATTACATCAGAATCCCGTATATTGGTACGGTACCAATTTCTTAAGGTGATGTTTTAGAAAATTCTTTCCAGACGATATCGTCCGAAAGAGTGGGGAATTATTTCGATGTGCTCTTGCAGAGGCCTCCGGCATCGTTTTTCCATTTCTGAATCTTCATCGCTGACTAAAAAGATTATTGATTTTTATATATAGTGTTATATAAATAATTTTATTTTCTTTTTTACTTACGTTCATTTATTGCTTCCAATAGTGTCTTCGTCGTAAAAGGATTCTCCATCTCATAGGATCAAAGTAGAAATGAAAATTTTTCCAATTCTTTTTCTTATGCACTTCTTTCAGTAAATTCGAACTGGATTTTTCTAAAACTAAAAACAACAAGTATTTTTTAAAGCAAGTGGAAATTCAAATTTTTCCGTTCTCATGTCACATATAAGAAAGAGTGCGAAAATATTTCGATTAAATTGCTCCGAAATAAGCGTTTTAAATGATTTTATTATTATTTTCACCTCATTTAGTGTCTTTCATTTTTACCATTCCGTTTTGTGGAGCCATCCATAGATGGACTCGATATACTTGGCGAAAGAGTGGGGAATTATTTCTTTGTGTTCATATTTCTTAATAAGCTCCGAAATAACTGCTTTAAATGATTTTATCGTTATTACGGCATCACCAAGTGTCTTTCGTTTTTACCATTCTGCTTTGTGGCTCGAAGTCGTTCTTCTTGAATTTCTGGCCGCCAGTTGCCGATTTGTATCTGCCCAAATGTTGTACCGTTCTTTGTCGCGATCTGACAGTTTACGCCACTGTTGACCCGCCCTGCGCACAATTACCGTTTGCCGCAATTTTTTAGACGAGCGGAGTTTCGAATCATCCTGAAACTCGTGTAGGTACACAAAGAAGGAATTTTGTGCCTTCGAGTCTTGATATACCTCGAAGCGCACCGTCCTTCTCTGCGGAGCCATCTTTGAAATATCATTCAAAACTGTTAATCGATTCAGTCAAAAAATTATAAAAAGTCGTAAACTATTGAATTAAAACAATAAAATTAAAAAAAGTATTTACACGTGAAGTTAATAACAAAATGAAAAGAATAAATGATTAAAAAATATTTTTTTTGATACGATGTGTGTAAATTTTTGAACTTTTGCTTTCAGTATTGGAATATGTTATATTTACTTCCTCCGCTTTCTTTTGTTAATTCGTTGATGCACTTTTTTCTCCAGTGCGTCGGCATAAGACGCATTCAATCTGGACGCATTGTTCGACATCGTCGGTACAACAGCACTAGGCAATGTCATAATCTTGCTTTGAAATTTTTGATTTTCATTTTGCAGATTTTGCAACGGTTTGTTGTTGATCTTATTGGAAATTTTTTAGAAGTATTAATTACTGGAATATATATATATATGTATGACAGTAGCCAGCAAAGCTTGGAGGGGCAAAGCCCCGAAGCCAGTTTCTATAGAATAGCTTGTAATGTACCACATAACATAAATTACTTAATAGACCTACTTTTTTATACTTCTTTATTATAGCACTCATATTACATTTCTTTTTTTTGTTAACGTAAGCATCCTCTTGAACTTCTTTTATTAGCGTAAACATTTATTTTATATTTCTTTTATTTGTTGGCGTCAGCAATTATTCTAAGTTTCATTAGCCTAAGCCCTATTAGAAAATGTATATAAACCAACCAATTCCAATAAATAAAACTCACTCGTTATCGAAAGATCAAACATTTCACTTGACTTCATTCCTCTTAATCAACCAAGCACTCCGCGAACTATCGCGAAGCTAAATTTGCGCGTTGCGCGTATGGTTGATTAACGGATTTAATAATAATAGTATTCCTCAAAGAAATTCATAACATGGCGATCCTGCCACACTTTCCTGTAAAAGAAATTCATAACAAGCGCTAGCACTAGTAATATGTTGTGGGACTTTGCCCCGCAACATGTTGCTGATCAGTAGCCAGCTTTGCTTTTTTTCGCTTTTTGTTTTTGTTAGTCGTTTGGTCATTTATGGGGGGTTTGGACTTATCTCTTGGATTTGGAGTTCGTTTAATCCTCCTATTATGTTCATTATGCTATCTTTGTAGCCTGTTATGCTACCTTTTTGTGTGATCTGTGAAAGTGTAGCAGGTAGTTGTGGAATGGTTTTTGTGGATTTGTATCTGCTAGTAAGTGCGGTTTTTAACTCTTCCTAAGTTTTGGGATCATTGTTTGAAGACAAGGATAATCGGACGTTTGTAGTTAGTTTACAAAAGAAGACGTAGTCTATTAAATGCGGTTTGGATTGTGTTTCTAATGTGTTATGGATGATTTCAATAACTTTTAGAAATGGGCTGAGGTCTTTATAGTTTCCAGAAAAGGTGGGTATGGATTTAGAAGCTATTTCTAGGTTGAAAGCCATTTTTGTTTTTGTTTCTATGCTGCTATGTAGTAATGATTGTGCTAGAGTGTATTTTTCTTTGTATTGTAAGGAACCAAATGTGTGTTGCCCTTACCTTTTCGCCTGGAGTAGACTCGTCGGAGTCCAGGTGTCCTAATTCCCATTCGGAACAATACATAAACTCACGAATCTAGTTTTCGTTTTTTGTTTATTTACATTAAAGATCGTAAGATAAGACTTATAATAAACGTCCTTCCGTTTCAGTAATACGACTAGTTTTCTCTACGGACACTGATTTCTCCCTTTAAATCCCTCTAACCTCGGATGGACACCGATTTTATCCCGGACTACTACGACCATTCACGTCGCTGATCAAGACAAGAGAGAGCAAGCGGAAACAGCGGTGTTCCCCACTTGCTCTATTTTCTCGTCAGCTAGGTGGTGTTGCCACCACCTTTTTTGTTTTATTTAGACAGTTATATTTGTAGCTGTTTTTTTAGCTACATATTTTTTAAAGTAGTTTGTTATCTTAATAGCTACATATATTATTATTATTATTATGACTATTATATACTACATGTGGTTGTCTTTAATGTGTATAGTTGAGATTAGTTTTTCTGTGTGGTGCTGGTCGAGCATTTCTTCTTCCTATCGGTGAACCTATTTTCCAAATTAATTATTTCTTGCCAGTAGGTGGTCGAAATGTGCCACGGTATTGGCTTTTTCACCTCGTAGGAAGTTCAGTCGTTTTCTATTTTTTCTTAGTTTACCCCCTCTCTTTCGTTGTTTAGGGATTTTTGTTTTCTGTGCTTTTATACGAATTATTTCTCTATTTTTGAGGTCCTCAATGGTGACTGGCTTCGGTGCTTCAAATTCTGATGTTTTGGCTGGTGTCATCCATTCAAAAAGGCAGGATTCCAGTTTAAAATGGCAGGAAGGACTTGCCATTCAATGCATTTATCTTGCCTCTTCATAAAGCTCGCAGCAACTGTTAGTGGTATAATAAGTTTTTCCACATACGCCTTGGCATCCAATACTAATGTCACAACGAATATTTTTGCGACATTTCGCCGCAAACTCTGTCATAATTAATACTACATGCTAAAAAAGAACCACACGGCCCATCCTGCACCCAAATTACATAAACTATTGTTGTTGTAAGTGTTAAAAGCATAAAATTTGTTTAAATTTTTATTTAAACATTCAATTGTCTCAAAAAAGATCAATTAAGAAATGACATGAAAGTCCAACAAAGGCACTATAAATTTATTAGTACAAGTTTTAGGAAGATCTCTGACTTCAAAAGCAGCAGATTCGCAATGTAACACAGGGCAGTTAATGTAATTCAATTTCTCTGTAAATTTGCAAGCGTTTGTAGAGATACTATGTACAGCATACAAATGTATGTAAAGTACTAAAACATTTTTCTTTTTTTTTTCTTTTAATACAATAAAGTACAAGTGATCTTCAACAAGGTAGTTGTATACTTTTTGCTTGAAAATAGTCCTCAGACTATTTCCAAATGTACAGTGAAGGATTCAGTTGAGAACTATCACCCTCAAGTTAGTTCTGTAGAAAAATGTTACAATCCTTAAATTGTCGCCCGAGTTGATAGAATTTTACAAAAGCTCTAATTAGCTTTCCAAGTCTACCTGAAGCTGCCAAAGCTTCCAATTCCAAATTAGGGCAGAAAACGTACGGCAATCAAGTCGATTTACAAGGCACAAAGTATTCCACACAAAATATTTCGAACTGTCTACCGAATAAAACAAAGTGTTTCAACTTAATGATTATTTTATTATGACAAGAGTTTCTTAAATAACTACGGTTTTTATACATACTTAGGTATAAACAATAACTGTAAAGAACAAAAACAGCGTTGTTCTTTCCGATTTTCATTTACCTGGATCTGCTCGCCGGATCCCAGGGGTCACTTACTTGCCGTATAAAAGAAACATGCACCTTTTCCTATCTTATATATAGCTTTTCCTTTCACGGAAAAATAAAACCGAAACCCAAAAGAAATACAGTCTATTTTCGACTAATAAGAGATCATTCACGCGTACACAACCTTCCTCGTTGCTCACCAGAAATAAAAAGGGAAAAGGAAACTCCCGTGTTTCCACTCTATTCCTTTTTTCTCTATTTCACAGGTGGCGTTGGTTCTGGTTCTCTCCTCACACTTCACCCCCCCCCTTCCAGTCAACGGTGGAGTTCTGGGTCTATACCACCTATCTTCATAAATACCCCCTGCTGTACCAGAATAATAACGGTCAGGTAACGCGTGCTGGTAGTAAATATAATAATAATGTATATAGTGATATAATATAGACTGATGATATATGGTAATATAATATTGTAAAGAATAAAATAATTCTTTTTATTTTATTGTCAGGATAGACTCGCCGTTTGCCCAGGATTCCCATCTTCGATTATTCTTCCCATATTCCTCTTCGGAATCAATAAAAAAAAAACAAACGCACCACATCAGATATACTCTAAATACTTCATTTATGGTTTCATTTTCTTTCGTAACTCTAGAACATTAAATAGGAAGATAATAACTAATAAGCCTCAGTCCGTCTGTCCCGATGCTGTCCCCGGACAAGGTATTTGCCCTCAAGCCCTATCCAGGCGGATTAAAACGGATTTTAGCGGAGCGATTCGCGACCATCCTCGTCGCCGTTTCATATCAAAGAGAGCAACTGCGGAACACTGTACAACACCACCTAGCTGATTTACCCCAGGGTAACATTCCGACCCTTCGCTGTGGATTACTGCCTACTGCAGTAACCGCACAGCAATTAGCAAGGGGAAACGTGTGGACCAAAACTTGGGCACGACTTTGGTCCTCACAGGTATATAATATGTATATATCGAATATAGTACTGTGGTGGATGTATCGGTTTGTTAAATTATTGACGGGCAGCAATTTCTCGTCTCAACAGTGTAGTAATTTAACAGCTTATTAAATATTGACGGGGCAGCAATTCCTCGTCTCAACAGAGTTAAAAACGATCACCTAATCTGCTCGGCTGTTCCCGCCAAGACAATCACTCTGTATTCGCCAAGATTTACTCGGCGCAGAGTGTCACTACAAAAACTTCTCGAATTGAAAGACAAACCAATGATTCTCTGCTAAGATTAACTCAGCGTCAAGATTGAAATTCAATTAATTCTATTTTCAAATTTACATAGTTTATATATAGCTTATGTGAGGTATTTCAGTCGTCTAGTATTAAAATAAATGCTTACAAAGTAATATTTAATAAGTACTTAATTTATTGTATTTATGTTATTAGGGCGCCGGTGCAATTTGATATAGTATGCATACTCTGCATTTTCGGGAGTGTGCCGTTTCTTTAATTTTGTTTTATTCTTATTTTATTTTGTTTTGCACACTACCCTGTGCATACATAATTATGTATGCACGTTATTGTATGCATACATTACAGTACAAAATGATGATAGCCGCACGGCTCCAGTCCCGGCGGCGTCGTCTGCATTCAGCCCCGGGGTCCCTCCCTTACGGCAGGAACTCTATGGCCTTCTAAACCCCGGAGCTCGTCAGCATGAACCGGAACCGGCGCTCCCACAAGTAAATTTCCATCTCGAAGAATTGAAATCGAGTCAATGGTTTTTATTATGCTGTCTAGTGCTTTGTTAATGCCGAACGGACTAAGTTCCGATAATTTTTTGTTAGGTTCGGTAGAGGAGATAATGATGTATTTTTTATTACCTGAAGTTTAGTCAATGGCCGGTAACACTGGAAAATCCGAACTATTTTTTTTTCTTTTCACTGTACTCTGTTCCCCTGATAGTTGGAATCTGTTTGAGTTATTATATTTATTATATTTTCATTTTTCTACCATCATCAAACTTATGAATTTGACTTCTACTGGTGTATTGGGTTCCATTATCGGCTAAGATACGTTTGGGAACTCCAAAACGTCCTACCGTCTCTATATGCTGTCTTTCTAATCCCCATGTGACCAACAGTAGCATCATTGTGGTTCTCATTCAACACTCTTGTTCTCTGTGTGCACCCCACGGTCACTGATAATATGGCCTAAGTATCGAATCCTATCCTTGGTGAATTCGCACTTCTCGGCATTGATACGCAGCTTCGCCTGACGGAGTCTATGCAACACTTCCTTCAAGTTTACAAGATACTCCTCAAGGGTTCTTCCAATGACTATGATGTCGTCTAAATACGCGAAAGCATGCGGTTCCATCTCGGGACCAATCACGGAATCTAAAGTACTGTAATGTTAAAATTTATAGGTGTTTATGGTTTTTTTATCTAGACGGGCAGAAATTCCTCGTCTCGATAGAGTATTTGGATTATAGAACCAAAAAAATTATAGTTTTCCTACTCTGCTCGGCTATTCCCGCCAAGACTATCGTCCTATATAGCTAAGATAGACTCAGCGTAGGACGTCACTATTAAAAATGTGAATTGAAAATCAATGAAGTTCTTCTCCGCTAAGATATACTCAGCGTATTCCTTGATATTTTCAATTGATTTTATTTTTCAGATTTACATGGTTTATATACAACTTATGTGACGTATTTCAGTTGTCTAGTATTAAAATAAATCCTTACAAAGTAATATTTAACGGGAACAAATAAATTAATTATTAATTATTGGATTTTTATTATTATTAGGGCAACGGTGCGATTCGATATTGTATGCATATTCAGCATTTTCGGGAGTGTGCCGTTTCTTTAACTTTGTTTTCTGTTTATTATTCTTTTGTTATGCACACTACCCTGTGCATACATTACTATGTATGCACGTTATGGTATGCATACGTTATAGTACGTTGGAAAGTTGCTGGTGCTGCGTGTAAACCAAATGGCATAACTTTCCATTGGAACAGGCCCCTGCCGAGCAGGGCAAAAGCAGTATATTCTTTGCTTTTCTCCTCCAGCGGTATCTGCCAATATCCATCACGTAAATCTAGACTGCTTATGTAGTGAGCCTCACGGAGGCGATCCAGTATCGTCTGCATCTTTGGCAGCGGATATGCTTCAGGGGTGGACCTCTGGTTTAAATGTCGGAAGTCCATACATAGTCCCCATGTTCCATTTCTTTTCCTAACTGAGGTGATGGGTGAACAATAAAAACTCTTTGACGGTTCGATGTGGCCTTGCGCCAGCAATTTGTTCACTTCGGTATCAATCACGGCTTACACAGCCGGATTTCGAGTTGCGTATCTCATCTTAAACGGTCGATCATCGTTCAATACAATTTTGTGTTGGGCTATGTTCGTTGGCCCTTGCACGTCAGCAAATTTTTGTAGCTCCAGTTATATAAAGTTTTCTACAAAATCCTTTCCGTTATCCCCTCAATCCTCATCAATTCGTTCGATGTTCTCCTTTGATGGTTCAGAATCCAACTGCTCGATGATATCTTCATTGCCTCTCGCAGAGGTGACCTCCGTCTTCCCCTGGATGACCGGTTCGGGACGTATTCTCCCTTCGTATACGTCACGTTTCGTTGGACTACCTGGTAAGTCTTGGACTGCCGTTTCCTTCATTGCATGACACTGCGGACTGTCAATTTGCAACCGAGCCGCACACGACGTTGTCTTATTCGCGCACGTTAAAGTTGTTCCAAAAGCTTGTAAGAAGTTATAACCTAAAATTACCTCTTCGGTAGCTCTCGGCATTATTACCAGTTTCAGTAGCGTCGTCGAATCTCCAAATTGCTTATGGCAAAGGAACGAGCTATCTGCGGACACTTTGGTCCCATCTGCCAATTGAATCCCTACCCGGTTTGGCATTCGTCGGTAACGCCCTTGGATCTTCTTCGCGAACTCCTCTGTAATGAAAATCGCACCTGTAATGAGTTGTCGCACCTATGCCTACCGTGGCAGTAGTTGGTATTCCAGCTATAACTACCCTAGCTATTAAACGACTCGTCTCGAACTGCAATCGCGCCCATTCATTATTTTGTGGTGGCGATCTTACTGATGATACGAACTGTTGTCGGAGCCCACAGCTCCCCTTGGACGGTGGGCTCCCCGACCGTTTTATGTCTGATTGTACGGCACATTTATACTCTTTTTTTCTTTTTTTTTTTGATTTGATCTTCTCTTAGTTGTCACTAGTTTCATAAGTCACCCTATCACGTGTACACCACGTGCTTTGATAAGTCCCTGCTCGGGCGCCAATGTAAAGAACAAAAACAGCGTTGTTCCTTCCTATTTTCATTTACTTGGATCTGCTCGCCAGATCCCAGGGGTCACTTATTTGCCGTATAAAAGAAACATACACCTTTTCCTTTCTTATATACAGCTTTTCCTTTCACGGAAAAATAAAACCGAAACTGAAAAGAAATACAGTCTACTTTCGACTAATAAGAGGTCATCCACGCGTACACAACCTTCCTCGTTGCTCACCAGAAATAAAAAGGGAAGAGGAAACTCCGGTGTTTCCACTCTATTCCTTTTTTCCCTATTTCACAGGTGGAGTTGCCACCTGGTTCTCCCCTCACCCACGGTCGTATTTTGGCTCTCGCTGCAGTACCCACGCAGCCATTAGGGAGGGAGAGCGACCAAAACGAGGGTACGACTTTGGTCCTCACATAACATAACAGATAACAAATAGTGTGAGAATTACAAAAGTATTGCTCAGCATTTTCTTGAGATAAATATTTAGCGTGAGAATTATAAACTCATAGCTCAGAATTCTTACGAGGTAAATATTTAGCGTGAGAATTGCAAAACTGGCTACTCAGCATTCTCTTGTAAATATTTGCCCGTGAGAAGTGTGTGCCTGTGAAATTAAAAGATAAACAAATAGCAAGTGTCCAATTAAGAGCCCAGCAAATGAGATGTATGGGATGAGTATGGGTATCAAATTGAGCGAGGTGTGTGTATGTATACGTATGTGTGTAAACAAGTGATTGAATAGGTAGGGGTTGTTTTACTTAAAATGATAACATGAATGTGATCAACAAATTTTGCAGTGTGTATATCAAAGACAAAAAGTTGATGAATTTACAGTGTGCAAAATGTCTTAAAAACTAATAAAAAAAGGAAACCGAACAGTAGTAGTTTAAGTAGTTTAATAATTTGGACTTATTTCATCTTCGCACATTCTTCCGTCTTTGTGACCATGAAAGAAATAATCTCTCCGCGGTGACTCCCACTGGTGTTCTCAAATCTTGAATGGGTCTTCCGATATCATTCATGGCTTATATCTTATGTATTCAACCTATAAATATATTTCCTAAATAGCGGGAGTTCCTCAGGACCTTGTACATATGCCAAAATCAGCTGGAGGTTTCCATTTCTAACAAATTATTGTAACGGAGATCAAGGCTAAGTAGTTTTTGTCTGTCTTGTGGTTCGTTCCTTACGCACCTGCAGACTGGAATGAACTCGCTGCAGTTAGTGTGCTGATGGAGAGCTAAGACAGACAGATAGACGAACTGATTGTGGGAGCATGCCTTGTTCCAAACTATGCTCGTAGGATTGGGTGGCAGCCTGTCTGTACAAGAAGAATTTACATGCTGCTGCTTGGACTTCGTAGTCAGTAGAGCTGCTTCGTGGGCCGTGATGTGAATGATGGACCATCGCCTCTTAGCCTACGCAATCTAAAGATTTCACGTGAAAATCTCCCTATTTGTCTCCTTGTCTATTCTCTAATTGTCACCCCTAATCTTATTCATTCATTCAAGGTCCATTGCTGAATAAAGGTAATCAAAAACAAAAGAAATCTCAGAAACTCACGAATATCGCTGGGTTCAAATTTTTTTTGAACCCAAAATTAAATATCATTCTTTCTGTTTTTCTTCTTTTTTTTTTTTTTGTTTCAAACTATCATATGATTCGTTTATTTAATTAAACATTAGACAATACTCGTCGATAAATTAATTTTCTTAGTCCAATCGTTTTTTGTTGTGTCTCAATTTTAACCACAAATATTCTTCTTCTTTGATAAAGTTTTCTTTAACAATTATAAGTATATTCAATTCAATTTTCCTTTGCTCTTTTTTAAAAAATTTATTTCGAAATTTATTTTTTGTTCCTTTTTTTTCTTTCTGAACTAACATATCTGGAGTTTCAAGTTCTGCCCGAGTTGTAAATTCTAACCTGGTCCATAAACGGGTGATTTAGGGTTTTTGTCTGGTTCTAATGATAGGAAGACAACATGCCATTTTCGAAATTGTTTTGGACCAGGCGATAGCGGTGCCCTTCCACAACGCAGAGAAAAAGAAAAAGAAAATCTCACTTCTGCTATCGCTTATGCAAACGACAGTTTATGATTAACAATCGCACGTAGCAAAAATATTTTATTTCATTTAGATGACGTCACGCCAATAGAAACACCTCACTTTTTGTCTTTTTTGTTTTGTTTTTTTATTTCCATGGTCCAACACCACACGAATATTACTTCTTGAACTTCTGCTCGGACGCCAGTTAATTAAGGCGGATGATGTTTCCTTTTTTTATTAAAATTTCTTATTTTATTTCACAATTATGTGATCTGATTAGATTTAAAGTAAAATTAAAAATAAAACTTATTACAAAAATTACCAACTAGTGTGAGGAACAATTATTTGTTCCTATTTTTTTCCTATAGCCGTGGGCCAGCTCGACGTCTGCTCCAGGCGTTGCTTGTCCTTTATTAAGTTAACTCACCATTCCTTTCTGGAAATAATTAACGATCACTGTATAAACAATGAAGACTTATTATAACACTTTGTTATTATTATTCAAACCTTATCCCAGAAACGGATGATTACCGCCTTAAAATTTACATGCGACCGTCATTGTTAACTTACATGTGCCAAGAGAGGAAGGAGGAAACGCCCGCTTTCCCCACTTGTTCTCTTTTTCCGATCTGTTAGGTAGCGTTGCCACCTAGTCTTACTTCTCCTAGGGTCGCGTTTTGACCCTTCGCTGTGGGTTACTGCCTATTGCAGAAATCGCACAGCAATTAGGGAGGTAGAGTGTGTGGACTAAAACGAGGTTACGACTTTGGTCCTTACAATACGTATATTTTTCCAGCAGAAGAGCAACTTTTGCGGCTGTTGCTGTGACTGCACTTGCGTTGAAACTTGTAGCTCTTGTTGTAACAGTTGCATTGATTGTTGTCGTTGTGTCTGCTGCTGCTGGCAATTACCTTGCATTGGTCGTTAAATTAGCCTCGACGATAATTCTGAATATGCGTCGCAATTTATCTCCACTTAATATATACTTATTGACATAATTGCTTGCATGCCTTTTCTGCTTAGCTAATTCTTTCTTACGTTGTTCGTTATTGCACGCCATTTCTTGAAACTAAAATTAAATTAAAATTATTGTTTAAACAAAATTTTACTACACGTCCTTACGCTACCTTACATACTTACCTTACTCTTCGAATGTTCAACTTCAAGTGAAGTGATGCCAAGCCTACAATTTACGACGAAAACCCATTTTAGAGAAGTATCGTTATGGTAAGGATCTTTCCTTTTATTTTTCAGATGATCATGAAATTTGCACTTAAAGGATTTGCAAGTACACGATTGCAATGACAAAGCAGATAAATGAAAACATTTAATTTAATATTAGCGCACCATCTATGTCATTTATGTCACGTTTCGATGATATAATCCAATATCTGCCAAGATATACTTGGCAAGGAGCACCCCTGATCTGCATTGAATTGCTAAGAGTTTTTTTTTATCTGTCAAGATTTACTCAGCACAAGATCTTCATAACAATTGAATCCTTGTTTTCCTTCAAATTCCTGTGCATGTAACCAGTTCCCGTCTCGTCAATGCCTAGAATTTACGACTCACTACTGGACACATATACATACATACATAACACGTTCACAAAATCCGAAACTAAGTTTAAGAGCAGATAGATAACTAGTATCATACTCCAATTCGCATCTTGATTCAAGCCCCATGTGTAAAAAGTGGATCTCGATAATTTGCATAGATTGGCCTTCCGCCTAAGGTTTTTCTTTTTAATTTGCCTTGGGTAGGTCGTCGGTCCGTTCCAGGCGTTCATTGATCTTCAATAAATCTTTTCTTTTCTTACCCGTATACACCTGAATGCCTAATTAAAAACAAGTGACTAATTGCCTTTGTTCGTTAGTAGGGTTATTACTATAATCGATTAGTTGTTGTTTCGACTGTGTATCGAGGGTATTATTAATAATA
>KK351288.1:180480-193951 GCA_000671755.1 Glossina brevipalpis | reverse complement strand
GTCCTGATGAAAAATCCTTTAACATCTCATCGTCGCTGACGTTGAATTTATCAGGTAGAAAGAAGAAAGGTTTTTATCTTTTATATTTTGACTTTGATATTCATATATTTAAACGTTTTAGCTTTTTCATTTCAGTTATCATACATGTTTCTTAGGTTTCTTCTTAATAGATTTGTTTTTATTGTAAAAAGGTTTATTTTATTTATATGATCTTAAACATTGCCATTATTTTTATAAGAGTATATGGTATTATATTTTTATTTATTGGTTTTAGTTTTGTTTTGTTTTTTGTTTTCGAACCACTGTTTGATGGCGTCGATTTCCACCCAGGACTTGGTGGCAGTACTCCACGGGATAGGGATTTTTACCTGGTGCCGGAGGAAGGCTAATCTTTTTCGTTTCCTTACTTGCTGTCCTCCTCTGCTTTTGTCATTGGGGATGGCTGGATGAGTTTTGATGTTGGTTTTCCGTTGTTGATATTCCTCAACGGTTATCGGCTTCGGTCCTATTTTTATTGGTGTTGGTTTGTAGATGGGTACGGGATTCGGATTTTTTGGTATGTATTCTTCCATTAGAGTTGGTGTTGATGATGAAATTTAAGATAAAATCAGCAGGATTGTGTTTAAGAGTTGTGGATTAAGAATTATTCCAATTACAATCAGAAGGTTTCAGTTCTTTTAGAAGGGCAGGATCGTGGTCCGCAGTATCGCCATGTTGTAGAATTTGTCTGTTTGTTTAATTATTTAATTGTAACTCGGTTTATTAAAACTTTGACGGGCAGTAATTCCTTGTCTTAATAGTGTAGTTAATAATGTTTCCCTAATCTGCTCGGCTGTTCCCGCCAAGACAATTCACTCTGTATTCGCCAAGATTTACTCGGCGCAGAGCGTCACAAAAGCCTTTCGAATTGAAAATCAAACCAGACATTTACTGCTAAGATGAACTCAGCATCAAGATTGAAATTCAATGCATTTTTATTATAAAATTTACACAGTTTATATATAGCTTATGTGACGTATTTCAGTCATCTAGTATAAAAATAAATGCTTACAAAGTAATATTTAATAAGTGCTTAATCTATTGTATTTTTATTGTATTTATGTTATTAGGGCGCCGGTGCAGTTTGATATAGTATGCATACTCTGCATTTTCGGGAGTGTGCCGTTTCTTTAATTTTGTTTTATTCTTATTTTCTTTTCTTTTGCACACTACCCTGTGCATACATAATTATGTATGCACGTTATTGTATGCATACATTACAATAATTATGTATGCACGTTATTGTATGCATACATTACAACCATCTCTTTTCTTTTTGCATTTTATTCGTTCACTCAATTATTTCGATTACAAAAAAATATGCGTCGTTCCGTAATTCGTACTGTTGATTTTTAAAATCCCTCAGACATGCAGATCGCCCTCGACCCTCTATAATTCGGATTAATACCGATTTCTTTTCGCGGACCAATTTATGTTTCGACCACTCTTGTCGCCGTTTTTGGAGGAGAGAGCAAGCGGAAACGACCGTGTCCCCCACTTGCCCTATTTCTCGTCAGCTAGGTGGTGTTGCCACCCAGCTGATTTACCCCCAGCGTCGCATTCCGACCCTTCGAAGGGGAAACGTGTGGACCAAAACGAGCCTACGACTTTGGTCCTTCCTAATACGCCTACGGACCTCGGGCTGGTAGCTTCGGGCCAGCCGGAGCACATACTTAACCCCCGTACGGGTCACCGTTAGGCGATACCAGCCCCCTGTCAACCCTACGTCCCTCTCCATGGTACGTGGTCGGAGTCGGTACGTCCGGTCCATCTCTAGGAAATGGTGGTGTGTGGCGGTCCGAAGTGCTTCGGGGACTTCTGCCAGCTGCCTTTCTTCATAAATCTTCAGGGGCGACCATTCAACCTTAGCCCCCTCCTCCTCACGGTAGAAGTGGAACCGTGGTTGCCGACCCCTTCGGTGGCTCGCTCCCCGGAACCTCCTCGATAACCACTACTGTGGGGTGTGGTCCCATACATATACTAAATTTCTTAAGTTAAATCGATATAAAATGTAATACAAAAATATTTATTCTACAAAAATTATAATATAAACAATTAATAACAATATAAACAAATAATAACAATTAATAATAAAAAGCGCTTTTAGCGATATTTGAGAATGGAAACGACGATGCATATTCTTAAATGTGTGCTGTCTGGATTTATTTTTTTGCGCACTATGCTATGCACACATTATATAGTATGCTATGCTACGGATACATTGCAAGTTACAGTTCGTTGCAAAAATGGAATTTTTCTTTTCACCTTTTAGCCCTCTGTCACTTGAATTTTTCACACATCACATATAAAACCTAAAAATAGTGTTTTAAGGCGATTTTCCTTTGGAAGATTTTCTAAAATGATTTGTGTATTCTTATATTCTATATCGCCAATCTATCGAATGTCTTCTTAAATTGCTACTGTGAAACGTGGTCTAAGAGGCATGGCATTACATTGGAAAGTTAGCGAAGTGAACAGTCGGTGAACAGAGCACACAGCGTGGTGGTAATACATGCATTAACAGATCATGCATGAAGGAATGCGACTTGTACTACGATGAATATAATGCCAATTTGTAAGATGTGTGGAAAGCTTAGCTTTAAAATCTAAATTTTGTTAATTTTTGTGGGTTGATATACGAGATGTTCAAGATCCTGTCCATCACCAGCTATGAGAAGGAGGCAAGGGATGATCGGAGACATTTTTGTGGCCATGCTAAGAGAGATGTTGAGGGATTAATTCATAAGTATCGAAATGCAAACGCATTATCGTTCACAAAATATTCTACAGTATTCTCTGCATATCTGAAAAGCCAAAATCTTTATCACATATAAAATCTAAAACTATTGTTTTAAGGCGATTTTCTTTTGGAAGATTTTCTAAAATAAGATATCTGATGCGTATTCTTATATGCAGTACTTTCAATCTACGAGATAGTCGTGACCCTGTCGATCACCAGACATGAGGAGGAGATAAGGGATGCTCGGAGACGTTTTTGTCTGGCTATGCTAAGAGAGATAGGAGATTCTGACTGATTACTCGAAATGCAAACGCATTACCATTCATAAAATGCTCTACAGAGCTACCTGCATACCTGGGAAGACAAAATTCTTATCACATATGAAACCTAAAACCCATTGTTTTAAGCCGATTTTCCTTTGGAAGAATTTCTTTTGTGTTAGCAAGAGCTATTGCAGTTACTTCTATATACCTTTGAGTTACGTAAGGGCTTACATAACACTCATAAGCATTATGATTTTCTGCCGTAATCGAGTCAAATATACCGGATCTAACGTTGACTGAAAATTGTTGTCGGTTTCGGGAATACTGCTGATGATAACTTTCAGTAAACTTTATCGTCTATAGATATTAGGAGAGAGTATATAGCCGCTGGTCTTCAATAGCCATTCGATCAATATAGCTGCCGGATTAGAAGAATGAATCCAGAACACTTTATATTCTGACCTAATGTCAGAGTTCCCAAAAAATACTTATCACCCAAAAAACCTAAAGCCATTACACTAAGACGATTTTCCTTGGGTATTCTTATATGCAATAACTTCAATTTGCGAAATAGTCCAGACCATGTCGATCACCATGAACCATGAGAAGGAGGTAAAGGGGTGATCGGAGACATTTTCGTGGCTATAATAAGGGAAAAAGGAGATCTTAAGAGTTGTAACAGCATTGTCGTTCATTTTATGATTTTTTATATATATATTTTTTTATTTATATTTTGTAAAGTTTGGCTATGCTTGTTGGTATGATAAAAATATAAATGTAGCGTGTTTTTGTATATATAATGAATTCTACTTTTCTTAGGTCTATCATGTTAGACATTAGCGTTAGTTATTTTTTTACCAACATAGTTTTTAAAATAATTGCTTATTTTTATTGCTACGTACATCAAGATTATTCGAAAATTTTGTTTCCAATAATTTAGTTTACGGTGATTGAAATTTTTGGTTTTATATCTCTTATACTGTTATAATTAAAAAAAGATGTGTTCTGCGTGCTTCTAAGTCATGCTTAACCCAGTTCAAAACAGTTTCATAAACATTTTCTTCAAATTGCATATAAAGATTGTCATCTGCTATTATTGCCTTAAGATGGGAAGAAATACATAAAAAATAATTTAATTTAGAAATGTTCATCCATGTACATATAGTTCGTAACTACTACAAATCGTCTCTATTCTACATACCTCCTCGAAGGACGACGTTAAGAATGCTTGTCCATCACTTGTAGAGTGCCACACACACGACAATGTATCCAGCTGGAACACACCAGAACTGGAAAAGGAAAACCTAACTTTCGTTGGTGGAAGCCGATTAGACGATTCGTCTAGACGCACCAACTTTCATATACATGTTTCTTCCAGCACTTATAACTTGTAACAAAAATAAAAATGTTCAATGTTCAAAATTGTGAGACAATTGACAAAGTTTATTTACCAAAACAATTAATATAAAGGAACTTTTCAGCCCTCTTGCATTCCGATCTCAGTTCAGACATCCCAACAGCTTTGACTGCGAAGACGAGGCTTCCTAGGCTGGGCTTGAGATCAGATTTAACGATTTTGACCAATTGTTCGTCGGGCATTTTTTTCTTCATCCGAAACGTTAAGTCGTGAATATCAGCGTAGTATTCCTCAAATGATTCAGTAGGCTCCATGATTGTCAACATGTACCTCCGGATGTTGTCGTACAGCGTCTTGTCGATTATGGCTTCTGGGTTCTTCCACTCGCACTGTGGTGGTGCCAGTGTGGACGTTGAGGGGCTGTTCATATGTGTGTTTTCATTTTGATCAGTCCGTACCACCACAAGAAAACTCCGGATGTGAGATGACTGGAAACCGACTACTACTGACGAAAAATTCCGACCAGTAGGTGGTTCAGCCTAATCTCACACCCCAAAAATTATCACATGCCGCCCTGTCCAATGCTTCAGAGTCGCAACTCCGAAGTCATGATAACAGTTTGGCAAATCAAAAAAAAATTATTTAAAACTCGATAAAAAAAAAATTAAACGTAAGTCCTGTCTGTATAAGCAAAAGGTTAATGTAAGTAACCATGATTGGTTCAGAAGTGTTCAGACCGTTTATAATTTTTGAATTTAGATGTTTCCGTAATACTTCAATTAAAGCTTATTCTGTAAATGATTGTCGTATTTATTGTACGTCTTGAGAATTTCCTGAATATGGTTTTAGATTCATAACTCTCCTCGTTACCCTGTTTTATAATTAATTGATTGCGAAAAACATTAACGGGAACTTCTACTGATGGAATCAAATTCTGTCCTGAACTTTCGTCGCTATGGACCGTGGTTGTTAAAGAGTTTGCAGTTAAAGAATTTGTTGGTGGTTTCGATAAACAATTGGCTACAATGTTTTCTCTATCAGGTTTGTCTTCCAATTGGTAATTATACTTTTCGAGAATTGTTTTCCATCTTTTCAGTTCCTGATTAGAATTCTTATTACTTAGGACATATGTCACCGGTTAGTGATCTGTGTAGATCTTTACCTTTCTCGATCCATGCAAATAATTTCGTAATGCTTTTAATGACCATATTATAGCCAGCATTTCTTTTTCATTTGTTGCATAAGGTTCTTCAGTTTTGTTTAGAGTACGAGATAAAAAGGTTATTGGTCTTCTATCTTGAGGCAAAACTGCACCAATAGCAAAATTGGAAGCATCTGTGGTAAGCTCGAATTATTTGTGAAAATTTGGATGAGTTAAAATGACTTCGAGATCAATGTACTCTTTAGGTCATTGAAGGAATTCATTTCTTCTTTTCCCATTTTCACCAGGTTAATTTTTGAGGCTTGCTTGGACACTCGTCGATCCTTCCCTCTTAGAAGGCTTGTCAGTGGCAAGTCCAGCAAAATCTCTAATAAACCTTCTTTTAATACACTACCATTCCAAAGAATGATTGCAGATCTTTGAGGGTTTTTGGTGAAGGAAAACCCGAAATTATGCAACCTTTTTAATATTTGGTTTAATCCCTTTTGTTCCCACGATGAAACCTAAAAATTCAACTTCATCCTTCAGAAATTCACTGAGCTGAACCTTATTTTTATCATTATTACTATTATCATTATACTATTGTTATCATTATTGCCATTATCGAAATGCTCATTTTCATTTTCCCCAAATATAATCACATCGTCGATATAGACATAACATCTTTTGCCGATGCGTTCCCTACGGACGTCGTCAAGAGTTCTTTGGAATATCGAAGGTGCATTCTTTAATCCGAATGCTATTCTGACAAACTCATATTTGCCATTATTAACTGAAAAGGCAGTTTTTTGTATGTCAGATTCTTTAAGTGGTATATGGTGAAAACCACTTTTAAAGTCAATTACACTAAAATACCGATTTCACCGAAGTTGGATAATATCTAATTTAATTCTGGTATTGGATATTTATCTGGTACAGTTATTTCATTTAACTTCCGATAATCCAGTACCATTCTATATTTTTTTTTAACTGATGAATCTGTTTTTTTCGGAACAATGCACACGGGTGAATTGTAAGGAAATTTAGAAGGTTTAATAATACTATCTTGTAATAGTTTCTGTATTTGGTTGTCTACTTCTTCCTTCAAAGCCATTGGGTATGGATAGCTTCTTGAATACACTGGTTGAACGGGCATTGTGCGGATTTATGCTAGGACATTTGTTGTGAAAGTCAATTTTTTATTGGGGTCTGAGAATAAATTCGGACAATTTTTGAACAATGCTTGGTTTGCTCTGTAGACAAATGTGATATTCGTAACTTAATATTATTAACATTGTCTGAAATACATTGTTTTATTGATTGGTATGCTACTTTTCACATCTATGTTGAAATTCCTCTGTTTCTTAGGGAGCGGTGTTTGGAACTGTTGCGATTGTGTGTGTTTCGGATGGTTTCTGCAATTGATGTTTCTAGTTTGAATACTATTTCCATTGGTTCTCCACGTGGTTGCGACTTCGAAGGCAGTTTTGATTGGTGTTGAGGTTGACGAGGTTGAGGATTCTTTTGGAATGATGTTTGAAACGTTGGTTGATAATTCCTGTTTTGTAGTGTTGGTTGATAAGTCGCTTGCAGGTGTTGACTGTGATGATTTCTTTAGAAATTTGGAGGGATTCCATGTTGAATAAAAGAAAGATTCCCAATCTCTGGATTTGTGGCTTCTTTGTGGCAAAGGCGGAGCTATACTTCTTCTACGACTTGTGGCTTGATTGGTATTAGCTTACTGTGTTCGAAAATTCACGTTTTGTAATTTTAGGCAAAGGTGGAAAGCTTGTGGCAAATCTGTCGATTCTCTCATACTGAGTAAACGTGTCAGATCACCTTTAGGGATCTCTTACAAAAGTATCTAGGGCTCTTTCCCGATACGATTGAGTCATATTGTTTAATGACTCAATGACCATATTCATACACGATAATTTATTCAAAATTAACGGCAGATTTTGATACACATCTTTAAAAAATTCTTGAAGACTATTGTTTCCTTGAATAAGTGTCGTCATTTGATGTTCTAAAGTTCCCAAGTCCCTTTTGTCTGCGTAATGCATTGACAAACATTTTAAGCCAATTCAAAGGTATGTTGTAGGATTCTAGAGCTATGCCTGCTTGTCCTACCATTTTATTTCTGACCATTGTTAATATTAGATAATATTTCGGACTTCATTTAAGGTGATCATAAATATTCAGTATTCTGTCCACACTTTTCTTCCATGAGCGAAATTCTATATATATTATAATAATAAATGTACATACATGTATAAGAAAGATTTTAGAAGATTTTTTTCTTCCTTTCCTTTTTTTTTTTTACGTTGTGGAATTAAAAAAAATAAATTTCCCGCTTGAAATTAGGGTTGGGCGCCATTTTGGTGTCCAACCTATATCAAATGAGAATGAATTTGTAAAATTATTAAAAAAATTTTCCCGAGTAGTTTTTCGTTGGGCACCATTATGTGGTGTCCAACCTATATCAAATGAAAACAATTTTGGAAAATTTGAACAACTTTTTTCCGACTTAATTTAACCGTTGAGGTAACATCACCTAGTTTTGTTTAACGTTGGGCGCCATTATGTGTGGGTGCAGAAGCTGGGTTTAATTTTCTGTTTTATGCCACGGCCAGCCTAGTTGCCACTCGCCATAGAGTTAAACATAAAAAAACTCTTACAAACTTTCGACTGCCACCGTTAACTATTTAAACAATAATGATCATTCCTAATTCCATGATTGCTTAGACTCCTTATATGGACAATAACACAATTCTCTCTCCCTTTTTTGATCTTCTCCTCTCTTGCAAATATCAGGTAGAAAATTACGCGATATTTACTAGGGAAGACAAGATAAAAAAAGGAATGTGATTAGCGGTATACCGCTATCATAGGTTTAAAGAATTTTAAAGGTCAAAGCGGGCAAACAGACAACGGACGTTATACCCTACACATAGAAATAGGTATATAAGCGGACGTAACAACTTCGCGGAAATTTTAGCACCTATCAACGGACTAAGGTTAACGAAAATTGAAATTAGGATATGTTTCGTCGAAAAATTTTTAAAAAATATTTCTATCACTACATGTAGGGATTTATTTTCAGATTCACTTGTGATGTTATTTGCAGACAGAGAGGATTTTCCATTCATTTTTATAATTCACCTCTAATCTGTGAACAGATTTTGATGGAATTTTATGCGGCGAAAAAATTTGACCATTATATTTATGCATAGTCGGTCTTATAGAAAGTAAAGCGTTTTAAGACAACAACAAATTACTCCACTTTTCTCTAAGAGCTTTCCAGACCAACAAGTCTTGACATGAGAACAAGATTTGACTGAGCTGGTGCTGTATGAAGTAAATAGTTTTACAAAGTATTTAACGGTCGGCCTTCCTATTTTGTAACGGTTTAATTTATTGGTGACATTGCCAACTAGTGGGCAAGACCATCCCGAAACCGTTTTCGCATTATCTCAATATAGATTGTTATGGATCGAGTATCTACCTTAACTTCATTCCACATACATGAGATTAGGCATTCGGATGCAGCCTTTACACGAGATTGATTTCGGAGGAAGTCAGGCAGAAAGTTAGTGCAGTTTCGGATTCTTTGTCATGATTAGCCGGTGCGACTTCGGGTTAGATCCTGGGATCTATTAAGCTCAGAACTATATCGCACTTTGAGTATATCAAGCACAAAATGTATGAGGAATTTTTTAAGTTTGTCTCTCATAGAAGTATTCCACATATTTCCTATTTACTATACATTAGGGTTGGATGAACGCTGCTCCGAAATAGGTACGTTATCCAAAAATTCCATTCCAAGTTCTGAATCCAAATCCGAATTCTAATTATTCGGACCGGTCGGACGGGACGGATGGGGCTTTCGATAAGCTTTCAGCGTTTTTTTTTTTTTTTAAACATTAAGATCTAAGTTTTAGTCGGGTTTCCCCATTGTTTGATTATGTAATATAACACTACACATACATGCAGCTTTAATCTAAGTGACTGATTAGTAAACACATTTAGCTTGTTGACTCCGACTAAGCACAAGAGGCTCACAAGAGTAAAGAGGTTAGAGTTTGATTAATGCATACATCATCCTACTATGTCCCCCGATTTCATATAAGACTTCATCAACCGTCTACTCATGCCTTGTCCAACAACGATGATTGTTATGTTAAGAGGTGTGATCTTATACCATAAGGGTGGCAACCAGGTAGAGATCTGGGATACGACGTCAATCCATTCCATAGTGATGTGTTCAGGCATATCTTCACACGTTTCGACATTATATTTGTGTGACATTATATTTGTGTGACATTATACACATAGCTTTCCAATCCAGGTTTATAGTAAATGTTGACCACCGGTAAATAGGATTTCTTGTCTTCAAACCTCCATGGATATCTAAGTCATCATTGATAAACCATTGAGTTCCAGGTAGAGGAAGAGTGGACGTTTGAACTCCAATTTCAAGCTTTGAGTATGGATGTTACTTCAATGAGGATGGTAACTGTAATGGGGCATTCTCCAGGGTGGTGATGCATGTTAACTGCTTGAGGGAAGATTTGATTTAAGCTAAGAAGTCTACCAAGCACCGGATATATCTTGTGATGAATTCTGTGATAACAGTAAGTCATAATTAGAAGCATCATCAGACTTATGCATATGTGTCCTAAATTGAACCACTTCATATGATCATCTAAAACTTTTCCAATTGCTTCTGTCATATTCTTCTCTGCTAATAATGTACCATTTACAGGTAAGCTGAGTGTTCTCAAGGGCAAACCGACAAATCCACCTGCAGTTGCTTGCCTTGGTGTTAGAATCTTTGATCTAATGCAGTAACCCAATACTAGAATTAATATACAACCTCCCACTGTAACTCCTATCCAATATGTCACATTACAGCTAGGCCAGTGGAACTCCTTGGATTTTATCTTGGTCAGGAGTCTATCTGAATTTGACATGGTTAAATCTAGAAGTTTTATATTAGAGAGGTTTTCTAGCTTCTTTCTCAAATCTCCATACTCCACCTCTCCGAATTGAAATAAAGTTTCATTCAAATGGGGCAGATCTAACATCCCAGGGTCAGTGTCATTGGCTAATATTGATAGTGTTGATTTGATTGATTCCACGACTACTGGTAGAGTCTTAGAATCATGTTTAACTGTTGCCAAGGCTTCGCCATTATCTTCCATATTCAATCTGGTTTCGCTACCAAGCTGTTGAAAACCTCTCATCTTGAGCCTCCCTATCTTCGCTTCACAATTTGGCGGAATTTGAATTAGGTTCATTCCCTTTAACACAACCTCTTCTGTATTGTCAGAGTGTAGCATACCCCTAGAAGAGCATGATTGATACATCGTTGTCTGATGTATTAATATTGATACCAACCAATGCTGTTTGTCAACCATCAAAGCTGCCACATCATCGTAAAGTCTTCTAAGATGAACAGGACACTCTTTCCCTACATAATCTGATTCCAACGTGCATAACAAGAGATGGCAAACACGACTGATTGTTGATAGTATTTCCATACTGTATGAACTTGACATATTGATGCCATTTGGTTCCAACAATCTTGAGTTTGATCACCAGTCACTGACAACCAACGATTATTTGTGTTGTCCATGATAACCACTCTGTTGTTGACGTTTAACTCAGATGCTATATATGGTCTCTTTGTCCTCTCTTCTCCATTGACAACTAAACTGTGGGGGACGGACATGATACTCCAATATGACATTTTGTCTGATTTAACTACTATAGGAATGCTGACAGTCACCAATAGACTATGATCTCGAATTGCAATGGATGCCATATTGTTTCGCATATACCTCAATTTCGACCAAGTGGGAGGTATTGTCAAGTCCGAGGGCAATTGGTCATTAACTTCCTTAATTAGATCTCTCATCTTGAAGCGTTTGATTAGGTCAAGATCAAGAGTCTGAGCTTGCAGAGAATGTTTAAGAGAGGCATACCAGTTATTAATCACCTGCATGTCCAGACTGATTGAATCCAAGTATGTGTTAAGAACAAGTGATGAACTCAAAAATACTTCGAATTGGTCGTTAACTCGTTTCTCTGACTCCACTGATTTGATATGGTCAACCACTCTTTGAGAAAAAGGTTTAAGCTCAGTGGTCTGATTACTTATAGTACCAAAATTGCTCTTAATTGCTGTCAAGCTTTTGTTCAGTACATCTATCATGACTTGTTGTTGACTGAGCGCATCATTCACCTTGGATACTACAGGGTTGAAATCATTTTTGATCGCGTCCAGCATTTGTGACAAGTCATCTGTGGTCACTGTCCCGTATAACCATGAGTAAAAATCCCCACAGAAGTTACAGACTGCTCGGCGTCGGCGTCCTGATAGAAATTCCGACCTGAAGGTAATGGATGTGGCAAGATTCAGAACCTCCTATGTATGATGGGTCTGAAGTTGTACAAAGCTTCACATTACTCTTTGTTAGATCCTGAGAAACAAACGGGTATAGGCACTCGTCCATCCATTGTCTTACTAACCCATTACTACTTGCAGCGTTCTGGTCAGAAAACATATCCTTGTCAAGTTGATCTTGTCATATTTGGTATGTGTTATATTTACTTCTTCATCATTCTTTTCATCACACTTTTTTCTCCTTTTTTCTCGTTCAATCTCCAATGCCGCATATTGCCATTGCTTCCTATTTTCTCTGCTTTGGCAATTCTTGTACCTCGCATTCAGCGTAGCTCTCATATACCTGCTCTTCAAGCTGAACGTAGTCGTAATCCTGCATTAGTATTTACAGGGATGCCAACTTTCTCTCTGCTGCGTAAGTTGAAGTTGCAGGGCCGCCCCTACTCTTCCGATAATTCCATAGGATGATGATCATGATTATCATCATTTTTTCGTGATGCATCAACTTATCCAGGAAGAACTGCTTCCATTAATCAGAAAGTAAATAACTTAATAAATTCAGTTTATAAAGTTGGTTATTCCGACATTTGCTGTTCTTTCCATTTGCGAAAAGAATCAACTATAGTCTTAGTTTTAATTTTTTATTATTAATTTCATATTAATATATAATAATTAATCATTAAGAATTAATTAATTCTTAAATAAACAAATACCAACTTAGACTAAGTGTTCAGTTAATAAATTTAAACTTAAACCAGTGCATCGGCGTCTTCTTTTTCAAATTGTGAAACTCAATTTCACAATGCGCCTTATTTTAATCATTTTTAATCATGTTCAACAAAAAATAAAAAAAAAACAGAAATGAACTTATTTCTTTGAAATTCAATAATTGAATGGGTCAATTATCTTTCGTATGCACATTTTATTCTTAAAATCTAATCTGTTTGTACGAAAATTTTAACAGAGAATGTTTGCTTTGGTATGTAATTCAAACTCTGCACTTGATATGTCCATTCTCCGTTGCCGCATGTTGAAAGTCTTTCTTCCTTTTTGAGATTTGGCAGTTCTTCGTATTGACAGTATTGCCAGCTCAACGTGGTTATCAACATTGTCGGTGCAATAATACTCGGCAATGTCATAATCTTACATTAACAGCTGCATTTATGCCACGTTCCCGTTACCTCTTCCCCCATTTGCTCGCTTAGCATCTGGGCAATAGACTCCCAAGCGTAGCCACCATTATGTGACTTTTCGATAGCCGCTTTCTATGGGAGGCTCGGCTTCATTGCTTTAAACATATAGAAAGCCGTGTAAACACAATAAAGCCGCGCTCATATTCTCATGCGCAGGGGACAAAAGTTATAAACACAATGCGCGGCTTTATTGTTTTCCATTACACATTGTTATCTATATATTGAAATTCGTAGGAATATAAGCTTAAATTGAAAAAGCAATTATTTGCATTTATTTATTTTGTTCATTTTTATGTGTCAGGAGTGAAATGCTCAAATATTTTATCTTG
>KK351288.1:74732-180318 GCA_000671755.1 Glossina brevipalpis | reverse complement strand
CAAACCTATGTTGTAATCGGCTGTAGCACCGGTACTATACTAGGTTCTGCCATCGGTTTCCTCCTAGTTGTAACGTGGAAATCAGGCTCTTGTTTAACGACTTCACTTGAACTATTCACTTTTTGACGTACTTTGACGTACGTACTTTGCTAACACTGCTGTTTGCCTCTAGGTTTGTAAGCTCCAACTATCGACTGCGGTTTGAAAACATCAAGATCATTCGAAAAATCCACTTCGTTAACTCATCTCGACTTTTGTCTACTTTTGCGTTAAAACTTGGAACGGCTGTTTATAGCTGGGGTATGACTCAGGGCTCTCCAGTCTAGTCCGTGCCAAAAAAATTTATTGTAAAAATGATGAGGACTTTCAGTTTGATCTCGATTGTTGTTTATTCTTTATTTTAACGTTTCCGCCTTATTCTAAACAATCTAGCAACGCAGGCCACAGAAAAAGGGATGATGAAAAACTCATGGGAGACAAAAAAAACTCGGGAACGGAAAAACATGGAGCAGGAAAACCGAAAAAAAAATCGGCGACGGAAAAACTTCGAGAAGGAAAAACCAGCACAATGGGCTGGTCACGTTAGTAATGATTATGCTGATTGTTGTGGGTTTCTCGAATGGTTTCACAATAACGCGGGTCTTTCGACTGGTTTCACAATAACGCGGGTTCTCAATGATGCAGCTTTTTTAACTAGTTTCACAATCACACGGGTTTTTTGACTGCTGTTTGCACAATGACGCGTGTTTCTATAGAAGAACACGGGAATTACTTTAACAGCAGCGATGGGTGAGTCTTTAGAACTATTGAGGAGACATATGGAGGAGAACCTATTGAGGAAGTTCAAGTCTACTCCCAGGAGAGACTCAGTAAGGAGGACTACCAGTCTGCTCCACACTGACCTCTCAAGTGAGTATTCAAAAAACTCCGCTCGATTCAAGGGAATCCTACGAGCGAAGGACTGCCAGTCTGCTTCACTCGGAGTTTTCCCGTGAATCTGCTGAAGCTATCGACTCCCCACAACGGCTGCTGTTTGCAAAAAGGGCTGAATACTAATTTTTGCTGTGTTTTTATAAGTTTTAGTGGCTGCGCTGCTTTACAAAATATCAATATAATATATGTACATTATATTTGCATGCATACACTACCACAGATGCATAAGTGTGGCGTGATCATTCGCTTTATGCGTGGTTAATATACTTGGTTTTGTTATCTTAACTTAGAGAATTTCTTGTATACAAAAATGAAGATTAACGGTTCTAACTGTTCACTAACCTTCAATGCAAGTTGATTTAACATAAACAATATATGTTAGAATTGAAAACAAAAATGCGTCTTAGGTAATAGGCTTAAGATTGGATTTAACTATTTTTATCAGTCCCTATACATATCCCATATGACCGGTGGCGCGGCCGCCTCCTACGCCCCTCCGGTTGCTGGTTACGCTGTATATGTGACGGATAGGGTGGTCCACGTGCCGGAGATGGTGGTCCAAGTGCCGGCACAGGCTGTGGTAGTGCCGCCACCTCCGGCACTATCTCCTCTACCACTATTCGTCTAATATAAACCGGCAGCTGAAATCCAGCTGGCGGCACTTATTTTGTCATAGGAAATAAAACAGTTAGATTTTAAGAATAACAATAGGTAACTATACCTTATCAGAGAAAGAAAATAAGCATAAGAAAACTAATAATAATAAATGAAAGAAATTCTCGTAATGAGGTGAATGCTTTGTTACAAACTTTTCGGCTCTTTTACGTTCTGACTTTAACTCAGACATATTATCTATCAGCTTTAACTGCAAAAACGTGGCTTGCTAGGCTAAGTTTAAGATTGGATTTAACTATTTTTATCAGTCCCTGTTTGGGCATTCCTCTCTTCATCCCAAAAGTTAAATCATGGATCTTCGCATAGTAGTCCGCAAATGATTCTGCAGGTTGTTGCTTGCGCTCCATAATTCCGCGAATCAGTTCATAATCTGACTCTGCTTCTTTAGATTGATCTAACAACTCTCTCTTTAAAGCAAAACAGTCAAAGGTAGAATTATCATCGTGGTGTTCTAACATCTGCCAGTACCACTTACTCGCATTGCCCGTAACTAGACAATGAAATTTAGCAAAAAGCTCATCATAAGTGATGTAATGCTGTTCTTTCAATCTCTTGACTCTGAAGATGAAGCTTTCCACAGTGAGTCCCTTACCTGACCCATCAAACTTGATATGCCAGCGGCTTAAATCGACGTTTCTCAATTTTTATTTTTTAATCTGGTGCGAAGGATATTACCGTATTTTATAACGGAGAATTAAGCATAAAACTTGGGGCTTTGTGTTGAAAAAATGCCATCCTTTGCATTACAAAATTTAATATGCGTCATTTTCCTATTCAGACTCTGAATGCAGGTCTTCTCATCAAGAAAAGAAAAGAAAATGGAAAACAGTTGAAAAAATTGAAGAAAGTTTTGAAATAATGTTTTCACAGTAAGAAAGAATTCAAAAAAGAAAACAAAACACACTAAAATTCAAAAATGAGTACATACACTGCGAAAAATTGAAACTTTCCTGTTTGGAAAATTTCTGTAATTCCTTTTTTTGCCTAGGTTCTATGTTTGCTTCGTTTCGTCGGCTTAATCCAGGGTTCTAATTAATCCTTCAAGAATGACGCCGAAGTAAATCTTTACTTAATAATAATCCATTATAAATAAATGCTATAATGCTTTATATTTTAAGTTACTACTAAACGTCAGCGTCCGTTCGTTTGGTCCGCTTTACCTAACACCCGGAAACTAGTCCTAAACGGATCCTGGGCCTCATCCGGAAACGGATTGACATGAACGTTCCCAGAGAAAATTATATACCGCCAGCCTCGTCGGCGATTACTCACGGAAAGGAAAAGGGGAAAAGGAAGTCGTCTTCCTCTTTTATCTTAATTTAATGCGACTGATTCACGTTGCCAATCGATCAAATCGAAGTCAGCTGAGTTGGCTGGCATGCCATAGAAATAGTTTTAAGTAAAACTTCAGTCAATAAATTTGATTCGAACAAAACACGTGTTTTATTCTAAAAGTCTAAGAACCAACAAAAGTTGGATCTTAGAAGTTTTCTTTTTTTTTTTAAATATAAATTGAAATCATAACCCTCCTAAAATAAATATTTATAGATAAGACTATAATATACCGTTCAACGCAGTAAACTAAAATAAGAAAACCTAAGAGAGGGGACCGTGTGGAACAAAACAATTGTTCGACTTTGATCCTCATGATACAAAATCGTTCCATCGCTGAATAAAAAAATAGGAAAGGGAAAGGTAGAGCTACAATAAAATGATGTTTTTATGAAAGTAATCAAAGTATTCGATACAAATTTTATTTCGAGAAAATATTCTCCGCAAAATGATAATTATATCATTTTTGAGTATAATTGTGCATAAATTACTAACACAAAAAAGAAAAATTCGTTTGACTGAATAAGACATTGCGCTTATATATAAAAAATATAATCATAAAAATTGCTGATTAATAGACGAGAATATCTCTCTCTGAGCCAGGTATAGTATTCTTGTAAAAGACGCTATGCGTATTTTTAATATCTTTATTGAATTCCTTAATCGATTGTTTGATTAAAGATGAAACGGACTACGATCATTATTTTGTCAATAACTATTTTCAATCCATTACCATGCAAACAAACATTTTTTGTATACTAGGATATATAAACATTTTCTGTTCATACATACGGACATATACATATTCATATATATATATATATATGTATATAAAAATGTTTATACATCCTAGTATACAAATATATATATATATTCATATATATTCATATATATTCATATATATTCATATATTTATATATTTATATATTTATATATTTATATATTTATATATTTATATATTTATATATTTATATATTTATATATTTATATATTTATATATTCATATATTCATATATTCATATATTCATATATTTATATATTTATATATTCATATATTTATATATTCATATATATTCATATATATTCATATATTTATATATTCATATATATTCATATATTTATATATTCATATATATTCATATATTTATATATTTATATATTCATATATTCATATATTTATGTATTCATATATGTTATTTATACGTTATTTATATGTATATGTATGCGTTTGTTATTTATATATACATATTTATAATATTATTATTATTTATTAGTAAAGAAAGAAAATATTGTAAAAACGCAACTCTGTACTGTTGTACTCTCTTAAATAACATATAAACTGCTAGAGTAGAATTATTTTTATTGGAATGACTATCGATTGGTCTTATCGATAGCGATATTTTTTTTATCGTTTTTTAAAATCGTTTCTCGTGCAGCTTCAGTATTTATTTAAGAGACAGTCTATAGATTATTTGAATGATATAAGAGGAAACCAACCTCTACATTTCTGTTTGCTTGATAAGTTTTTTCTTTAATTTTTTTTTATATAGATATATATATATATATGTGTACAAAAGTATGATTAAATAATAATAATCAGCTGTTTTTTTTAAGTTTCTCCTAAGTTTCAAACAAAAGAAACAACCAATGTAACATTAGTCGATAGAAATTGTTGTTGTGTAAAAATATTTTTACATTTCTCTCAATCAATTATAAAAAATTGTTGTTAAAATGGTTAACTTTAAAAAAAAAAAAAAAAAAAAAAAAAAAATAAACTAACATCTATTAATTATTATTTTCTATATTTCCCAATTGTGCAGAAAAATCATAAAAAATTATATTTTGTACGCTAAAGAAATTTCAAATGTAAATATTAATTCATTCCAACATACTTATTAAGACGATTGAGCTGAGCTCTTCATGAAATCATATACGATGAAAAAAATAAATAAATTAAAAATGTGAAATCAATAAAATAACCCTTTTGTTTGTTTTATTAGCCTTGAAGCGAGAATTTTTGTTCTCTATGTGTTAAAAAGTAAGGATTGTTAAATATTCTACGCGACAGTATCTTTCAGACTTCACCACGTCCTTACTTCGTCGAAGATTGACATAAATTCTTTGTTAAAAGTGAAAGCTAAACTTTTAATTCCTTGGTACAAACACTCGTTCTCGCTTGAATCATTCTCAGTCGCGCATCTACTAAAAGCAGTCTTCTCGATATGGATCTGCATAATTTACATTATTTATAAGCCCGGGATTTTTTCGGTTGGTTTTGGCAACTTACTATACTTCACATCTAAACAAAGTCAATGATTTGATGAGGTTGCGGGACACTTGTAAAGTAGTAAACTAAGCGAAAAGAAGAGTTCAAAAATTTACACAACATATAGTGGTTTAGATTTGTGTATAAGAGTTTCAAGCCTTTTTGTACATTTACATGATGTGTTACAAACATTATTAGTGAAATAATACACGTAGCTTTTATATTTATCACCTGATGGAAAGGGTTTCATATTTTTTAATCGAAAGCATATCCCTTTATTGAGAATGTTTTCTAAAGGTTTTATACCCTACATCACTTGTAGTACAAGATATTTATAAGTTTGTGTGAATCTATGTAATCCCCGGGAAGGCTTAAAATAGACCCGTCATTCATTATTCCGAACGATTCATTTCCATTTTCGGAATCGATGTCCATGTACCTGCCTCAAGTCGTATATCTAGATATTGTCGTATTCAATGCAACGCAGATTGCGATTTGTAGGTTGTTTTTACGAAATTTGGTACACTCACGTGTTTTGCCACAAGGACGCGAACGCTATTGAAAATCAATTTGACCAGATTACTTTTGCAATCCCTGCCCATATAATTTGAAATGGAAATTGTGAAATTTCTAATATTTTTTGACAAACATTAGTTGTAGGTAAGAGTGGTTGTAAAAACGGTCCGATCGAATCCATTTTCACTAGCGCTCGTCCTTCGGCCAAGATACATCGGTATACGAAACTTCGATTGCAACTTGGTGAGATGAACACAGGACGGAAAGGCAGACGATTAATTTAAATCGATTTAGAAAATGCTTTTGAATCGCTCGATATGATCTTAATTAAGGTCATCTTGAAATCACATACATGCGTAAAAACTTAATATATCATGTGTCACAACCACGTATAAGGGCTCTCATGAGAATTAGGTTTTTAATATGAGAAAAAGATCTGATCTTTAATATTTCGTGGTGAAAAATTAGTTCATAATAGTAATTTGGTATAAAAATTGACTGCACCAAATTGGGACTAAGCAAGTCTATTTCTTGGGCCTCTCTACATGTTAGAATTGTCATGAAAAGTAGGCCTTAAGATTATATGGCAATGAAGCACAATTTTTAGCACATTACATCAGAAATGGTAAAAGAATAAGAAGATCTTTACGATCCCTTCCGTATTAAAGGCTCCCATGAATAGCATTCGGTTACATGTAAACATGATATAGTTTGTAGGATTCTGTTACGAAAATACATAAGAATCATATTAGGTGAAGTGGTGTAGAATAGTTGATGCTTGGCTTTACCCTACGATAACAGCATCTTGAGTTGTTATACCCACTACCAAAGCTGAAAGGTGTATTTCATTTTATCATTTGGTTTGTAACTACCAAAAGGAAACTTCGGAGATCCCACAAGGTATAAAATATTTTTGATCAGCATGAAATTTGGAACGATTTAAACATGTCCGTCTGTTCGTCACAAAATAAATGGTAAACATTCTCCTAGCCGCAAGAATGAAGATGTCAGAAATGATGTTCTTTCACATACGTTGTTATTGAAAATGAGCTAAATCGTTCATAGGCCACACCTACAATATAGACCGAAAAGCATCCCTATTTTCTATCTGTTGCTCTGGCTGTTTTTCACGGCATTTCATGGTTGACAATATTTCATAAAAATATAAAAGATCTGCCACACCCACATAGTCAAATTTTGTTTTTCCCTCTTTTCTTTTTTTTAAGATACGTGCGGTGGGTATAAAAGATTCGGCATAGCCGAACATAATTTTCTTACTTCTTATATTTAAGACTTCATACATTGTAGAGGCAACTGGCAACTAAAGGACACATCAACAATTTTTAGTTAAAAAATATATGTTGTGTGTTTCTTCAACATAAAAAATGCTACAGCCATGTTCCGTATTTTTATTTCTGTCTGTGCAGGCAAGAATTCAAAATAAATATAAATATGTCCAAATGTGTATGGTCTCTCTTACGCATAGTTCTTCGATCAAACACACGCACAAATAAAAAATTTGTGACGCTTAAACTCTGCAGCACATGGGATATTCCGTCTGTATTGAATTTTAACGAGGACATATAACTTCTTCTGTTTCGGTTTACATATTCCATTCCTTCATTGATTCAGTGGTCTGAAATGTTTTGTGTTGTAGTGTGTAAAACCGTCCTTCAAATAACAATAAACTTTGACTCTTCTTTCTTTAACAAGTACATGATAAGTAAACATCGACAGCAAATATTATAATAGTGGAAGGCGTGAACAACACTTGCCTTTAGGGGGATAAAAAAAAAGTTATACACATTTATTCTGCTTTAGATAACTTGCGTATAACATAACAATGCCTATCCTTTTAAAAAAAGATGTGTATATATGTTGGGTGATAAATTTGCTTCTAATGAAAAAGTTTTTTAACTTCACAATTTGAATGCATTTTGCTACGTATTAAATGTAAAGAAACAAACATGGCAGGGTTTTACACATAATTTTAGATTCCTGCGTATGCTTAGATAACAACTAGAAACCTTTTTTTGGAATCATAGATCAAGATATTGTTACAATTGTGTCTCTGTTTAGTGTTTCTCAATGTGAGAAGCATTCTGCTGGTGAGAGAATTGGTAAACTTTTCTTTGTCATTGCACGACTTCACGTTTGAAATACTGCGTCCAATTTTTCTAGTAAGCTTATGGTCACTTTATGCACCACTTCACTCTAGCAATTAGGCAATTAGGTTTTGCTATGAAATCCATCGTAAGTTTTCGCTTCAGCAAACCTTTCTGAAAGGTCGGTAAAATGTCATGAATCGTAACGAACCTTTTAGAATAGACTTCACATGTATTTTTCCAGTATTTGTATACGCAGACTGCTGTAGTAAAGCTTTTGGACGATGATTTATTTCATTTTGTCACCCGGTTTGTAACTACCAGAAAGAAACTTTGAAGGTCCCACAAACTATATAAATTCTTGATTAGCATTAAATTTAGAATCGATTTAAGCATGTCCGTCTGTCCGTCTGTTTTTGTAATGTCTGTGGTAAACATTCTTCTGGTGGAAGAATGAAGATATCGGCTTGAAATTTGGCAGAAACATTCGAAGTTCTTTCACTGCCACGTCCACCTATTACAATTTAGTTTTTCCCCATTTTTGTAAGATGAAGGTAGTTAATATAAAAGATTCGTCACAGCCAAATATAATTTTATTACTTGTTATTTTTATTTTCATTTCTTTTTCTGTAGTTATGTACTAAATATGTTCGAATGTGGAGTTAGAAATTCATTATTTTTAGATAAACTCCATCCAAACATCAAACTTCCTTTTGAAACTAGTTTTGTGCAAATGGTTTAAAATAGTCTTAAGGTCAAAGGAGGTTGTGTGCATCTAATACAAGCATCCTTTTTTTGGCTTGTTACAGTAGTGCGTGTAATCCCTGAAGTGACTGAACACCATAATATGTAAGCAATAAGAGGACAAATGTAATAATTCGCTTCAATTTATATTAGAATTCAGATCATAATTATTTAATGAGTTGTGTGTTATATAATTTTTAGATCCTATTTGAATAGCCGAAAGGAAAAGAAATTTAAAAAAAAAAAAAAAGAAAAAATTCTCAATAAATCTATTGAAAAAATTAAGTTTGAAAAATTAATCCAGTTTTTGTTGTAAATTAATTTAATTTTTCAAATTTTCCCTTTTTTAAGAGAAAATTCTAAAAAGAATTTAAATTAATTAAAATTCTTTTGTCAATCTTTTGCATTTTCTTTCGAAAGAAAATTTAGAGTGCGGATGAATGTAATCTTTCGACAAAAAGCCGGAAAAAGAGACAGAGAATTGCATAAACATATTTTTTTTTTTGCTTTTTTTTTGCTCTTTAGCCTTTTTGGAGTATTTAACAAACATTTTCAGTTGCATTTACCATAAATGCGTTGCTTTTTCATTTTTAGTTTCTTGCTTTTCTGTGTTCTTGCAGTTTATTTTTTTTTTTTTGTGCCCAATGATGTTCAACTGGATTTCGTGGTTTTGTATTTGCATACTTAATTGGTTTGCATAATAACGCGGTAGAAAATAAGTTTGCTGTTCCTATCATCCATTAAAAACCGATAATTGCAGTTGAATTGCATTGCAAATGAAAAACTTACGGATCAAAATAGAAATCCACTATAATTATTAATGACGTGATCCATTAATTATACCCTACACGCTACTTGCAGTAAGGGTAGGCTAAGTTTATGAAAAAAATAGTCAAATTTGAGACTAGAAAATTCCGAAGATATTTACATACAAATATTGTATAAGAGTACCTTTCAAAAAAAGCTAAATAAATTCATATTTTGCTTTCCAGAATTATTCTTAACATTTCTTTTTTTAAATTCGATACTCTAGCATGACCTATGGAAAAAAAGTCAAATTTGAACTTAGAAAATTCCAAAAATATTCACAAACATCACATTTTATGTTAGAATATATCACCATGTTGAAAATATTTCTATGGAATTTTGATACATTCACATGTTTCGGCCGCGAAAGACCATTCTACGCCATCTTACCCATAGAAAGTTTTATTTTAAAAAGGTTGTTGCATGAAAAAGTTTTTAATTTTTAATACATTTCAACAATAATCTGTGAAAAAATAGTATATCTCGGAAAAGTTGGAGAGAGTGGAAAACGCTTTTACAATCCATTTCATAAAATCATCGACTTAAGGGAAATCAGAGCAACGTAAGTCTTAAACTCCCAAATATCTGTCATAAAAAAGTTGTTAAACCATTAGAAGGAAGCAGCTTGGCTAGAAAACTCATTATTTCGATGCAATCTAATAAAAATCTATATAAAAATGACTCCGAAGAATTTCTCATACAGAATTTCGAATGAGATATGATGCCCCCTCATAGTTAAATTTTGAAAAAGCAGATGAAAAGATAAATTGTACTTAAAGCGACGAAAACCAAATGGTGGTGATGTTAAAGCCTTTGTTTTTTAAAGGATTGGAACTTTAAAGTATATAATGAACAGTTATCATCAAGTTCAGTGTAACGAACTCAAACCTAATTTGTTGATAATTACAACGACTGGTGGCGTACACTTCAACAATTAAAAAAAATGACAGAATTTCATCAAATAAAATACTTTCAAATGCTCTATATTGTCCATATAATATTGTATTATATATATGATATAATATATGAAATGCAAATTACCAATACCTATAAACTGATTTAATTTAATGATAGAATTTCATACGTAGTGTAAACCACTTCAGCTTTTTGGGAAATCTTAGATTTCATTGGAAAAAATCTGTATTAACCCTATTTATTAGAAATTTAGTGATTTCCGGCATAGAAGATGACGAAGCATTTGAATAAATCCATCGTTGCACTCTCTTATCAGTCTAGAAATAAAAGGATCTCTATGGTCTTTATATTGGTAGATAATGCATTCATTGATGTGTTGTTTTCTTTGATCTTTATTTTTTGATTGGAACGTCGAATCATAACCTCGAACTCGTTGTCATTTTTTAAACTGACAGCCTTAAAAGTGTATTGAAAGTTTTAACATTATCTTCATTATATAGCGCAATAATGGAATGCTTTTTGCAGATGCTACCAAAACAATATTCTTGCTTATGCTTTGTGTGTGTGACGCCATTTTTATGTAAGGGGGTATGAGTATATTTCATTTTATCATGTTGTTTGTAACGCCGCGAAGTAAACATCGGAGATCCAACAAAAAATATATAAATATTCTTGATCAGTAGAAAATTTGGAATCGATTTAAGCATGTCCGTCTGTCCAGCTGTCCTTGCGTCCGTCTGTGTAATGATTGTGGAAGCATCCTTTCGGCCGAAAATATCGGCCTCAACCATTGGCTCAGTTTGCATGCAAATTTGTTCTGAAAATAGACGAAATCGGTCTTTTTTGGAAATTTTTCTAATTCTTTCTATGCTATGGTTTACGTATGAGTACTGAGCAAAAATGCAACTTTTTTTTTTGCTTCCAAAAGCAGGATTTTCTTAGTGTGGGCGCGTCTTTAGACCGATTTGGTCTGCTTGCAAGAACTTCCAATGTTTCTACCAAATTTAAAGACGATGTCTTTATTTTTGCGGCCAGAAGAATGTTTACCAAAGATATTACACAGACACGCGGACAGACGGATATGCTTAAATCGATTCTAAATTTGACGCTGATCAAGAATATATGTAGTGTGTGGGGTCTCCGAAGTTTCCTTTTGGTAGTTACAAACCAAATGGCAAAACGAAATATACTCTTCACCTTCGGTGGTGGGTATAAAAAGTGTTCTTTTTTAATTATACGATATTGTGTGTGCGCTTAATATTTCTATAAATTTATTCTAACATTTATCTTTACGATATCCTATAAAGTAACTGTGTAATAAAACTGTAAACTGTTTTGCTTTCACTACTATCAAGAACTTATAAGAAATGAGGACGAAATTTTATATGACTGTTCGTAGCTTTTTATATGTGTTACATGTGGTTAACGGCTTTGTTCAATAGATGTTTAAAAAACAATCATTTCGATTAACCGTAAGTTTTTAAGAACGTAGAGTTAATTTTCCATAATGTGCACCTATCATATAAAACATGAACTCAATGCAGGTGGTGTGTGACACATTTTGAAATCAATTAACTTTTTGTTCGATATGTTTAAGTTAAAATTAAACTTCAAACTAATAAAATCACTAGAATACATTTCAATGTATGTTTAACTTAAGCAATTTTGAATTAAATGTAAACCACGAATAGTTAAACAAGCAAATTTCTCTCTCCCTTGGCTTTAAAATGAACAATAATGCATGGTCGGCGTGTGTGTGTGTGTGTGTGTGTGGCATGTATGGCGGTTAAATTATTTCGCGATTATATTGAGAATTCAATATTATAATAATATTTCATAGGGTAGAATCTTCAGGCTCTGGAAAGTGTGAGTAAATCATGCATTTTGCCAAATATTGCTCATTTTATTGATCCCTACGGTCTCATAACATCACTTATTAATGCTTCTTACGTTATGAACATTTTATTGCTGGCGAATGTATGTGCCGTTGGAAATCGAAAAAATAAAAAATAAAATTTATATCAGCTTTAAAAGAAACTGTAAATTGAAATCCGGTTTGCGAAAAAACGTAAATAAAACTAAATTGTTCAACTCAAAATTTATTTAACTGTTACGTTTGATCATCCGATTTCTCTATAATTTTATTCGACAAAGTAACATAAAGTAATAAGAATTATTGGATACATAAACCTGAGAAGAAATAGTTGAAGGTAAAAAAAATTAATTTTTATTTCTTTTATTTAATGGTTCGCACGCGTAAAGTTTCGAAAGGTCACATTGCAGAAGGGATGTGCAATCATCAAGATATTGCGAAAATTCTCCAGGTTGAGAAAAACACAATGGAACTTAGCATTCCGTAAAGAAAGAAAGCGAGGGGTATTTTTCATTTTGGTATTTTGTTCGTAATGCCTACAAGAAAACTTCAGAGACCCCACGAAGTATATATATTCTTGATCAGGCGGTTTAAGCCTGTCCATCCTTCCATCTGTCCGTCTGTCTCTGGTAAGTATTCCTCTGGCCGCAAAAATTAACATACCGCAGGTTGCTATTGAAAATGGGCCAAATCGGTCAAAGAATACGTTCGCAGTATGACGTAGACTAAGAACACCTCTGCTTATGGAAGCAAAACAAAATTGGATTTTTGCTCATCACTCGTAAACCATAGCAGATAAAATTTAAAAAAAATCCCAAAAACATTGCGCTAACTCTCCCGTAGTGTCTGTGCAAAAATGGGAGGGATCAACCACGCCTACTCGAGATAATAGAATATTGAAATTTTAAGTTTTTTGTGAAAGCGTTTATAACATTAAAAAAGATGCTTCAGAAATCATTTCAAGTGTGCATATTCTTGACCACTATGAAATTCGGAATCCACCTAATCCTATCCGTCTGTGCCTCTGTTCGCCTGTCTGTCTGTGTAATGTTTGTGGTAAACATTCTCGTGTCCGCAAAAATGAATATATCGATTTCAAATTTGGCAGAAACATTGGAAGATATTTTAGGCGGGTTGATTTTGAAAATACGCCGAATCGATCAAGGGCTACGTCTGCAGTACAAAATAAGATGAAAGTATGTCTGTGTTCTGGCTGTTTTCCATGGTACTCCATGGCTAGCTGCTTCCTAGGGCAAGCCATAAAAATAGAAAAAATCTGCCACACCCACGTATTAAAATTTACTTTTTCCCCCTTTTTTAAGGTACAGTTGGTGAGTGGAAAAGCTTCGACAACAGCCGTATATAATTTTCTAACTTGTTTTTAATTAAAAAAGAAAAAAAAACAAAAAAACTGATTTGAATTTCAAAATTGAAAGAAAAAACTTTAAAAACTTGATTCCAAATAAAGAAATAAATGTGCATATAAATGTATATGTAGTTTGTATGAAAATACTTGCAAATGTCAACAAAAATAAACTTTCGAAAGAGCGTACATCCGCAGAAAATTCTTTCAAATAAATTCAAGAAATTTGAAAAATAAAATAATGCACTAGTCTGTGAAATCACAAAACCAACAAGGGAAACTCAGGAAACAAATATATGCAGATAATGATGAAAAGAGTACGCTATAAAAAATGTTTAAGTTTGATGACAATGCGAGACTTTACTAGAGAAGCAATCTGTCTGAAAAATCCATAGAACATAAAAATTGTAACACAGAAAAGTCATATTTACAAAAACCACAGGGAGGTGGTTTTTCTAATGTAGAATGACCACAACACAAATAGCAGCACGTACCGGATTATTAGGAAAATAAACATAAATTAGGTCTTAGTAAACTCTCTCAATATATCATACAGCTGGTGGGGATATATTATTAAAACTATTTCAATCAACGAATATAAATATATTTATGCAAATTTCCTAAATATCTTGCTTTATGCTTTAGTTCATATTCAACCATTATTACTTGGTATGGTACTATATATAGTTTTGGATAGAATATTAAGTTTATGAAAAAATTTGTTATAAAATATTAGGAAACATATAATAATCACGATTTAAGAGACATAAACACAAGATTGCTTGTATTTTATGATATGCTGGAATGAATCCCAATAGACAGGAGCTTGATTTCAACTAAAATACAAACTACTTTTATGGAAAGGCCCCACCATCACATCTGCTGCAGGAATTCTCTTGAATTGTGGAAATAAAATCGAATTTTTATTTGATTTTCCGATGAAAATAATGGCTTGAAAATCATTTTAAAAGCCAAGGAATCTATAAAAACGGAGATAATACATCAGCTATTTAGAAAGGAAATTGTACATCGATTAAAAATTTAACAAAATGTAACACGAAAAGCTAACTCTACTGGCTTTACATTCCTAAAAAAAAAAAAAAAAAATCAAAAAATTCCATTAAAATAATAAATTTGAAATGTAGACTACACTGCACCGCACCTTATAATTAGTTATTCAAATTTATAATAAAATAAGATTTAAATCTAAATTTATATTTGTGATAAGATTCGTCGGGAATACCAATATTTATTATATCGAAATTTTGCATTAAATGGGGGGAAGGAAGTCTATGGTTATTAATCTTTTAGATTATTTTCCTGGGTTTTTAATGCGTTCTTTAAATCCGAGAGGGGAAACCTACTATAATTATTTTGAGAAGAATGTCTTTTTTGTTGGCTTAATAAATGCTTTCAACCTTCTAGAATATGAGGAAAAAGTTAATTAATTGAAAAAATTTTTTTTTCTCAAAAAGACTGCCTGCTGGGAAATTACAATTTGATATCTTACCTGTTGATTTCTAGGATGATTTTGATAAATTAATTTCAAACAATAGTTATTAATAAACGATTATATTTTTTTTTATCGAAAATTAAATTCTTTTATTCAAGCATACACACTGATCAAACAATAATCAATATTTCTAAAAATATCCTACATACTTGTTGAGCGTTCTGTAGATCATACATTTTTATTGCTATTTCTTACTATTTTTGAAATGGAATTTTTTTTAATCCTTATTTATAAACTTAATAAATTCCTCTCATATTATTAGTCTATTATACTTATTTCTATGCAAACAAGATTGACAAAAAATGGCTCTTTTCAAGCTATCATAGTGACTGACTTTGCCCTTAATGTAATTAAATATAGTTTTGCACGAATTTCGGTAAAGGTAGTGTAGACTCTAAATCTATGATGTTAAAGTTAAAACAATTTAATTTCGCTTTTTAATCCTTGGCGAAATCTCAGAAATTGTTGAATATAAATTGTTTGCTATTTCCATTACACCACTTGAGGTGAGTTCTTTGTTCACACATTTAAACAGTTTTAATAATAATTAATGTTAAGATATTACCTACGCGCGATGTATTGACGTTAGGTTTATCGTTAAATATTTTTCAAAGAAAATATTTTTGCAAAAAGTTTGTTATAGAAACTTTTAATTTCAATATTTTAAATTTTATTAGAATTACTATGGTTACTGATTTGATTTTAGAGCTGTTTCTCAAGATAAAATCAAAAGCGTTACTATTGCATATTTTCTTTTACAATTTAAATTGCTTAGGCATTGCGTATTTTAGCTTTTAAAATAATGTTAAATTAGTTGAAATGTAATTGTAATTATAAATGATCTTATCGCCCAGAGCTGTGCCAGCTTTCGTTATCCAATAGAATGTATTTTATTGCCCAGACAGCCGATATCAATCTCCAACGCGCGACTAATGTATTCTGACAGCCGCTTGCACTACCAAATATATGAACACCGTGAGCGACATAAAGGGCAAATATATCGTAATCGAAACCATCTAGTGATGCAAAGCTCATGAAACATATGTTTGCAGGGTAATTTTATTACAGAACTTCCCAATTCAATTCCATCCAAACATATTGCGCAAAAGATATCTTCATCACTGTCATTTGTTAGTCGTAGGCGATTGGGAAATAAATGACTTTGAGCAATATCAAAATCTGCTAAGTTTCTCGTACTCATAACATATCGTTGCATCCGTTGAAAACGATTTACATTTGTGTCATTCATATTTGGAGTTTCTCCCGGTAAGGAAGCGTTGCTTAGCTGAGATGAGTTGTTTTGAATCGAAGCACCACCGTGTAAAGAAAAACTATTTTCTGACATCGTTAACGGTAACGAATTGTTCACTTCCGAAGTATGAGATATATCGGAGAAATAGCGAGCGTAACGATGATCTTCGGTACTAGATATTGCGCTTCTGATCGAATATCGTTGAGAACTATGCAAACAATATGCACAAGGCTCCTGCTGTGGTTGTTCAACATTATTATTATTTAGATCCGATGGACAGGTATGCACTGAATGAACTTCCACGGATGTGGAAATATTGCTTGGGTATATCATCGGGGGAGCAGAATTGTTTTCCAAAACTTGAATTCTATCTAATTCACCATCATTTTGTATTAGCGTAGGAGGTGAAGCATCATGCAGATTACTGTCGATTTGATTATCACTTTCACTTTCATTCGAAGACATTTGTAAAAAGTTAGGAATAATGCTGTGATGTTTACTTTATTTTAGTTAAAGACAGAGTGAAGTTAAATGTCTTGTGAGTAGTGCATTTATAGTCGAGCATTTCGTTTATTGTTACGTTATATTTACCTGAATTGTATATGTCCACCTTAGATATTTTATTGCTTGCTTTACTAATCGCCAATAAATCGCTTATACTGAAAAAGATTTTAGTAATTTCGTCAAATAATTTCACGTGAAATCATTAGCCTGGTGCACTGCATTCAAAATTATAAGATTTTAATTAAAATTTATAAATTTATGGTTTTTTCTTCCCTTAAGCATAGACGGAATGGTGAAAAATTATTTATGTGGAAATATTTTTGTTTAACTTGCAGCTCACGAATTGTAAGAAATTTTGGTGAAATTTTATATACTGATCTTTCTTGTCTACTGAAAATCGATTTGATCGGACCATTCTAAGATCTTTTCGTCTATTACGCCTTAGTATGAAGAAGACCTTGTAGGAAAAAAATGATTAGTTTAAAATTTTTTGACAAAATTCACGGAGTAATGATGTCAAATATTTGGTTCGGATGGATCAATTTTTTTGAACATACTTCCATTTAACAGTTTCCACGAAAATAAAACCTAGCAAAAGGCCCTTTCTTTCATAACTCATATTGGTTTGCTATAGTAATTTGACATCGAAATTAAAAGTAGAAAATTTGGTTCATTGGGGTCTATTTTTTTAACCTTACCTTTTATAAAGACTTCCATGAGAGGTATATTTTTACATGGAAACAAGATATAATTTATCATGAAAATAAATAAAGACTCTGCCCTATGTGGAGTGATGTAGAACCTTTAATAGCCGCACTATAATTTCTACATTTTTTTTAAAATTAAATATTTTTCGGAATTTTAAGTAAAAGTATCCTCAGTGTAAGCGCAGTGTCGATAATAAGTGATAAAAATTAATTTCACAAATGAAGATATATTTTCAAATGTATAAAAACCTTGTCATTTAAGATTCTTTAATTTTGTATTATTTCTAAAATCTTTAGCTAACTTTTAAGCAAAGTTGTTTAAAAAATAAAAGTCTTTCCTCGGAGACAGCTATTACTGAATAAAATGGAATTATCGCTACAATATTGTAGTTACTGTTGAAAATGTTTATAACCGATATTAAATTTTCTATAGTACGTAAAGACATTGAGTTGTCCAATAGTAAATTTCAATGTACTATATGTCACTGTGTGGTGTTACAAGGCATATTAAGTTAGTACGGATGTATATAACACTCAAAGGATCATAAGACAGACACATCTTTTATTATGTCAATCGATTAAGAATTATTTTCTAAATCGAATTAAACCCGTTCGTCCATCGATTTTTCTGTCTGATTTCTACCCATAAATCTTACTTTTCACGGCAACTCCGATATGAGGTGGGATCTATACCATATATCCAAGTGATCTAAATTTGAAACATCTAGTTTCTACTTCAAATTGTTATGGACTAATTTTCATCTTAATATTAAACATTAGACCTTTCTGTTATATAAAACATTACGTTTCATATGATCCCTTATATAGAGTAGAGCCAAAAATTGCCCTACGTTTTCCAAAGTTTGGTAAACTTACTATCTATGTCAAACTGGTCTTATAGACCGATTCTTACAAAATATTAAAAATTACTTCCTTTTGCCGTATAAAACTTCAGGTTCATAAAAAAAGGTATGTGACAAGAGTTAACAAAACTAGCCGGTCCTATCCAAATTTTGCACGTTAATGAACTATGCTTAAGCACTATTACACAGTAAATTTTGAAAATTGGATTTTTTTTTTCATGTAATAAGTTTTTCAAAATAAAGCGTAATACCGGGTATGATTGTAAATGTGATTCGATCCCAGCCATTTTCATTTTTGTTTGGTCGGTGTACCAAGTTTTATCAAAATATCTCAAAATTTATTTGTTTTGTCGAAATAAATTATAATAACAATAATAATAATATCGACTTACATTTCAAGCAAAACGTTACCTCTTGGTTTTACGATACCAACACCTGTTGAAGATAAATAACAAGACGTGAAACGAACTTCCCTTAAAGAAGAAATTTTAATTAGACTGATGGGCACAGGTGGTTTGAAAAAGAATTAAAATGTATATATAAAAATAAAATAAAAGCAATTCTTAGGAAATTTTATATTTATTAGTATCGCATACGGCACCTGAATTAGTTTTCAACGTTAAATTATTAGTTCAGATATTATTAATATCACAAATTAAAGTAAATATTAAAAATCGTTTTAATCAAATTGTCTGAGAAAATAAATTCTTTTTCCTATAAAGATCTTTTTAATACTTTGTCGTAAATACACTACATCAGCGGTAAATATATATTGTTACGGAAATCACAAACTGTTCAAGTACAACTATAGTAAATTTGGAAAATTCTGTGAAAGAGGAAATTCCCCTTGAAGTGTTAACTGCCGCTGTCATAAAAAGACGCCACGATAAAATCAAAGAGATTAACAGGTATGGCAGAATGGGCCGCAGCGTTTGTGACGTTCATAAGGTTTAATGAAACTATACCGGGAAATTCAGTAGACAAAAAGATTAACAGGTATCACAGAAAGTGATGTAGCATTTGTGATATTCATAAGCGTTACATTTCACTTGCGAACAGAAGGGGTCAGTCTCAAAAAATCAGTCGTTATGAGCAGTAGGAAGAAGTCAGTCGTGATATGCACTTAGAAGAAGTCAATAGTAATCTACAGTCGTAGGAAGTCCGTTGTAATAGAGGTTTGTATACTGATAGTTGTAAACTGACACTTGCATACGGACAGTTGTACGTTGAAAGTATAACAATGCTATACGAGTCAAACAAGGATTACAGAAATAATTTCCTTTATATAATAGCAAAAACCATTGAGATTGTAAATAAAAACTACGCTTTTCGCATAATGTTGTATAATAATTGTAAAAATCATTGAGATTGTACCAAACCTTTATATGTTATGAAGACAAAGTCGCAAAGAGCATACTTTTATGGTACACAGAACTAAGATATATTTTTTTGGCATTTTCTTACGGAAATTAATAAAAAAAATATATTAAGCAAAGCGTTTCTTTTATTTCTTATAGAATATGTTTATGAGAGTTTTTCTTTTACAAGCTTTGTGAATGTAAACTTCACTTTATTCAGTCAAAATTATACTCTCTGGCTGCAACTGTCGTTTCATTATAGATCAATATCATTTGTAAATACAACAAATGAAGTAAATAGCAGCTATTTACGTTATATAATTAAATTATTTAGATGAAAACTTTTAATAAAAAACGTTTCAATTCTAATTGAAGCTTTAGAAGTCTTCTTCTTTACTAAGACCCACCTTTGTTTCGCGGACAATCAAGGTAAGTTAAAATTTGCGTCTTCTAATAACAATAATGGAAAAAGGAGATAAATTCAATGCGATGAAATCTTCCACTATTCATTCAATATACAAAAGCGTTAAGATTTATGGTAATGCTAAACAAATTTGTATCAAACAACAAATTACTTGAAATTCACAATTTTGATTGTTAACATTTCCATTACACACAAGTTACTTTAGATCAGAAAACACAACTATTACTTAAAAGCTAACCACACATTTATTGCTTATTCAAAGTGCCCAAGCATTATTCTTTCATGTCAGTTCATGACGAGTAAACGGCACAACTTCAAGCAAAATAGAATATCAAAGTAAGCGCGATGGTGGTCAAAACTAGCAGTCAAATTCGGTGATGTAAACGAGATTGACAAATTGCTGCAACTATGAGCATAGCTGCCTAAGTTACAAATGTACATATATGTATAGTTGTTGTTTCATACAATAGATATGAATTAATAGGATATTATTGTTCGATGTGATCACGACTATATTTATGTCAAAAGTAATTTAGATGCATTTTTGTAAAATTTGTGCGATTATCGTCTTGCTGGCTAAGCAGTCTATGGATTCGTAAGGAATACTAAAACAATTTGATGTAAATCTTGAGCAAAAAGAAGACTAATCTTTCATTTCTCTAACAAATTGATGCTTACCTAATGTAATGTACCACATATAACATAAAATATGATACACTTAATAAAGTTATTTTTTTTTTTGTATATCTTTATTATAGCATAAGCATTTATTTTAAAATTGTTTTTTGCAGCGTAAGCATTTATTTTAAGTTTCTTTTTTTTTGATTGTTACATTAGCGTAAGCACTATTGTAAACTATATAAACTAGATCTCAAAATAAAGACCAATCACTTGCTGTCTAGAGACAGAAACCTCTGCTTTATTATTACTTACTTTAATCAACCGAGCACTCCGTGAGTTCTCGCGAAGCTTAATTTGCGCGTTGCACGAATGGTTGATTAGGAAATACGGACATTCTAGAAACAGAAGAGTTCTCCCGCTCTTTGTTATTAAATCCATCTTAATCAACCGAGCACTCCGCGTATTCTCGCGAATCTTAATTTGCGCGTTACGCGAATGGTTGATTAAGAGATTTAGGTAAGTCAAAAGCATATCATAATATCTAGCTTTCGGAGTCCCTTTACGAATACTTGATGATTTACTGGGTTTGAGTTTTGCAAATGTATAATCATTGCAGCATATTTTGCACTGCAGATTAGCAAAAATTCTAGGAAAATGTCAATAATAAACTGGATGCAGCTTTAATTCAAAGATTATATTGTTTTTAGACTTCTTATCACTTCGCGTTATAACATGAAAGGGTTATCGACAATTTCCTAGAATTTTCTCAAACGAAAGATTTAATAAAAAACACACAAAACATGATGTTGATGATTAATGTGAATACATTGTGCGTAATTTGATGCTCATGTTTAGACGCCGCTAAGTAATGAAAACTTTAAAGCATCGCTTTGAAAGTGAATCTAGATTACTGTGCGTACTCGTGCTGTTTTTAATCTTCTAGTATCAAAACCTACAGCCTGGAACTAATGACGAAATTCAATCACCTTCACCGCCTTGGCGCGAGGAAGGTTATTGCTTTTGGGAAATTGTTGGATTGATTTCTTTAAGACAAATCAGCGACTAGGAAGAACAAATTTTAAACCGGGGAGTGTTTCAAGTTCGTTATTCATACTAGTTAAGAAGGAAGATAACTTGCTGTGTGCTCCAGTGATGATTTTTGTACGTTATCAATGTTGGCAGGTTAGTAGAGATTGAAATTACAATAGAACAAAAGATACCTTCTTGCAGCTTGTCGGCTCGATGCGTTTGTTAGTGGAACTTGAAATCACGAATTAGAACTTTTGAAGTTTAAAAATGAATACTCTTTTCTATCTAACGAAATAGTGTCTATATTACATAACATAGCTGTGAGCAAAAGTTGGGTGGTGCTCCAAAAATTCTCTACCAGGCAACCAACAATCTTTTTCAAGGTTTAAATTGCAAATGACTTTGCAGTCCGCATTTTAGTAAACATTTTCTGTTAAGTGTTGTGTTCGCGTTAGTAAAGTGTGTTTATGAGCATTTAAAAACCAAGCAAGCACATCGTTTACTTTTCCACAGACTTTTATTAATAGTGAATAAGTTCACATAATCATAAGCAAAGGGCCCGACTAGTTAATATTTAAACAAAATTTTTAATCGAGTTCTTAATCCAAAAAAAAAAATTGAAGTTTCATGTACTAAACAAAAATTATATTTTTTTCATTCTTAATGTTGCTTGAATTTATCATTTATTTTGGAGGCAACTGAAATATCTTATCTTACGAAAAATATAGGATTGCTATTCCTTATAGTGGCCTGAACCTAGAGTCTTTTACATTCCTTTTTCAACTTATCAAAATTCGTAGCACTAAAATTGAAAGTATTATTATATCCTTAATTGCGATTAAATGTATCTGCTTTATTTTAAAATATACCCTTGCAAATATGTACGTGCCCTAAAGGCCGTAATATAAGCCAGATAGGCTGGCGCCGGGTTTGCCAGTGCCTTGTTACACCGCGGTGACATATACTGTAAGTGATCTTTTGCAATAAATCGATATCAAAGTTAAAATCTATTATTTCGCATTGCTCCGCCAATCTTACATCAAAGTCTTTACTTGTTATTTGTATCTAAACTAATACAATAGAACGAGGGTTTCTTCAAAAATGTTGCGGGAATAGATTAATGCGAACTAAGTTTATTCTTACGGCCTTTTTGAAATCCATTACTTTTTGACTAGTGATAGATGCTCTACTGTTTTTCTCGAAAATAATCGTCCAATTGTGATCTTGGTTAACTTTAGAGGTCTCCAAAAACTTCAAATTTTCAGATCATTTTATAATACTTACGTTTGAGTCTTGGTTTTCAGTAATAGAGCAGAATTATATCGGAAGAGATATTTTGTTTTTGTTTTGTCTCGATGCAATTCAAATCGGGATATTGCAACTCACAATTCTTGCATTCAAAATAATCTTCCACTGTTGTCTCTTTGCCGTCCGGTGGTCTAAATCGAACTTTAGCAGGTACATCGCCTATATCCAGTACTTTATAGATTTTCGATAGAGCTGCGAAACCTGGTGGTGGCGAATAGGTTATATAGAGCCCTTTCACAAAAACTTCAACAGAAATTCTTTGCTATTCTCCTTTTTCATTGTATATCTTTGATCTATTTTACAATCTTTTAAACATTGAATTAAAGGCGAAGGCTTAGGAAATGATTTGTACGCAATGTCTGTATTGAGTAGAGGAACTTCGCTCAAAATTGTGGCCTGGTAAGTACCGGTATATATTTCGTAACAGTCATTCAAATCGTAAACGCGTCAAGGTTTACAAACATGAATGCCAAGTGCATGATTATTTGACGTCAAAGCAACCTCCAAAGCCCGTAACGCTCGTGTGGGCTTATCGAAGGCACGTTCCTTGTGATATCTATTAATAAAAGAAAAAATAAGTAATAGCTGAGCATTTATTTCGGTGTGGCGGTTAAAAGAACTTACGTTCGTAAGGATGCCAAATCCACTTCAGGCATTTCAGTTTCTTTAATATGAATTTTAAAAGTTTTAGTATGAGAAGAGCCATCGACTATCTGAAATAAATCAATCATTTATACGAATATATATTTGCTTTTTTACTTTCTTACGTTGGTATCATATTTATAGTATTGTTTCGGAAGGCGCTTTACTAAATAGCAATTCTTGAAGCCACCGAAAGCCATTGCATATTCGTCAAAATGTTGCATTGGACATTTGTACAAATTAAAAATTAAATTAAAAAATCTTTTCGGACAATCGGGCGTAATAGTTACATCGTAATGGTATGCAACATCAGTCATCTCAAATAATTCATTTCACATATTGCTCTTTTACGAGCCGTGCCTCCCTGGATACCGGCGCAAGATACTGTCTGATATACCGGCACACTTTCTAACGAAAAGTTAAAAAAAAAAGAAGAAGAATGAAGAAGAAAAAAGAAAGCATCCAGATATAAAAAGCAGTGTGATTGCGTTCTATAGACGAGATTTTATGGGTTAAAAAGACTTGCAAAATTCATTATATTCGTCATCGAAAGTACATAGAAGCGTGTATGTAAGAAAACAAACCTTCAGCGAAACTAATGAAAGATCCTCTGTTTCGTTCTTTTCCATTAGGAGATTTTTGCAGCCGTTTTTCTTTCAATCGTTCCATTTCGCTTTGACAAGTTTGTGGCAATTCCTAATCACCACTTTCAGACCGATCTCCTCAAGCCGCTTCTGCAGGCTGTTGGTTGATTATCCGTATATATTTCTTTGCTGTGTTGATTTTCATGTTCATCTTCTGCTTGTTTTTCGTGATCCTCTATATGTTGATAAAGCATTTGGTCCGTTTGCCCCAGATTAAATTGTAGATTTCGTGTTTTTTGATTGCTAAGGCATGCGTCTTTTGATCGATTTTCTCTGTGCTAGCCATTAAAGATTAAAGTCGATCTGCGTCCCAAAATTATCCTTTGTACCTTTTCCATCTCTAACGCTGTCTTGTCCTATATAGTGATTATACATCATAATAAAAAAAAGTCAGCAACAAAGAATACGTACTTTTCTTCATATTTCTTCTGAAAAAATAAGTTTTCGAAGTCAAAATTTTTCTTTACGGCTCTCCTGTCACTTCAAATCTTTGGGTAGCCATATGGTTCTTTTATTTTCTTCTTTAAGATATGGCGTTTTTTTTTTTGACTAGGCCATTAATATGTGTTGTGGCCTATTTTTATTTTAGTTAACTGTTATAATAATAATATAACAAATTTTGTACCGCAAGTTTTCGTCCGCCACGAATCAATTAGGAACAAGAATAAAGAAGAATGAAGAAAGAATAAAGAATATACTAAAGTAAACGAAGTAAATTAAGAAGAAAAAGGAGGAAATGAAATGAACATAAATAATTAATTATTATAAAAATTATTATAACGAAAAATTCCAGTTATTAGAAAAAGCTTTTATTGCTGTTCAAAACCTATTCATATTTACAATAGCCTTAATATTAAGTGGCAACGCGTTCTATAAACATGCGTTAACTACGGCATTGCTTGAGTGATGTTCGCTATAAACGTCCATTTGTAAATATTAATATTAAAATATTAAACGTTAATCAATTTTAAAATATTTTAATTTGAAATAAATATAAAAATATGCTTTGGAATAAGCCTTAAGATCGCATCATCATAACGGGTTCTGTTCAGTGTTGTATCTATGCACAGCGTGTTAGGGAAAACGGTGCAAAAACGAAAAAGCTGCGATTTTTGCAGGCACATATTTCCGCTCTGTAAAAAGCTTAGTACGACAAATTTTGAAAACTTATATTAACAATTATGTGCAATTTAATGAAATAAATTCATTATGACCTTTCAGTTATAGCAGGACATATTTCGTTGCAGAAATTTACAGTTTCATTAAAGAAGTATAATTGTGAAACGGAATTTTGTGGGCGTAACTTTTCCATTCATTTTGCAGAATATTCGTATATTTATCTACCTGTATGTATGTGTAAAATTGTTTGCATATATGTGTTCTTCATAATTGTGTAGAGGATCTTACGAAAAAAGTAATTTCCAAAATAAAACGCCCATATCAATAGGAGCTGTTTGGTGTGTACTCTTATAAGAAAACTAAATATTAAAAATAAATTCAATGTTTATAGTGGTTTGAAAAGTGCGAAGAAAAAAGCGAAAATTTGCATTTTCGAAATATTTAGCCTGTGGCCCTTTTTGGTATTTTGGTTTGTTGGTTTACCCGGGGAAAAGAAAAACGCGAAGATAGACACCGTGTGGGATTGGGCTTCTGCCCCTCTACGTTTTGGGGCAAACAGAATGGGCGATCCGTTGCTGCCCGGTGCTATAGGTGGCGCTCGTGCGACGACTGGTGATGCTGTTGATCGGCCATCATCGCCAGCCCGCTTATCACACACCTCCGAAAAGCATCCTAAAGTTATTCTCTCCGAACTAAATATGTTGCATCGTCACCGCGAATTGTGCGATGTTGTTTTAAATGTTGGGAGCCGCAAAATATTCGCTCATCGTGTCATTCTTTCCGCTTGTTCACCATATTTCCGTGCCATGTTCACTGGTGAATTGAAGGAATCACGTCAAAAGGAAGTTACCATACGCGACATAGATGAACACGCCATGGAACTGCTCATAGATTTCTGTTATACAGCTCATATAATTGTTGAAGAATCAAACGTTCAAAACCTCTTACCGGCCGCTTGTTTACTTCAATTACTTGAAATTCAAGATATCTGCTGTGAGTTCCTGAAGAGACAGTTAGATCCAACTAATTGTTTGGGAATACGAGCGTTTGCCGATACTCACTCATGTCGCGAGTTGTTGCAAATAGCCGATAAATTCACACAACATAATTTCCAACAGGTCATGGAAAGTGAAGAGTTTTTATTGTTACCTGTTGATCAACTGGTGGATGTAATATGTAGTGATGAATTAGACGTGAGGTCAGAGGAACAGGTTTTTAATGCCGTAATGTCCTGGTTAAAATATAATGTGGCTGATAGACGTCAACATCTAGCTCCGGTCTTACAACATGTACGTCTTCCTTTGTTATCGCCAAAATTTCTTGTGGGCACGGTAGGCTCCGACTTATTCGTGCGGTCTGATGAGGCATGTCGAGATTTGGTTGATGAAGCCAAAAATTATTTATTGCTTCCACAAGAGCGACTTCTTATGCAGGGACCACGTATCCGTCCACGAAAACCTACACGACGCAGTGAAGTGTTATTCGCAGTTGGCGGTTGGTGTTTAGGTAATGCTATTGCTTCGGTAGAACGTTTTGATCCACAAACAAATGACTGGAAAATGATGGCACCGATGGGTAAAGGTCGTTGTGGTGTCGGTGTAGCCGTTTTAAATGATTTGCTTTATGCTGTAGGAGGTCATGATGGCCAGAACTATCTAAACAGCATTGAACGTTATGATCCTCAAACGAATCAATGGTCATGTGATGTGGCTCCTACAACATCGTGTCGAACTAGCGTTGGTGTGGCAGTGTTGGATGGATTTCTGTATGCAGTTGGTGGTCAAGATGGTGTTCAATGTCTAAATCATGTAGAACGTTACGATCCCAAGGAAAACAAATGGGCCGAAGTGACACCTATGACTACAAGACGCTTAGGGTTGACTGTAGCCGTTTTAGGGGGCTACCTTTATGCTATAGGTGGTTCTGATGGCCAATGCCCTTTGAATACAATAGAACGTTACGATCCCAGACAAAATAAGTGGTGCGCTGTTAATCCAATGTCAAAACGCCGCAAACATTTGGGTTGTGCCGTAGTCAATAATTATATCTATGTCGTAGGCGGGCGAGACGATTGCATGGAATTGTCTTCAGCTGAACGTTATAATCCGCACACGAATACTTGGAGTCCTATTGTAGCAATGACTTCTCGACGAAGTGGAGTTGGTTTGGCTGTGGTCAATGATCAATTATACGCAGTAGGAGGTTTCGATGGTTCAGCATATCTAAAAACCATTGAAGTCTACGATCCTGAAACAAATCAGTGGCAACTTTGTGGTTGCATGAATTACAGACGTTTGGGTGGTGGTGTGGGTGTTATGCATGCACCGCAAACTGAAAATTATATGCGTATTCGTAAAGATTCTGTTGTTTGATTAGGCTTGGATAACGACAAGGAGATTATGTTGAATAAATTTTTTTGAATGTCCTATAAAAAAAGGGGGTAATCGAAAAAAAAAACGCAATAATATTTTATTAAAAGAAAATCCTAAATGTTTGTTAATGTTGCAATTTTTGAAAAAAAAAAAACTTTAGAAATACCAGAGGGAAAAGAACTAGAAAATGTTTATTGCGCACATTTTAATCACGAAACAAATTAAAAGCCAAATTTTTAACAATAATATTAAATAAACCATTTGAAAAAGAATTTGAAAAACGTCTAAAACCAAGTAAGCGTCTCTAGCATTAAAGAAAAATACCAGAAAAAAAAAAAATCAATTTATTTGTACAGCTTTTTGATTACAATAACGACAATATAAGGGACTGTCGTGTAGTTTTAATAAATTCTCGAAAATTATATTAATTTAATTAAGGTGCATTAACGGAATCATGAACATTTAAATAACATAACATTTGTTTGTAAGAAGTGCGAATTTCATTTTTAATATTTATTTTCATAATTTTTTTTTATACAAATGCTTGCTTATATATGATGCATATGGATGGATATGTATGTATAGATGCATCTTTTTATTTTTATAAAACTATTTAAAATTTAAATGTTTTTCTAAAAAAATCCTTTAAAATTTACATTATTTTAGGATTATATATAATTTTTGATTACTCTCCCTTCTATTATTATATTATTATTATTATTATTATTATATTATCGTGAAAATTATATACATATGTAATAAAGAGCACAAGAAATTTATATTGTGCTAGGCCGAATATTTTATACCCTCCACCTTTATCTTAAAAAAAAAGGAAAAAAAAGCTATATTTTAATAGATGGCAGTTTTTTTTTTTATTTTCATGGAATATTGTAGAAATATTTATTTTGCAGTCTATGAATAGCGAGTAAAACACTCAGACAACAGAGTTGCTTTCAGCTTATTTTATGCTGCAGAGATGACCTGTGATTAGTTTGGCATATTTTCAAGAGCAAAGTATGTGAAAAAACTTCCAATGTTTCTGCCACATTTGAAGCCGATACCTTCACTTTCACTGCCAAGAGAATGTTTACCACCGACATTGTACGAAAGATCTAAATGCAGGGAAAATCCCTGATAAGTATAAAAAAGTTAAAGTAAATTATTAAATGAAAACATGAATGATATCTGTCACACGCATTATGTTGCTGACTAATAACGATTTCAGGGATTTCTCGACGTTAGAAAGGACCAAGAATGCATAAAATCTGACAGATATCTCATGCATAATTGACGCTCTTATAATCGCAATGAAATAAATATTATTTACAATTTTACTGTAATTCGTCTCGCGGCTCAAAATAAAATGTCTGCGTATAAATGAAAATTAAAAAAAAAAAAAAGAAGGAGTTCTACGCAAAGCTTTACTCTATACTTTAGAAAAAATTCCGTTTAGTAATTGCAAAGCTTTAATGAAATTTTAGCTGAAAATGTTTTTATTTATTTTTGTATACTTTGATGACAACACTGAATAGATTCGCGAATAGTATAGGAACATAACCGTACTTAGTTACTTACATATATATGTAATGTAATCAGTCTCCCATACACACGCTGTTAATATTTTACAACGACCTGACCTCATAATTGAATAAACCTAATACGGGCAGTTCCCATGCTGCACACATGTATATATATACAAATCATGTGCATGGAAGAGGAGCGCACAAGTGTTGCGCGTTTAGTTTAGTTTTAACGAAATATGATTTTTAGAGCGAACAATTTAATATATATAGTATGATAATCGAATGTATGTGTGTTTTAGTGGAAAACTTTAATAAATCACATGAAAGATGAGTAATAATATAAACGAAAAATATTTCATAAAACATCTTTTAATCAAGCCATCATCAAGCAAGAGAAATATTTATAAAGTTAGCGAATAACAAATATTGTGTAAAAAATTTTTTAATAAAAATCTATTAAAATAAAAAGATAATTTGCACTTATTACTGAATTTATCTTATTAATGTGTAGGGGATGCCCTCGTAGCATTTATGGCAAATGTTGATGTTGTTTGTAATCGAAATCTTGTTAGTAGAACCTCTTATATTAATTTCTCATCTTTCTTTCACCTTTTTCTTAATATGAGAGCAGTCACACAGCCAGTGTAAGCCTGAGCTTCTAAAGACTGAAAAAAAAAATTTGGAAAAATATTTTTCTCTTCTTTAAAGCGCATACACTTTTCACAGCTATTTACATTATCTTCTATGCTTTCTTTATAGAAAGAACCGTGGAACTTCTCAAAACAGCTGCCGCCAACTTTATCTTCAAGTTCGAATCCACTTTCATTATAAATCTTTTTCATACTCACAATTTTTTAAAGTTTGCAAAGAAATTTGAATCCTAAATGCCCTACAAGGGGCGCATATGCTACGTGAGAAAGCAACTCGATCTTTAATACGTTCATCTGACGCGATTTTTTCGCATCGATTGTTTTCCTACTCTAAAGATAACCAATATAATTCAAATTATATCTTAACATTCAACTTGCTAGAAGCATTCATATTTAATCTCAATTAAAAATTTTCAATCAATTCAATATGTAATGCACAGCAAGTTTTGAAAAGGGGATACCTTGGCTGCCGGTTCACACATTCACTTGTCCAATACTATTTTGAATCGTTTTTTCCATCAACTCTGAGAAAATGTGAACAAAAGTAGTATGAAAACTATAGCAGAGAATTTCACGTGTACTCGAAACATTTTTTGAGATTGAAAAACTCGTCTCCGACTGGCAAACTATATTTCATTCCAAGAAAATAGTCTGAATTAATAAAACTGAAGAACTGTCATAATCAACACCAGAAGCTTAAAATCCTCTCTGATAGACCAAATGTCGAAACAACTTAGTTGAAATATTGATCAAAAGCAACCATCGGCCTGCTGGATTATAACATATTTCAAGATGGTTTCAGAACAAGTCTATAAACATTAGGATTTGTTTGCCCTTAAAATATCTTTGTTTAATAAAAACAATAAAAATTATTACAAATTTTGCTACGTTTGGACTCAATGCGTTTTAAACTTTAAAGCCAAAATAAACAAATTTCAAATTTTCATTAATATTTCTATACATTTATGTTTATTTATTTAAATCTTTTTTCATTATCGAATTTTAATTTTATTCATATAAAATATTTTGAATGGAGATGTGTGCGTGTTCGTAAATTTTATAAAATTTGAAGTTTATTGTGTAAAATAGAGTTTTGGAAAAAAATGAAATTTGCAAAAAAAATAAAAATCAGCAATATTTCTGATCGCAGTCATGCATACACGCGTTATGAAAACAATTTATTCAAACATGCAGAACTGTACAACGACTCATTCACTTAATCAACAACCGATCAGCACAATGTTTCTGCTACACAGCACAACGTAATAGTCAAATCAAACAAAACACTTCGATGCACATTTGTTTGAACATTTCTAAGCGTTACTATAGAAATATTTTATCGAATGCACATCAATTATTTATTTATTTATTTATTTACTTATTTATAATTGTTTGTCAACTTTGGGATGTTGAACAGAAAAGAACGAAAGAGATTAGAAGAACATTTTCTTGGCCTTTTGAATCTTCTGTTATGGCAAAGGAATGACAATTGGAATGGTACGAGAACACGAGAAAAAGATTGAAGCTCGATTACAATTGAACTTAATTAAGCAAAATACAAGTCGTAGTATTACAGATTTATTTAATAATATCATCGTTATTAAGAATGTAGTTAAGTTAACGAAGGGGGAAATAAAAAAAAAAAAATTTATGCTAAAATGCCCAAATTGCTGCAATAAACGAACAAAGTTAAGGGTAATGGAAAACGGAAGCAAAGGTAATAATCGATCCTCCAAATCCTCCAAATTTTCGGGATCATTTTGCTTAATGCTATGAAATCATTAATGTATTGATTTATGCATTTATAATGGATAAGATTGAAAAGCATGGCTAATACGTCACATGCCTGGAACGTGGATGTGCACGGGTTCTACATTGAAACTAGAAAAAATTATCCGCAAACACAGTATTTGTAAATATTCTAAAGTTGGAGTTGGGCCAACAATTACTACTTTAAATAATAATAAGTTATTAAATGGAGGTTGATTGACTAGCAAAGTCTTAATATTTTTTGTTCACAATAGATTTTATAGTTCGTTTAGTCTAGCATTCGATATTGGCCTTCAATATGAAATAAAGTCTAAAAGCTAGATTTTATTGAAAGAGAAGAAAATAAAAATTATCGACTCTTAACAAAAACATTCTTCATCTATTCTTCTTATCGCAATGTCTGCAGATGTAACCAGAAAAAAGACATTATCCTTGGACACATGGACAATTTTTGTTGGGTGTGAAAGAGGAGACTTCATAATTGAGATCAATTTTTAGATGAGGATCAAACTGTTTTTTTTTTTTTTTTATATAAATGTGATATATATTTCTGAAACTGTTACTTCTGAAATAGAAGGAGAGAAATTCACAAGTCGACAAGCATGGCAGATGTCAAAATCAAGACGGTGGGAACATTAGTTGATAGCTTTGCCAACGCTAACGAATGCTAAGGAAACATAGACTCAAAAATGAGTGACGAATTAAGTTACGCAAATAATTCTTGTAAGCCATGTGAGAACAAAGTCGAGCACTTGTCTTCGCCCACACGATCCTACCTTATAGTAGTAATTTAAGATAGATGTCTAAGTTTATTGTTTTAAGACGTTATATTAATGTAGTTACAAATGTGTTGAAATGTAATCAAACTCTTATTCGAAATTTCGAAGATAAGGTAGAAAAGCAAGGCTGCCTTCTCTTCCCTTTTCGTAAGCGATCGTCAACAAACAAGACGTTTGGATAGGAATTGCGGTCGGAGTAGTTCGTTTAGGAATAGTTCTCAGGCGCCAGTTAAGAGACTTAAAAAGCACACCAAACGGACAACACTAACGTTTTTTTGGTTACCGAGACATATTGGTCTCTGGTCTGGGAAATAAGCAAGTAGATCTAGCATCCCTTGAGGCTTCGGCAACATTGAATTTAAACGGCATAATAGAAAAAATAGACTTTGAAAAATATATTACAAAAAAAATTGGAGAAAATCGATCAAAAAATCTTCATTGCATATTACTCTCATGTTAATCCTAATTTCATTCCACCACTATATCCAACAAACGTCGATTAGGACATTTGCGAGAATCCGCCCTACAAGTATTCTTAAGACTTGAAGTCCTCCAGCTTGCAATTGTGAACAAAATCTTATGGTTGAACATATATTCTGTGAATGGTAAATTCTTTCCAAAGTTTGAACAATAATATGCGGTGCATTGCATTCTGCGGACATCTTAAAAGTACCTGTAGAATATAATAGCAATAAGATATCAATAGACTAACCGTCTAGTTTATCTTTTTTTTTAAAAATAAAGTCCATAATTTTAGATACCAGTGTTCATTCTACTTTAGTCTAAGAATTTATTTTTTTTGATCTCAATAAATTATAATAATAATAATAATAATAATAATAAAAAATTATGCAAACCTCAACCAAAATATATAAATTTTTACACTTTTAAATTGACTTGATTTCTCATATAAACTCAAACAATTTCGCATTGCACGTTTTTCTGTGTGATGAGTACATTACTCTCATGCACAACTGTTGAAAAATAGTTTGTAAATAATCGAACACACGTATCGTTTGCTATCAAACGGGTCACACATTCGTTGTAACTGTAACTGTAACTGTAACTAAACTGCCCGCTAACGACACTAACATTGGCTTGTAACTTGGTCACGGTGATTTGCGGTTTCATTGTGTGCTTATCTCATTATCTGATGCTGTACTTAATTTGAATATTAAATTGTGCTGATTCTGCCACACAAGCGATTTCCAAATGAAATTTTAGCTAAACCACTGTTTATATTTTTAATTTTTATACATTTCATATTGTAATCGTTTTTAATGTCAATGAATTATTTTACTGAACAATAACATGCTTTGCTTTCATTTCCCTTGTAGTGCAAAATGCAACGTGTATGCTACACTTTTAATATTAGACAAAAAAAAACAAAAAAAAATATGAAATAGAAGAAAATAGTTTGCAATGATTGCGGTTGCCTGCTGATTTTTAAGAAACTTCGCTAACAATCTTTTCGTAAATATTCTTGACTCTATTCCACAGAGATCGCGAAGTCTTTGTAGAGAGAAACATGGCGTCTCGCCATCGGTAATAGTATCAACGTAATCTATTCGTTTCCTTTCGTTCCTAATATACTTTTAAGATCGGCTATTCGCCTTCTAAGTACTTCTTCGGGTTGTGATCTTCAACAACTGCATTATCCAATAATTTTTTTAATTTTAATGCTATTATGCTTGGGCAAGTCTTCCGATCTCGTTTGAGATAGAATTGGGCTGTGTTGAGATATTCATGACATGACTGCAATATTTAGTTTAGCAATAAATGCGTTTCAGTTCCACATTTGGTTAACTAATGCCACTAATGTGCGGTCAAATGATTTTTTAATAAACGATGCATTTTTATTATATGCGGACATATACAACAAACTCGTTCATTTATTCCTTTTTGCATTTAATTACATATTGTTTTTATTATTATTTTCAAAAGCACTTTTTCAATATCAACTTATCTGACAATTTGCAAACGAAAAACACTAACTGACAAAATAAATAGAATTTGTGAGTTTTTCTATTATTAAAGGCGCAGTAGAAATCTAAAAGAGGGAAATAAAAATAAACAAAAGAAAATAAATGAAAACGTTGCGTCCAATCAAGGAAGTATTAAATACATCAGATCAGACTTTTTCAAATAAATCAATTTTTAATATTTGATTCATTTCATTTTCTACCGGGGATTTTTCTAATAGATATTCCAACTAAGCGAACTGATGTCGGTGCAAAAGCTTGTAAACGTTAATGAAATTGTAAAAGATCATGTAAAAGAAGTAACATTAATGTGTTTCGTCTTCCTGTCGAAAAGTTTTGATGCTTTTAATAGAATCAGTTTGATCCGAGAAATGAAAATATCTGGATCACTTTCGACAAAAACATTGAAAGTTCTTGCACTTCAAAATGGTACAGATCAGTGAATCAGTGAAATCAGCGTAGTATAAAATAAATTGAACGTATCTCTGCTTTCTGGGTTTTGAACAAGGAAACAGTTAAGGCTGTTATTTTCCGCAGGACCGAAACCCAACAAAGTGAATGAAAAACAACTAAGAAAATCATATTCTGATGTGCTGAATCTTTTATACCCACCACCGTTATCTTCAAAAAGGGGGAAAAACTAAATTTCAATATGTGGGCGTGGTCGATTTTTTCTACTTTTATGTAACACCATGGAACACAGCTAGCCAAAGAATATCGTCAAAAAAGGCCAGAGCAACAGACAGAAAATAGACGTGGCCTGTAATCGATTTGGCCCATTTTCAGTAGCAACGTATGTGAAAGACGTATGTGAGCCGATATCTTCAATTTTGCGGTCAGGAGAATGTTTACCAAAAACAATATACTGACGGACAGACGGACAGACGGACTTGCTTAAAATTATTATAAATTTTATGTATATACTTTGTGGAGTCTCCGAAGTTTCTTTTTGGTAGCTACAAATCAAATGACAAAATGAAATATACCCTTCACCTTCGATGGCGGGTATAAATAAATAGACATTTTAATGAAGCCCAACTTTTCGGATAGATAAACAAAAACTTTACATATATTAAAGAAAATCTTCATCGTCGAAAACTTATAGACGCAGTTCGAGTTTTATTGCTTTTATTTACTGCTTTCTCTAATTGTTTCTTTTAACATTAAATATATAACAGTGTTTGTTGTGTTATCTCTACATACGATATAATCTCTGCAGCTATTCTATTATATCTTATGTTAGCTTGATTCAAAGATGTGTTGATGCTACATAATTTCCACACATGTTTACCACAACTAAGTAACATTATCGCTTATGTATAAGGGAACTCTCTCTTTTCCTTCACTAATTTTTCTTATCCGTGTGTGCGGGTAACCATTCTGTGGATGTCATGTTATGTCTACAATTGAGAGCTCAATCGCACCATAATGCAACACAAATGTTTTATATTCTTATTGCGAAGCAAAGAAAAGGAAACCGAGCAACGGTTAGTTTTCATATGTAATTCAAAACGTTAATGTCAATCAACGGAAGAAACTTGTGTGTGCTCTTTTTTTTATTTACGATGAAGCTATGTAAACAAATTCTTTTTAAAAACAGGAAGTAAATTAAAAAAATTTATTAAGTTAAATAATAAGAATTTGAATTTTGTTTGATAAACATATAAAAAATAACCTTAAAATATTTTTATTATCATTTTTAGATAAATGGATATCTCTCTGCATAAGGCTTAGTTACAATCGTTAGCACCTGAAGGATAACATTACATTATTGGGGACAAAAAAAAACGCGTATTTAAGTGATTAATAATGTTAACTGAAAAATTTTAAAATTATTTAAAATATGTTCTATACATTTAGAAAACTAGTAAACCTTTTAAGCAGTAAAAATGAAAGAAAAAGAAGTAAGAAAATTATATTCATTATTTTATATCGGCCATCTTTACTTTAAAAAAGATCGAAAAAAAAACTAAATATCAGTACTCTATAAAACATTGAGTAGGCGTGGCTGATTTCCTCCGCGGCGTGGCTGATTTTTATGGAATGCCGTGTGTGCTATGTTTTCAGCTTATATCATATCGAAGGCGTGGACTTTGACCAATTTGACTCATTCTCTATACCAACATACTCGCAAGAACTTTCAAAGTTTTTGCCAAATTTAATAGACATATCTGAATTTTTGGCCACAGAGAATATGCTTACCGCAGACATTACTCATATAAGCGGACAGACAGATGAACAGAAGGATAGACGGAAAGACGCATAGACGCATAAGCCTAGGTGGATTCTGAGTTTGATACTGATTAAAAATATATATATTTTATGGGATGCTTGCTTGAAGGTCTTTTCTTGATGTTTTCATAGACTCATTATTAATGTGGGCCACTTTGTCTTCCAGGCATATATTTCCTAATTACGAAAAGAATGAAAATTTCGGTGCCCCTCAGCGATAACATATACTTTAATTATCTATTCAGTTCAGTTTTGCTAACAATGTAAAAAACAAATACATACGTTTTGATTTTTTTTGTCTAACTCACATAACCCATATAACACAACGCTTCCGCAACATGAATTCACTTAAACACTGTTCAAGAATCGAGGAAGGTCTGTGTATAGAAAGGCTTCACTTTTGACTAGCTCCTCTCTTTGTACAACACAAAACGCAATAAAAACTTTAACAAGCTCACTTATCTTATCTTAATAGAAATTATGGGTCTCGCTATGCTACGGTTGTTAAATCACTCAAACACAAAACTGATCGAGCCGGAAGACAAAGGTGGAGATAAAGCAGCAAAAATTTTTAGCCCCTAGAAAAGCAAGGTTTTGGTTCCTGACAAGATATCCAAACATTACTAATGAAGAAAGAAATTGATGAAACATATTTAATACAAATCTGAGATATACGACGAGGATGCCAAAGCTACAAAACTGGAAATTTAAAGTCATATTTCTTCATTAAGGGCAATAAAAGGAAAACCAAGTTTGCAGAAAAACTTTGAAGGTACTTAGCTTGACGTAAAGAAATTTATATAAATAAACAAAATAAGGATCTACTAACTAAAATTAATCACAATATATTACCACAAAGTTACTTTTCCTTCTTCTTTTCTTTTTATATCGAAAAAATTTTATAGTGAAAAATATTTAAAAATCAAAAACACAAAAAACACAAGTTAAGAAAATATAATGAAAAATTTTTAATTTAAATTTTTTTTTCGTGAAACTTAAAATGCTTTTGGTCAACCAAGTGTCCCTGAGGCAATACCAGTATACATGTGAAGCTCTCCTTGTTGTACGTACAGCGCTTTGCGAATATACACAAAAGTGTGAATTTTGTTATACTTCGTCTCATATCATTAGCATGCGGATTGACGATGGTAATGATGTTGACTGTTAACTTAATGCATATGTATGTTATATTTTAGCCACGCATTACCTAAGGGAAATACTGCAGGTTAAGAGAACGAGCGCGAAATGTAATTAAAATAAAATAAAAATAAATTTTTTCAATTCGTCTGTCTGGTAGTTTCTTTACACGCGAATAAATAAAGTAATAAGTAGTCGGTTGAAAGGCCCTACGCCCGTGTATATATATATATATATACATATTAGGTGCTTGCAAAACTTTTTATCATTTTTTCACTTGAAAAACTCATTTATTGAGAAAAAAAATTGTAAAATATATATTAATCAAAATATTTTCTATCATTTTCTCCATCTTTTTGCCATCTTTCCGTCATACGCAGACATGTGTAAGCATTCTACAAAAATGATGCGCTATCGATCGAATCTCCATATCATCTAAAATAAATTTTGCCGATAATTGTAAACGAATTGCGGCATAAATATAAAATCAAAAGCTTATGTATTGCAAAACATACGCATTTATATATAAATAGTTAATGGCTTTCTTGTTTTTAACTTAAAAATCTATTTCTTATATTCATAAGGGCTTTTTAGTACAGTTGTGCTTCTTTATAGAACCATCTTACGTTCCTGTTCCTTTTTAATGATTTTGATTATTTGCAATTATTTCTTTGTTTGCTCATAAACACGCTTGCCGCACACGTTTAAAATTTCTGATAAAAGCAGAAAATTTGTAAGAGAACAATATTTGTCATGTTCGATAAATATATTTAATATTTTTTCAGAATCTTATCCAAGAATTTGAAAGGAAAATACACTCTATTCGAAATCTTTAAATTTTATTTCAAAATTTTGAAAATCAAAACATGGACAAAGGTTCGTTTATTTCTTGTTATTTCTGTTTCAATTTCTAGTTTTAATATAATATAAACACGTAAGGCAACGAAAGCTGTGAAGACGAAAAAGCAGCTTCTTCGAATAAATGTGCAAACGAATCCACAAAGAGACGTCTTAAAGCATTGGCCTGGAGGCAACAACAGAACGCAGATGCCATCGATGGTGAAGAAAAATATGACGAAATGAAGAGTAAAACACAATAGTGAAATAAAACTTCCTAAACGTTTTATATTTATTTTACTATGCGAGTTTTACTATTCGCTTTTAGTTTAAATCTCTCTTTCTCATTGTTTCTCTCTATATAAATTTTCAATTCTAATAAAAACAGATAGTCGTGAAGAAGAAAAAAAACGGAAACATTTTTGGGATAAATGCGAAGAGGGATCGTTAAGGGCACCACTCAGAATAGGATCTAGAAAGCAAAAAGACGAGATCTCAAAGCAAAACATTGATACTAAAAAGAGTGCTCAACAACCAAGAAATGAAAGAAAAGGATCAACTGAGGAAAAACCTTCGGGAAGTAACCGTCGAAGTACAAAGTAGTACCATTCAATGGAACCAACATGCGGAAACTTGAATTAATCAAAGCGGCATCTAATAATTGCAACAAACTCCGAAAGGAAGCTTTTTTAGAACAATAGTAGTCTCTATAGATATAAAGAAAATTTAAGAAATGTAATGTAAGCAGCAGCACACAAAATTTTTATCAAAAAAAAAAAAAAAGAAGGAAACAAAAAGATCAGATATCAGTTACGGCAAATGTTTTAAGACAGCGTAGAACGACTTTTCTTAACAAGCAAAATACAAAAATCTGAGTCGGTCGCATAATGTTTACATATGATAAATATCTCATTTAAATATAGTTAACATTTCAGAAGTCAAATTCCTTATATAACATAAACGGGAATATTTGAAAATAGCGCTTTGCAGCGGCGCCAATTATTGCCTGACATGGAAACGTGTAGCCTTAGCGATATCTTGTCGAAAAGATCATATAAACGTAAATATTCGATTTTGTCTTCGCTTGGCAAGAGTTGGCAATAACGATTAGCTTTTCCGACTATCTTCCGTGTTATAGTTCTATATTTTACGATAGTTCTATAACTTACGATAATTTCACGATTTATGCTCTTCACATAAGATTTTTCTTTTCTGTCATCTCAATATATGACTTCGGGGGCTCACACCTGAATTTCGTGCGGCATTATTCAAACTAACGATAGGTTTAATAACAATATCTTTGATATGGTGTTCATGATAAAACGACAGAAGTTTACTTTATAGAAATTTTACAAAAAAAATTTGTTGTAAAAGCCTACTATCTAATGAGATTTGCCCAGGTGCATATAGCTTGTTAGCTTTCTTTTTTTTTTTAGATAATTGACCGATATCAGCAGATAAAGCAAGAAAATCGTCCATTTTTTTTAAAAAAAAGTTTAATTACGTTAGCTTTTTAAATAATCCATTTTGTATGACTAACGCATCTGCTATATTGACTGGTTTTAGATCGAAATTCTCTTCTGTCATCCTGCGAGTTATATCGACTAATCAATTTTACATAATTTTTTTTTTTTTTTTTGCATTTGAGAACAACTGCAACTTCTCATTTCTATCACTCAAACTATTATCGCGCGTCAACAACAATACCAACAGGCTATGTTGCAATGCTGTTATAAAAAATACAATTAAATGAACGTCAATAGCTACATCTCCAACACCATTACGCGACACTTCAATTCTTTTATTATTATTCATATAAAAAAGAAAAAAAATAAAACTTTTATTAGGCGACATACTGGGGTTTATGTTGTTTTTATATTTATGGTATCGAGGGTAATATACTAACGAAAACATCTGTATGTCTATCAGAAAAATGTGATGAATATTTTATATCGTTTTCTGTTTCCTCTAGAAATTTCGTAAAATAAAAGATAATGTATTTGGAGCGAAGCTTCTTCGCTTTCGCAATATGAAAAATTTTTTAATTAAAAGTTTTGCCGAATTCTCTAAGTGACGGTTTTCAACGTAAACATTTCTATATGTTATTTATACCTAATAAAATTATTTATTTTATATTTCGGACACAGGCATTTATTCTTCGCATAGCGAGATGCTCGAATAAGTTACGTAGGACACATATTATGGCGGTAGCTCTACAGTTTTCAATTGAGTTCCTATTTCCAAGTTCGTAAAGAGAGAGAGACAAAGAGAGAGAGAATATAACTTGCCTTCCATGAACAACGGAATTACGGAAAAATAGTCATACACAAGAATAAATTAAAGATTTTAGTAAGTATCACATGAAGATCTTTAGCATAAATATTTAAAACAAAAAATGGAATACCATCAGAGGCTGGATTATAGGAAGCTTCTAAAGTCTTTAGACCATCGAGAACTTCGTCTTTCGTCCATACATCCCTATTATAAGGATAAATAGGACATAAGCTCGCATCTCTCGAGTAGAATTGTCGGAATAATTGTGCAAACATATTATAAATCACCGAAGGATTCGACGACTGGAAATTTTCAAAACGCCAAACCTTTAGAAAGTCAACCATTTTCCTCTTGAAATTTACAAATTTATAAAATCACTTAGGATTCTTGATTACCTTGATTATGTAATTTTGCTAATAAGCAAAGCTAAGACTTTGAAATATAAATATTAACAATGAGAATAGCGAACATAGTATACAATGGAGACGCTTGCCTTACACTGCCTAATATATTATTATTTTTATAATTGAAAGTTTTATTATTATTACTGAATCATTTCTCGTTGTGAGTGTGAAATATTGACGTAACGACACCAAGTAATGCGATGTTATCAACACAACCTTGACATTTATCAAAGAATGTATTTATGACGCTCTCTAGTAATCGTATATCAAATACATTAAGCTACAAATGCTTGTTTTCTTTTCTTATCTCTACGGAGGATATAAAATATTCTTTTCATTGCAGTTTTAATTTTCTTTCTTCTTTTTAAAGAGATAAATCAATACGAATAACTATGTTATAAGTATACGTAACATATTTGTACTAATGTGCAAGGTGATGAGCTCAAAGGATCTAAGAAAAATTTCTCCAAAGTCTATATATGAGTATTTGATACGGATAGTGGCACAAGTCACATTAAAAAAAAAACAAATTAATAGTTCAACTAAATAGAATGCATTCAAACAATTTTGCAATCAAAAAAAGTTGAGTTCAATTACTTTCAAAATAAACAGTTCGGATTAAGATAATGATGAAATTAGATGAACTTAGAGAAAATGTGCCACGAACTTAATAGTATTTAATAAAAATGAAAAATAATTATATTAGAAAGGCAAACCTTATGTGCCAATCATCTTAAGAATATAGATAAAAATTGTCAAACTTTTTTTTAACTTCAAGCGTAAGGCTTTGTCGTGGATATAGCATCATCCCGCCAAGTAGATGAAGCAAAGAAACAATGAAAAAGTAAGAAAATTATATTCGATTACGCCGAATATTTTATATACATCACCTTTATCTTAAAATGGTAAAAAAAAAAATTAATAAAATTTTAATGGATGGGCGTGGCAGATTTTCTCCATTTCTATAGAATATCGAGGAAATTTTTAATTAGTGGACAATCAGTAGTGAGCAAAACATTCAGAAAACAGCGATGGTTTTAGCTTATTTTATATTGTAGACATGGCCTGTCACCGATTTGGCTCTTTTTTCAATTGTTTGACTTTTGTGCCTAACAAGCTTTCTATTGTTAAAAAAACAAAAGTTTTAACTCAAAATCTTCGTAAAGTATGAGTACTAAGTTCTCTATCATGATTGTTGCACTCATATTTAATAAATAGTTAGAAAAAAAATATTTAATTTCTATTCTTTTGGAATAAATCACATTTCTTTATAAAAATCAGGGCAGGTATTACCAGAGAGAATTCTCTTATTCATTGATTTTATGTTCTCTTTTTTCTGTTTTCTCAAATTGTCGAGTTCTTATAATAATTACATAACAAGGGAGTGAAGTGATTGAAAGCGTTAAGGGTGACTGACTGGATGATTGGTTTATTAATTTTTTCAACAGTTGCATTGAATGAGATGTGTCGATTTTTTCTAAAATTTCGAAAACTATAGTATATTTTAGTTATCGCGTTTTCATTATTCTTTCTTAGTTAAGTTTCTCAAGTTACGCTGAAATTGTTGTTAAATTAAAATACTTCTTTTGGTGCGAGAGAATAAATATATACGCGCAAGAAACTCAATGAAACTTTTTGATTTTAATTTCTTTTTGTTTATATACGATAAGCGAAAAGTAGCAAACGAGCGCGCGCAAGAAAAGTTTTGATACGTTTTAGGAAAAAAATAAAATGAAATAAGAAAAGCAAACTAATTTACTACACTCAAGTAGAGTTTTCTTACTTAGAGCTTCATTAAATGAGAAGAAAAGCAAATTTAAGGCCGATTTCAAACTTTTTATTTTAATTGTGCTTTTTAGAAATTTAATTTAAATGCATATGCTAAATTTCTGGATCCGTTTGCAATACACGCAAATATTTATTATAAGCGTCCATAAAGCGTAAGTGATCAACGTCAAAGTTTCTTGTTGTAGAACGCATCATCGTAAAGATTGAGATAAAAAAAAAAATTAAAAGCGCGAATCGATAACAATGGCTAAAAGCTTTAATTTTGAATCTATATAAGGGTGTCGATCACTTCTTGCTAAGTATCGGCCTAAAACTATGGGCAAATATTTATGACAACATATTTTTACGCTCATCAATAAAGAGTCTATGTGTAGTAAGCCTTTTTGTCGATCAGTTATTCGTTTCTCTGTCGGCGAAATAATCGAAGACTTGTTTGTGGTTTTCCTTTATCTCTTGTTTTTCTTTCAGTTGGCTTTTTCGCTGACTCGAAAGTTCGATTCCAGGTGCCGTATATTTCCGGCTAATAATCGTATAAGGTGTTTTTACAATCGAAGACAAGTTTTTACACCTTTTATTTTAAATTCGTTCAATTATTTTACTTGCTTGTTACGTATGTTTTCCCCTCTTGTGCCTTTTTTATACGCACCACCGAAGGTGAAGGGTAAATTTCATTTTGTTATTTAGTTTGCAACTACCAAAACGAAACTTCGGAGACCCCGCAATGTATATATATATTCATGATGAGCATCAAATTTAGAATCGAGTTATGTATGTCCGTCTGTCTGTGTAATGTCTATAGTAAGCATTCTCCTGGCCGCAAAAATGAAGATATCGGTTTCAAAATTGGCAGGGGGCATTGGAGGTTCTTTCGCTGCCACGCCCACCTATTACAATTTAGTTGTTATCCCCTTTTTTTTTAAGATAAAGGTGGTGGGTATAGAAGATTCGGCATAGTCGAATATAATTTTTTTGGTTGTTTATGTTGTTTTCAAGTTGATCGCTTTCATTAAAGAATACGTAAACTGAGTCTTATGCTTATATATATAATTGCATCTTCTTAAATGCGAATAGTTCATATATAGTTAGAGTTGAAGTTATTGTAAAGTTGAATATTAGTCCATCTTATGTGAAAAAGCAAAGAAAATAATTTTTCTTTGTGAAAAATTTTTCTATAAATATATCAGCTTCACAAACAAAAAGCCAGTCACTCATTTTACATATTTTTATGCCAGAAATTAAAAATTCAACAGCGATAGAAAAAAGAATGAAAAACAATAATTACAATTTTCTGTTGAATGGTTCGTTTTTCACTTCTGCAAGAATTGTGTGAACTTTATAAACAAGAAGAAATAGTAAAAGGTAAACAATGAGCTCTAGAATACTTAAACAGACGAGTAAAAAAACGAGAAAATTATATTTACTTTTTAGCCAATTAAATGGATTGGATACTAAGCCACTCGCAAGTGAAGATATATGAAAATTGCAAAATATATTACCTGTTGGCCGTTAAGCACTTTTTGCTGCTCTTGAATTGATTAAAGATAGCTGTTGACTGTTATAGGAAATGAATTCTATTTTATTAAAGAGACGCCGATCAAGGTTATTATTCTTCTTTCTTTTAAACCTCTATCGTGTCGATCGACTGTGATATAAATGTTACGTACTAGGTTTTAGGATAAAAAAAAACGGAATGATGGACAGTCGATTTACATACATTAAGGGGCTACTGATATATTTCAATTTGCAACAAGCATAGTATCAAATATAGTACACCCTTTTGCTGTAGTGCCAGAGAAAGTTATTCGAAAAAGATAAACTTTTTATTGCTTTGAAAACAAATACATGGATAAGTCAAATAAGTACAACACAAATTAACATAAGTAAGATAAATAAGCAATTGGCGTGATTTGTAAATTATTACTGATGTGAAGTTAGCCTTCAAAAGTTTTTAAGGTTTGTATCTTTACTAAAAATGTCTTTGCTAAGTTAATTGATAATAAACAAAAATAAAAAATACAAACATAAATGAAAAACTAAATCGTTTTAAAACTATTTAAAAAAAATTATTTGTTACTTTTCATCAGTGCGTTAGTAGTTGGACAAAAATGACAATGTACAAACCGCATTATAAAAAATTTTAAATTAATAATATAATACATCTCTATCTTTTTTAATATATCTTAAAGGTTTCTATCAGAAAGACCTAATATCCTCATCTTAAGTAGGGGACATGGTAGTCAAAAGTGTCCGTATGTAATAATTCCTATATGTTTATGTGTACAGATTAAATGCGAAGGACTCCTAAGTAAGCAGCGCTTTTTATTTCATTACCAAGCAATAATATGACGTAAAGAATGGACGGGTTCATAAGATTATGGAATTCTTTTCATTCCGTGCCGGGTAACGTTGGACAATGCTTTAAATAAAATTTATTTTATAAAATTTTTGGGTTTTTTCTCTTGTTAACAATCAATTTTACTGCAAAATCTTTTGAAATTTAATTACCGACGCATTAGGATGATTCCTCAATTTCCTAAGAAAAAAAAATGGAAGATAATTGACGACATCTTATCAATCATTGGCGGATTTTAATTGCTTTACGCATAATGCTACAGAAAAAGATTGCACGATTGCTCTCTGCTTACGAATCTCTTTGTTCTACTCTCGCGCATGTTTTTCTTACTCAAATAAACCTAATGGTAGAGTATTTATTAATTTTTATTTCTACTCTTTTCTCACATCAAACGTGCATGAGAGCGAAACGACCACGCTAACCCCCGTGCATTTAAGCATATCAACTAAGCCGACGCACAAACATTGTTGGCGTAAATACATCTTTTCGTGTTTTTTATTTCGTTTGTACGAAACTTCGTTTTTTTTCTATATGAAGAGAAAAAGGGAAAGAGAATATCGAATACAAATATGTAACGGTCGCCTGTGCGTAATTTTATATGCTTATATGTAATATAATATTCATATATGCAATGTTTATACACTTTTACGCTGACCTGTTATTTATTTTACAAAAATTAAATAAAAAAAAATGTACAGCAATACTTCAATAAACACTACATCATTGTGTCATATTGTTGTTTAGTAAAAAAAGAAAAATAGTGGCTTTGTTAGGAGTCTTTAACATTTAAGCTGAACACATAGACATATAGGAAATAGTACATATTGACACTTTTGATTATGATGTTCCCTACTTACGATGATGATGTTAGATTTTTCTGATAGCCTTTAGAGCCCTTTACAATATATCAAATAACTGGAGGAGTATTATTTCTCAAAAATTTTTTATAAAGCACTTTGCACATTGTCATTTTTGTCCAAATACTAACCCATTGTTCATGATGAATAATAACAATAATTTTTTTTAAATATTTTTTATAACATATATAAAGCACAATATAGTTCTTCATTTATATTTGTATTTTCTATTTTTGTTTAGTTTTTCTAAGCATTTTGTTTATTTTTCTACGCCGCTTCACTATCACTTATTTTAATAAAGGCACGTACGCACTCTGAAGTTAGCTTACATTTTAGCAAAGACAGAAATGTGAGCCACACAAGTGTGGACTAATTTCATACCAATAAATTATTAATAGGTATTGTGAAGAAAAGGTGAACACATGAAAATAATAGATTTGAGAAATATGCAGCAAACGTGGAGAAAAAAAATAAAAAATGCGGAAACAAATTTAGCAATGGAAAAGCCCAGGGCATATTATTTTGTAACAGTTACTTTCAACATTTTAATTAAAAATCAGAATAAGTTCATATAAATTAATTAATAGAAAATCTTGTATTCTTGTAATGTGATCACATTTTTTTGTTTTTAGCTTCAAACCTAAATAGAAACCTATTGTAATGTATTTAAAGTCCAACCTCTTTGAAATAACTATAAAATCTATTCTCCAGTATCTCCATCTATCAATCTGGCAGGACTAAGTCTATGTGTGGATTATATTTATATATTTATTTCTTATTCAGTACGGAGAATTATTGACCAATGCGACTGAATCTTGAGCGGTTCAATACGTGTGACGTTTTTTTAGATTGAGCTACGGCCACAACCGAAACGTAAGTGAAATTAAATATTGAGATTGTTGTAACTGCAGCCATCATAGTATTTAATGCGATTTCGTATTTTTTTTCACTTGATTAGCCTTTTTTGGCAACGGCCATGTTAAGATATTTTCAAAATTATAATAAATACCACAAGAAGATGGATTTATGTTTAGAAGAGCAAGAAACAGAAGATTTTAAATGTCGTTTAATTTCATTTATTATGAAATGTGAGCTTTTTAAATTCATTATGTTTTGTTGCCTCAATTATGTATCCACAGCGTTTTCCGCTTTAAGTATGAATACCACGATTCTTTCTTAATCTCCCTTAATTTTTGCAAGACATGCTTGACGTTGTCTATCTCTTCACGTAAAGTACGTAACCGTTCTTGTTGATATATATATGTTAAAAAAGAAGAAAACAAGATACCCAGTAAGCCGAGTCCTTTAAGGAAATATCCGTGCACTTTCTCCTTCTCGAAACATTCGCTGATTGCCATCGTTAGATCATAATGTAATGAGTTGAACTTGTGTTGGTCAATTTTAGATATAATTTGTAATAAATCTTCCTCATTCGCGTGCAACTGTAGACAAGAGAAGAGATACGTATCAAGCAATAACAGTTCAAAGTATCAAAGAAATAACAAATTGACTAACTTCGATTTCTCTCTGGGTTAACTCTAAATATATTTCAAGCGAACAATCATCCATTTTTATATCCCCATCTATTCGTCTCAACTCATACCGAACGCAATCCAGCTTTTCCATTAAGCAGCGTTTTTTGTTGCTCCTCTCAAGCAAAGTTTCCTAATTTTTTTTGGAAACGAGTAGCTTTTAAATATATTTCTATTATAACGCATTATATTATTTTTACCATGATACACCTCACGTTTTCTTGAGCACGACGAACTTCATCCATATGGGTAATTTTTTCAACATGAGCTAAAAATGGCCTGACAAAAACAACACAGTGCGCCTTTCTACTTTTTGCAAATTGTTGCAAGTAAACTTTTATATTTAAAGTTGGGCTCGAAGATTTTTTTTCAGTAGTTAAGCTGGCTTGACAAATATGCCATTGTTTGATAGGATGGCTCATAAGAAACCACGAGTAACGAAACTGATGCTTTATATTGTGACTAATCATCATCATTTCACATTGAAATTGAAAATTTGAAAATAATTCTATGACAGTTCCTATTAAATCACAGAGTTGTTTAATCATACAAGAGGGCAATTTTCTGACAGAGTTGCCAACTTAGACATAATTAACAATAACTTAAAAAAGATAAATACTTTAGCATAGAAGGTTGTATTATCTTTAGACCGATCCCACACGAAATCTCTTCTCACCTCTCTCAATCATAAACAATTTTGCACAAAATATGTTAAAATTCCAAAAAATATCCGAAAAGATGCGTTCCAAACAAAATAATAATTAAATTACACACGAAAATATTTAAAAAAATTTTAATATCTGGTTTTAAACATAAAGACTTTTCCAAAAAATACGTGAAACTGTATACTACTCAATTGTACTTCGACTATCGTCAGTAGAAGATATTAGAGTGGATTCTTTTTTTATTAGCATATAGTCGGTGATAAGTTTTTACGATGACGGTCGTTTGATCAGTGGCTTGTAAATTCGCGATAGCAGGATATAACGATCGAAATTCTTTTTGATATTTAAAACTTCCTTCATAGTTTTTATCTATTTTAAGAAAATTCTTTTTCCGTTTGCAATAAAGCTGCAAGAATCCAATTCCTCTTCATGGTATGTTAAATTACTTTTTATATCGTTTATCGTTTCGTCCGTAATCATTCCAATAAGATCATATTCGCTGAGAGTCGAAATCGTAATTTTTTTTCGAGTAGCGCAATATGACATTTTTTCTCCTGAACGGCACAGTACACCATTCTTCTTTCTGAGTGTCATAGCACGCCATTTTTCTTTCTTACTGAGTCAGTATCCCATATCTTTTTCTGTAATTCATTGCACGCCATTTCTTTCTGAACGAACAATACGCCATCTCTCTATCTGAGTGACGCAGTATGCAACTTCTCTTTATAACTGATCCAATATGCCATTTTTCTTTCTAAACGGCATAGTACGCCATTTTATTTTCTGAGTAACGCAGTACGCTATTTTGCTTTCTGAACGACAGAATACGCCATTTTTCTTCGAGTGACGTGATACACCATTCTTATTTTCGACTTGGACAGAATGCCATTTTTCTTTCTGAATGGTGCGGTATGCCATTTTTCTTTTTTAGTGACGTATTACGCCATTGTTTTCTCTGAATTATGCAGTATGTCATTTTTGTTTCTAAATGGGGTAGTGTGCCATTTTTCTTTCTGACAGTATGCCAATAAAATCATTCACAGAACATCTTGCAAAACTAGATCCTTTTGAAGTATTTTTCAATCACATGTTTGCACACCTAACGGGGAATTGCTCGACTATAAAATGACGATGTTCGTTTTCAAGTCTCGTTTCAAAGTCTCAAGCATTTGAAAATTTTTCGCATAAACTCGACACTTTGTACAAGCTTATAAAGAAGTCTAGTAATAAAAGATCACACGATCATGATGGCCAAATCAAATTGAGAAATTTATCGCGCAAAAATGTTAAAACAGGGCATGTTGCGTAGCTTGTTTTTGAAACCAGATATCTTCAACATCCTTAATTTCAATTTCATGGTAAAAAAAACTCGTAATCAGGTGGCTGTAACGATCGATGAGAATGCTGTACGCGTCTTTCACTCTAATGGTATCCATATTTTCGGTTAAGCTTAACAAATCTATTACAGATCCAGTTTCTTCAAAATTCTTCACAGTTTGTATATATATATATATAGCACGGTCAGATGGACGATTATGTCGAGCATAATCTGCCCGTAATGTATAAAACATTCCTGCCACAAGTTTAGCGTTTTTGTAGTAATTTTTTTTGCTATTGTAACACCTTCAGCGATCATTAAATCATCCATTTTGTCATATGGATCAAATAGTAAAACCTATAATGAATGACAGTTCTGTTCTTATATATGTTACCGAAACAAAGTTGCCAAATTCGGTCACGAATACATGTTAAATTAATGCGTATAGCGTAGCAGTTTTAGTCAAGGCCACAGACTCTTTGTCGCAGTGTTTGTTATGATCTCGAAAGGTGGTGGAAGAGACAATACATTGCTCTAAAAATTATATATTATTCTTCGCAAGTGAACGCTAATTCAATAATTTAGATTCATAAGCCTATTAGCCAACCAATGATATGAAAAGCGTTTTTTGAAACAGATTACGATTCCGAAAGAAGATTAAAATTCGAAAAAGAGTTTCGATCGTGTACATTTACATACAATTACATGGGAACCGAAAAATTTTTAATTCTAATATTTTCAATTAGCAAAGTCGATTACGAATCAGCTTGTCGCAGAGATGTACCCGTTTTAGTTGAGTTAGAGTTGTACTGAATTATATGCATTTTGAAGAATTCTCTGTCTTTATTACGAGAAATTAGAGATTTTTTTTTTTAATTTTCACAAGTGTAATTTAATTATTAATTTCGTTTAGAAAGCACTTTGTCATTATTTCGTAAAGCTTCGTGGCATAAAATAAATTTTTTCTAATATGGTGTGAAAAATTATTTCTTAAAGTTATTTATGATGTTTCTGAATAGGTCTCTTCTGTAAGCATTTTTTTTTCTGCGACCCTTATTTACCGTACAAAAGCCTGCACAGTAGGGAGTAAGAAAGTGGTTGCTACGTTACAATTTAATTACTTTTTCAATAAAATATTCTTTACTGAATTGTTTTGTTCCTATATACGGATGTTTAAAGAACAATTATACGGCCTACTTCAAAATCAGATATTGTTATAAAAATAGTAATTGTTTAGCAACTAGAAAGTAGAGTTTATATATAAATGATAAATTAAAGTCTGCCTCAACATTTTCAAAAGCACATTTTCATAGAAAATGAGGGCAATGTTATGTCGATTTTTATCTTTAATATACACAACCATTCGCACTTTGTTAAGTTATATTACGATAAACGCAGAGTAGAACATACAAGCGAGTCAAGCAACAGCCAATTGATTATATAAAATTAAGCTAATGAAACCAATGGGATTTTTTTTTTGCAATAGCGGGCTATGTTATTATCATAGAGCTTGCGTAAGCTATTAATTAGTTCTAATTAGATTTTAAAAACTAGAAATCGCCCGAGAATCTGAATGCATTTATTATTATTGTTACTAAACAATTTTCTCGACTTCGTAAAGCTTTTGTAAGATAAAAATAATTTTCTCTCATTAATTATTATCATAACGAGGGGTATGAAATTCGAAATCTTTATCCTTACCTTTGGCGCATATATATGGTATGTTATATAAAAGCGTTCGCTACTATTTAAGTGGATTAAAATGAAATACAAGAAGGAGAAGTGAAAAACTATAAATGAAAGCTTATATTAGGCAAAGCGCTATACGGTATTTATGGGTCTGGCTTGGCTGACTATACTGTTTGTACTAGTTTTTTTTTCTTTTCTTATATTTACTTAATATGAGTCAGAAAACAATTTAAATTTTGTCATATTTTGCGATGTTTTAAAAACTTCCAAGAAAACGTAAAATATGCTGAGGGATGATGAAAACGTGCGTTAAGTGTGTTTTCAATGTTAAAGTCAAACACTACTTGCATTCTGCTTTGCATTTCGAAAATCTCCATTTTTCTAAAGTAATATGCAAAAATGCTTGCATATATTCTAGACGGCCTTCCATCAGTTAAAGCTTTGAAAACAAAAAGTTTTCTCATATTAACATAATTCGCTCTGATCCGCGAATTTGTCAAAAGTTTCTAAAGATAATCTCTTGATTTTATTATACATACCGATAAACGAAGGTATAGTGAATTCGTTATTTTGCAAGTGAAACTTTGAAATATATACTAAGGTATTAAAATGTTTGATAAGCTTGAATTATGCAACTTGTCCGCGCAATGGTAGAATCTTCGAAAGTATCAAACAGAAAACTGCTACTTTAAATCCGGTTTGTACACTCCTGTCAGGTGTTGTGTACTCTAGATTTGTTTTAAAACACAAATTATATATGTTCTTCATCTGTGTCAAATTTAGAATCGATTTAAGTATGTCCTTCTGTCCGTCTGTGCAAGGTGTGTGGTGAATATTCTTTTGGCCGCAAAAATAAAGATATCGGCTTGAATTTTGTCATCAACATTGGAAACTCTTCCACGCAGCTTTGTATTGAAAATGGACCAAATCGATAGACCGCACCTACAGTATAAAATAAGCTGAAAACAAATCGTTTTTTTTTCTGGCTGTTTTGCTCAATTCTCATAGAGGGTAAAGATAAAAATTTCCACAGTACTCCATAAGAATAGAAAAAATCTCTTAAGGCTACCTATTAAAATTTAGTTCCTTTTCTTTAAGATTTAGGTGTTGAGTATAAAAGATTCGGCACAGCCGATCGTAATTTTCTCAATTGTTTTCTTTTTACTTTGTTTTCTTCCTACGATAAAGAAAACTTTTAATGCTCTTCAAACGCACGTTTTCACGATAATAACGCATTCTTTTGTATAGAACTTTACGCTAAGTTTTTTTTTATTTGATTTTTAGATCCACTTTATAATACCATTTAGTGTGTTGCTTATAAATTTCAGCTTTAAGATAAAGGGTAAGATTTTGAAAGAAAATTGGTGTTAAAATTTAACTGTCAAATAAAGCGACGACCTTGCAACTAAAATGCAAAAATGCCGCTAACAATGATCGTACAATAAACGAATAGTTACTACGATTTATGCAAACCTCGTAGGGGAATATTTATCTAAGCAAGAATTTTCATAAGATTAAAACATATTTTTCGGATTTTGTTTATAGGAATTTTTAGTCTAAAATTTGTCGAATTATTTGCGACTCTTATTCATTAGGAGGAATGCCACGTTCGAACGATATCAAAAGGTGAGGTATTCGCTTGGGTTCACTTATACTGGAACATCAACAAATCGACCAACGTGTTACAAACCCGGAAAGTTCCTCAGAACTGTTCACCCGCAATAAAGAGGATTTATGCATTTGACCGCTGATAATCAACGAAATAAGAGAGTACTACTACACTCCTGAATCATATCCACAGTCCGCTGAGTCGAAAGGACCTGGTAAAAGGCATGGAAAGGGGCGGAATATCGACTTCATTGACAACGACTTCATCGATACGGTTTAAAAGGAAAAGACTACAAATATCGAACATTACATCGCCCATCTCAGCTTTCGTCACATATAAGTTTCGGAAGGCTGACGTTACCAACTTTGCCGTTAACTCATTCAAAGCCCGATTTAGAGATATTTGCCTGTCCTTTTTGCACTGCACTTTACTGTTGTGTGCTACGCATACCATGCTCTCGATCTTTGTCACTCTGCAAGCTACTGCTATATGCTACACGTATTGTGTTACTCATCTTTGTCAGCCTGCAAACTACTGATGTATGCTAACACCTAAAAATCAGATGTGTATTCGGCTTATTTTATACCGTAGGCGTGACCACTGATTGATTTGGCTTATTCTCAATATCAATCTGCGTGCAGGAATTTTCAATGCTTCTGTTAAATTTCAATCAAATATTTTAATATTTGTGACCGGGAGATAGATATCGCAGACATTACACATATAAGCAAACTGATAGATGGACAGATGGACAGATGGATGGACGGATACGTCTAGATAGATCAGGGATTTGAAACTGATCAAGAATATATACACATTATGAGATTTCTGAAGCTTCTTTTCTTTTTTGTACCGATGCTACAGAACAGCTAGCTAGAAATTTTTATAAATTGGCCTGATACGGTTTTTGAGTCATAAACAAGAAACCCCGTCCAGTCCACCCAGTCCCCTAGTTCACGTTGTACTATGGGCCCTTTGACCGAATTGGCGTGCAACAACTTCCAAAGTTTTTGCCAAAATATTGAAGACGATGTCTTCATTGTTGCGGTCAAGAGAATCTTTATCACAGACATTACATAGACCGACACACAGCAAGACGGACGGGCAGTCAGACGGACAAACTGACAGGCGGACAGAGGGACAAAGGGACACAGGGACAAACGGACACACGGACAGGCGGACACACGGACAGGCGGACACACGGACAGACGGACAGACGGACAGACGGATACAGGAACAGACGGACAGACGGACACATGAACAGGCGGAGAGACAAACATGCCTAAATCGACTCTAAATTTGTTGCTAATTGGGAACATGTGTACTTTTTGGGGTCTGTGAACTTTCGTTCTGGACATTACAAACAAAATGAGAAACTTAATATACCCTACACTTTCGATGGAATATATAAAAATGACTAAAGTCGATTGTGAAGCAGAAACAAAAGAGTGTCATATTCTTCATACGTAATCACTACCCAATATATCCTAAACTTAACTAACTCAAGTGGGCTGCTGGACTGGCAAGTTTAATTCAATTTTCTGATATCCCAAGGAGACACATTTTTGTCTACTAACTTCTCTACATGTGTATGCTTGTGTGATTACACACGCACATGACTTTCACAAACCACAATAAGCTCTCAGACGAAGGATAATACTGCTGTAAGATTTTATCTAAAGAAGAACAACCTCCGCGAAGACAAATTTTTACGCCGAAATTGCTTACAAAACTCTCTTCACTTTGGGTTATTTGCCGGTAAATAATAAAATATACTGTTCAGTATTGATTTATAAATGTTTTCTTAATGGTTTTTGTTTATAGAAGTATGTTTTGTTGATACTCTGGTGTTGACGTTGTCACACAGAGAATGTTGAATTTACGACCAAGCATTATTTAAAAATATGCAAAAGCTACACATACAATACGAGACAGTTTCAGTTTGGATTTAAAATTAAAATTCTTTTCTAGACAAATCACCACCAAGAGATTTCTATTCAGAATATTTTTGAAAGTGTAAATAAAAGTTTGTCAAGTTGTCAAAATGTCTTAAAATAAATGCGAAAATATTTCAATGGGTTAAAGAAGGCAAGAGAGAGAAGGCAAGTTTTTCCAAACAATTGAAAGGATTCAAATTTTATTAAAAATTTCTAAACACACAATAATTCTCCCTTTTATTTATAAATTTTATAGAATTTTCATAAAAATAATACAAAAGCTAAATGACATTCTGTGAACAGGTGACACAATTCTTATTTTAGCACTTAAGATAAAAATGAAACTGAAAATATTAAAGAAGAAGAATCCATCCTCTATGGAATAGGGCTAATAATAAAATATTGTAGTCACAATTCATATTCTGCCTGGTGTTTTTTTAAAAGCTCACATATGAGAAAATTGCATTTTTATTAACTTATAGGGAATTTCCAGAGAATTTGCGTTAAACCCCGTTTGTTTTTATTTTTATTTATTTATTTTATTTATTTTATTGGTGAAGATACTACGATAATACTACGTGCTCTGAATTAAAACTGTTTTATCTGCTTTATTATTTACATTTTCATGGGAATTTTTGGTGATTTACAGCGCCGTAATGTGTCCGTCTCGCAAACCACGAAAAACATTGACATTCTTCTTCATTTTTTTTTTTTTAATTTTATTATCTCACACAATTTTTTATGGCCACCATCGAAGGTGAGGAGTATATTCATTTTGTCAGTTTGTTTGCCATTCCCACAAGGTATATATATTCTTGATCAGCGTCAAATTTAGAATCGATTCAAGCATGTCCATTAGTCCATCTGTGTAATGTGTAACGTCTGTGGTACACTTTCTCCTGACCGCAAAAATAAAGATATCGAGGTAAAAAAAAAGAAAGAAAAAAGATAAGAAAAGATGGGTCTTTTGCTTATTCCTCATAAACACACACAGCTGATAATCTAATAAGCAGATAAGATAATAAAAAATTGTCATATCTATTATGCTAGTTATCCTCATATATCCTCATATTCATTAGAAAAAACGGAGATGATCGTTAGAAAAAACGGAGATATTCGTTGTAAAAGAGTATTGAAATTTAATTGTTTGATGAAACTATTTACAACATCAAGAAAAAAGTTTCAGACCCCCTTATAAAGTGCATATATTTTCGATGAGTATCCAAATTTGGAATCCATAAAATTTAAAATATCTGAATGAGAAATTTGGCAACAACATTGAAAGTTCTTTCACATACCCTGGTATTGAAAACGGACCAAATCAATTACAAAATACGCTTACAGTGTAAAACAAGTAAGAAAATTATATTCCTCTGTGCCGAATCTTTTGTACCCACTACCTTTATCTTAAAAAATGCGAGAAAAACTAAATTGTAATAGATAGGTGTGGCAATGCAAGAACCTCCAATGTTTTCGCCAAATTTCAAGCCGATATTTTAATTTTTGCCGTTAGGAGAATGTTTACCACAAATATTAGAGATTTAAGCAGCCAGATAGATGGACAGACATACTGACGTACACGTCTAAGTGGGATCTAAATTTCACATCTTTGTAATTTTATCTGTTATAGTTTACGAGTAATGAGCAAAAAACCAACATTTTTTTCCAAAAGCAGAAGTGTGCTTAATCTATATCGTACTGTGTACGTTAGCTTCGACCGATTTGGTCCATTTTCAATACCTACCTGTGTGCTAGAACTTTCAATGTTTCTACCAAATTTGAAACCGATATCTTCATTTTTATGGCCATACACGGACAGACGGACAGACGGATAGACGGACGGACGGACGGACGGACGGACATGCTCAAATCGATTCTAAATTCGATGCCAATCAAGAATATATATACTTTGTGTGGACTCCGAACTTTCTTTTGCTACTTACAAACCAAATGAAATATATCCTTCACCTTCGGTAGAGGGTATAATAAGCTGAAGACACCTCTGTTTTCTGGGCGCTTTGCTTACTACTCATAGACTACACAATAAAAATTTCCACGTTATTCCATAAAAATAGAAAAAATCTGTCATAGTCTTCTATTAAAGCTAACTTTGTTTCACCTTTTTTTTACGATTAGGATGATGAATATAAAGTATTCGAATACTTTTCTCCTTGTTTTCATCTAATGTTGCCTCATTTCTTTTGTTGCTCAGATAAGGTAGTTTGTTTATAGAAAACCAATGTGAACGTCAGTTTGCCTCTTATTTCTGCTTTATGAATGCAAAGTAAATGATAGGGAACGAAAACTGTCTCAGAAATTGTATCTAACGTTTAAGAAATACGACCTTTAACTTGTGTTGCGAACGTCACGGTATGTAGACACTACCCTGATTACGTATCTTTCGACTAACTTTTGTTGTGGTGCATAAGGATATAATAAATATTCTTTTTCAACATTTTTAATAATGTTTTGAGTTGAATGTCTAAAATTTCTAGTAACCCCACCACACAAACGAAACTACCCATTCACTATAATATTTCCGAAAGGTTTAATGTACGACCTATATTTACAAATTTATCTTCATAAAAAAAAAAAGACAAACCAAACTAGCGTTTATATCGTTACTATAAAACCCATTAAACCTCGTTTAATTTCCACATCAAATACTCCCATAAACCAAAATTTTCGTTTAATTAAACGGCTAACAAACACATATCAAATTTAACGCTAATGGGCCAAATAATGCATGTTTCAATGGGAAGTAAATTAACACAAAAATAAAACGCACTAAATACGAAATTGCAAGAGACCGTTGACAGATAGAGTAGAAATAACAAAACATGAGAGATTTGGGAATAAAGAATCGTTAACGAATTAGCAACAATTTGTTGTGATAGCAATAAAAATATATACAAAATAAATTTTCTTATCACTCTTTTCTTTATTCACTAGCAGAATGAATATTTTCGAAACATTAAGAGATAGTGTAGAAGACACGATTCTAAACCTCCTAATCTAAATAAAAAGAATGAATCACAGACATATACCACCCGAATATTTTTAAACTTTTATTACCTTTCAAGAAATGATTTAAATATGTTGTAAACATCAGTTAAATAAATATAAATTTTTGTCTTTTACTTTATACTTATACTTTCATTAAAGTAGTGCCGCTGGGAAGTATGAATTTAAATAAGTAAGAAAGAATGATATACCTCTCTACCGCATTTTTTATATTTACCATCTTTATCTTCAAAAATAGGTCTAAATAAATTATAAAAAAAATTTTTTTTAAAATAAATTTTTATTTAAAAAAAGTGAAAAAGTGGAAAATACATTTTGTTCTATTCCCTTTTATGCGAATATATATATAAAATCTTGTATCCTTCACGACTTCTAAGAAATTCGATTTCCAAACTTTCCATTTATTTGTTTTCCATCTTTTGGTTCACTTCAATAAAAGATTTTTTTAAAAAATATTTTTTACATATTTTATTTTTAACTTTTCGGTGTAATACATATACAAGTCGAATTATCTATTTTCTAAAAGCCTTATTTTGTTAATTTCTCTGCGTGTTTCCTTATTAAATACTAAGCCTCTTGTCAGTTAGCTTTGTACGGACTATTTCTTCTATTTGTAAATTTTCTAATTATTTTACTCAACTCTTAGATTGGGTATATGCGTCCTAGGTCCCCGTAGTGTTATGCGTCGTATGGATTGCTATTAGTCCGCATTCAAGAGTACCTTAAGAACGTGTTTTATTTTTTCACTTTTTCGGTGAATTATTCTTTACAAGCCATCTTGCCCGTTTTTTTTCTTTTGCTGTATACCCCCCAACAAAGATAAAGAGTATATTTATTTTGTCATTTTGTTTGTAATGTCGGTGCGTGCAAAATTTCGATAAGAACGGACATTTGAAAGCGTCGAAAATATTGATCAATTTATTTCCGTTTTCTATGTTTTATAGTAGGCGCCATTTTCAATGTAAAAAAATAGATTTTTTTTGCGTTCTCATCATAACTTTCGGCGCGATGGGACCTTCGGAAGTGCCCAAACTATCGACCACAAATTTTTTATTTAATGCGGGGACCGCCATTTTGAATTTTTTCAAAAAAATTATTTTGCAAATTGTGCGGGCGTAGTAGCTAAGGTGTATGCGAAATTCCAACAAAATTTAAACATTCAAAAGTGCTGGAAATTTCGATTTTAAAACAGGTCACGCTGACAGGTAAACAAGTTAAATAAAATCTTATAAAAAGTGATTTAGCAAAAAAAACTTCAGAACACGAAGATTTCCTTATTTGTTTTTCCAAATATAGGTTCGGTTTTTTGATTATAAACGCTGTATCGAAATCCCTATATATCTGTACTCATTCCGTTATCATTCGCCACAGAATGCATATAAGGAATAAGAATAAATTTAAAGGAATTTCCCATAGAAAATGCATCTGATACTGAATAACACTGTGATTTTTCTAAGCGAAAATAATATCTTTACTATATTTTGTATACGTGAAATTCTGTCTGGCTTTTCTCAAAGTTAATTACCCCAAAAGTATTGCTGAATAAAGATGGATGATGGCAAAAGGACATGATAGGGTATCCAAAGTGCAAATTGCACTCCAAGATAAGAACCAACATGAACTATGAGGCCGAATGTACATGGGAGAGATACTTCAACTCATAAATATTACATTTTTAACACACAATGTGTGTTGCGTCTATATATAATATTATAACCATTTACTAAACAAAAACAAAGAAGAAAACCATGGTTGTCTACATATTTCTTATTGTCCCAATCACAATATATACCAAAAATTCGCACGAAGACTAATTACAATTTGAATTTGTTTTTTCAGTGCAAATAATAAGGCCTCATACGAAAACTAAGTTAAATTAAATAAATACATAGTTTATTAAGCTTTGTAATAAATGATACTGAAGAATTTATTCAATTTGATCTTAAGAGTATAACTTTCAGTGAAGTGTTATAATTTATGGGCTTATGAGATACGTGACTTGAGTAAGAAGTGTTTACGTGAGACAAAGAGATTTACATAAATTCTTACTATGAATTATAGTTAAAATTTTTCATTTTGTAAAAATGTAAGTTTTCTAAGTTGCGCTGTAAATGCTAAAATAGGAATTCTTTAATAAAATAAATTATATTAAAGATAATTCAATTAAAACGTTATGCTTTTATCGTTATAAGTACCAACCTTTTTGTTCCCTTCGTAGCCAATAACATGACTTAAAAATTTTCTGAAATGTTTGTAACGCGTAGCAATACTTTCGTATCTTCTTTGTAGGCATGAGTAAGGAAGTAATTTGGCTGCTAGCTATACTAAAGATTAAAGAATATATCATCATTATTTCATCATATCATTTATTTATTTATTTATTTTATTATTTATTCCTAATAATAAAAACGGTGTAATCGTTTAATTAGTTCGATCAATGTTTTGTGGTCAAAACTGCATTTATTTCCAAACAAAATGAATGAACTAAAATGAATGAAATTAATAAAATAATATAAAATATGAATTCCGTAAGGGAAAGGCAACTAACGCTTCGGAGTGGTGCGAGAAAAGACGCATTATTCGATGAAAGTAGTCATTTTGCATTCAGCGTTTGTTAGAGAGAGAGAGTAATGTCTGCTAACAACCACGGAAAGGCTGGAACATTCCAGATTGGCGCTGCTAAAGTTTTTTGGCCGAGTTTTTCGATTTGATTCAATTGATGATATCATGACTTTAGATATATTTCACCGGCTATTCATTTTAACTTCATCGATTATTTTCGGTAGCGTTCTCTAATAATAGTCCCATTGTCTGTTAGGACAAACCATAATACACAGCCACCTGACGTCTCCAAACTAGTGTCGCCATATACATTCAGTTTTATTATCCATGTCAAAGGTTCGCTTAGTCTGCATCAAATTTATTGGATATCGTAATGAAAAAAATTGTTCATCGCTCGTAAGAATTCTGCAGCATTATCTTTCGAATTAAGTAGAAAAAGTAAAGTTTGTCGCAAATGACGAGAGTTTGACTCGTAAAGTGATCAAATCGCCAGTCTTTCGATGGGGTTAGGTAGACAAATGCTAAAGCTATTGTATGATGTCTACACCTCTGTATATTTTCAATACCACATACCGTTAAAGACATCTATCGGAAACTCCTACTAGAATATTTTCCTCATTAAACCTTAAACCCTTTCCGTTCTTCCTTATAAAATTGAACGCAGCGATTATATTTTCCGTTGATATTTATTTTTATCTTTAAATTTATTTCATGTGATAAGAAGCAAATTTATCTGTTTAGACTTTTTATTGCAGAGACAATTGTTCCAATTATTAGTTTAATAAATATATTTTTATTACATTTTGTAGTTTTTATGTATTTAAAGTAATAAAGTAACACTTTGTTTATAACAATAAAAAAAAGGTTCTTAAAATCGATAGATTTCTTTTCATGCAATGTTGAAGAAAATTTATAAAAATTTTATGGATTTTCTTATCGCACATATTCACATACGTAGATATAAAATGTTTTCAGTACTGTAAAAAAATTTAAAAAAAAAAAAAAGAAAACAAAAATTGTTATATTTTCTTTATGTGAATTTTTATAACCACCACCTTAAAAAGAGGACGCTTCTGTTAGTTTCTTTATCGCCTTTAAAGCATGTTTGGAGATCCACTAAAGTGCACATATTAGCATATAAGCATATAATTTTAACTAAATTAATTCATTTTTGTCCTCTGTAAGTTCGCTTTTTATTATAGTAATTCTTAGCGTTTAATAAAATATATTAAAACATGGAACTTAATATGTATGTTTTCAACCAGTTAAACAACTGACGGCAAAAAGAAGAGAGAATGTGGCATAAGAAAGTTATTTATAATCAGCGAAGCCCTTTAATTAAAAACAATTTTTAGAGTTTCTTAATAAGTCTAAGACAGACTCCAATGTATGCTATAGAGTAAAAGGCAAATATTGCTTAAAATCAAAAACAGATCGCCAACGCAACAACAAAAAATGCAAAATAATCTCGTCAAGGTTTATATGCAGTAAACAAACATGGGCGATGTCTAATCGAAAGACTATAATTAACTGGAAAAAAAAGGGAATTACGAATCATCCTGAAAACATGACAAATATACAGTGAAGGTTTTATTCATTTTAGGCCAGGAAAAATAGCAAAATTTTCTGGTTTTGTCTCAGAGAATTTTTTAGATAAGCTTATGACGATCGATTACCGTCAATCAACCTAATTCTATTTATTAGAATCGCTATCGAAAAAAAAAAACTTTTTTAAATCATTTCGATGATACGTGATGTGACGCTTACCAACAAAAACTGTATTTTCTTATTTTATTAAATAGCCTAAGAACTTGTCAAGCTTGTCAAGAATATCTACTTTTGATGTAGTTAGCGATACGTAGCTCTAAGCATAACAACCGGAATGACCAGTTTTGCCAAAATCCAAAACTACCCCTTAATGTCTACATTTACCAAGAGGAAAGCAAAATCGTTAAATAAGAAATGGAGAGATTTTTTTTTATAATTTTTTTTTATAAGGACTGCATGTTTGCGAATCAATGAAATCAATGTAATTTTATTTTTGTTTGCATTCTTTTTGCATTTAGTGCCTGGAATCATATCCGAAAAAAAAACAGCAGAAAGAGAAATGACTCTTAACAGTTTGAAAGGAATGGTGATTAGGTGATATAATTATATACCATCCGTTTATAATAGGAAGAGTAAACAAAGGCAGCAAAACAAATAAAGCATATTGCATAAATTTTAACAGATATAAGTCCTTTGAGTCTAAAACATAATCTTCAGAAATAAATGTAAAATATAGTCCTGAGAAATTTCGCTGGTGAGAAAATTTTTTAAATTAAAGAAAAATATTAGGGAGTTTAGAAAAAATCGAATTTTTCATATATCGAAATATTAAGAGGCTTAATTTTTTATACCCGCCACCAAAGGTGAAGGGTATATTACATTTTGTCATTTGGTTTGTAACTTCCAGAAGGAAATTTCGGAGAAACCACAAAGTATATCAAAGTATTTGATCAGCATCAAATTTAGAATCGATCTAAGCATGTCTGTCTGTCCGTCCGTCCCTTTGTGTAATGTCTGCGGTAAATATTCTCTTGGCCGTTGAAAAGATATTTTTGAAGAAACATTGGGAGTTCTTTCACATATGTAGGTATTGAAAATGGGCCAAATCGATCACAGCCCATGCTTACAGTATAAGCTGAAAGCACGTCTGTTTTTTAGTTGTTTTGCTCTGGCTATTTTTTACGGTACTCCATAAAAATAGAAAAAATCTGTCACGCCCACCTATTAAAATTTAGTTCCCCCCCCCCCCCCTTTTTTTTTAAGATAACGGCACAGCCGAATTTAATTTTCTTACTTGTTTTTTATATACATTCACATATAAAAGTGACTTTACGAAGAAATTTATTATCCACTTTATAATTAATTACAATAAAAACTTATATTAAAAAAGTTTCTTATAAAGATTATTACCATTTGACTCTCTAAAAATAATAATGAATAAGAAAAATATGATTTGCAATAAGGGTATAGTCTCCTTATGTCTATTCCTGGATTAGACTTTTACGCCCGATTTACTGAAATTGTATATGAAAATATATCAAAAGCCTCAAGCAAACAAGTACGTATACTTGAATATTTATGATTGCACAAATGTTTGCTGTTCATTTCAGTTATCTTTATATTCTTTGCTTTTCGTTTACTGGGTATCACTTTTCAAATTTGTTTTTAAATAAGTACTTGGCTTCGTTTTCTCTTCTCATCAATAGGTTGATTTCCTCTTTTTTACTTAAAACTGCCAATGTCTTTATTTACTTATTTATTTATTTATTTTTTGTTTGTAAAATATCAACAGATTGCTTGCCAACTTGTCAATATGTTAGGCATGAAAAATAATCTTATAATGCAAACTGTTATAGAAACCTAAATTGTACACATAAATATATAAATTTGCATTCAAATATTTCAGAGATTTCCCTATGTTAGCAATAGTCGGATACACGAGAACAGACAGTGTGTACGTGTTTGCAGTGCATATAGCCACCTTAGTCAGGTCTAATTTTTATATAATCATCAAAAAGACCAAAACAGGCTTGATAAAGATATTTATAAAATTTTTATATTTTAATCCTACGGGCCGAAACTAAAATTAAGTTATGATTATAAAATGTTAAATGTATCGGTAGCTTTTTGGTTTTTCCATAGAAAGTTTCAGTCAATTATACATAAATTTCCTGTATTTCGTTCAACAATTCGGACGTACGTACATTAGCACTCATTTACGAATGCGAATTAGAATAATATCACAGAAAGACGTCATAAATAACAAAGCAGCCAAAATCATTTTTTTGTTTCATGAGATTCCTGATCTGACAATTTGGTTTTTTATGTATTGGAATATTGGCGATTTTTTTTGAGACTACTATACCCTACCATAGGCAAGAAAACATATCGTCACCTCTTATGAGTAGTAACCGGTTGCTACCACAAAATAAAATTATTGGATTTTCTTCTTTCCTTCGTTATACTGAAAGTTATTTCAAATTAAAAAATAATAAGGCATACTTTCAGCCTATACTGTAGGTGTGGCCTGTAATTGATTTGGCCCATTTTCAATAGCAATGTATGTGAAAGAAGTTCCAATATTTCCGCCAAATTTGAAACCGATATCTTGATTTTTGCAGATAGGAGAATAGTTACCAGAGACATTACACACATAAGCGGACAGATGAACAGACGGGCACGTCTAGGTCGATTTTGAATTTCGTATTGATCAAAAATATATACATTTTATGTGGTTCCAGAGGCATTTTTCTTAAATTCTTAAATTTCTTAAATTTCAATATTCTATTAAATCGAGTGGGCGCGGTCGATGCTTCCCGTTTTTGCGCAAAGACTACGGCATAGCAAGCGCAACATTTGTGGAAATTTTTATAATTCTATATGCTATGACAGAGAGCAAAAATCCAATTTTTTTTTCTTCCTAAAAGCAGAGGTGTTCTCAGTCTACGTCGTACTGCGAATGTTCCCTTTGATCGATTTGGCCCATTTTCAATATCAACTTAAGTGCAAGAACTTCCAATGTTCCAACCGAATTTGAAGTCGATATCTTCATTTTTGCGGTCAGGGGAATGTTCCCCACAGACGGACAGACGGAAATGCTTAAATCGATTCTAAATTTGATGCTGATCAAGAATATATATACACGGAAGGACACCTTTTCAAGTAAAAGTTAACGCATTAACTATGTTTGGTTGTTGATATGCAATAACCTACAAACAGACACAAACTCTTCATTTATTACGATATTCACATTTGTGTTGAGCTTTTAAATTGGGTTTATTAAAGCTAAGGAAACTGTTGCATACAGACAAAATTCACAGATTTTTGCAATTAACTTATTCCTTCTTCTTCTTTTTAGAATTTTTATTATTCTTATTTGGTTTTGCTCTGAACTTAGTGCGTAATTTCAAGTGATAATACAGAAGCTGGTAAATTCGTTTTAAGTAACTTTCTGATTTTATGAAATTAATGTTTTACTTGTTGACTGCTGCTGTGCAAGCCATTAACTAAAATAAGTAAATAAGATTATACGAGATAACAAAGCGAGAGACCTTAAGACGAAACACTATGATAAAACAAACTACAAGTGTACAATAATTGTTTAAATACTGATGGAAATTAATGCAGCCCTTTAGGTTTAAGATAATATTTGTATAACAAAATTATGACTTTATAATTCCTTTTCCAAAATTGTTTTTTTTTTTTTTTATAATCTCTTTAAATAAGATTTACTTATATTAAGCTATTCGTTCTTGTTAAACATTTTAAAAAATATGACACTATTATCAAAGGAAGATGACACGTATATATATATGAACGTGTATTACTATGTTATCGTCTATTACGTATGCATAACAAGTAAGATTTGTATTCATGTCATGTTAGTTTTTGTGTGTGTGAATTTTATTTCAAATTTTATTCTACACATCTTCTCTCTACATAGTAATGTTAAAAAAATGTTTAGAATCATAAGCAAATGTTCTCTGCAATAAGATGATTGCATGTTGTTGCTGTCACAGTGGGTAAATAGCTTAAATGCAAATATTTAAGCGAATGAATTTCCATCGCATCTCAAGATTACAAACGATCACAGCGACATATTCAAATATATGCACATGAAAATAACGGGATAACGGGATGTATAAAGAAAGAAAATTGTACGACAAGACAATGATTGTAAATTTGAATACGACAGAATTCAATGCTGATTATTTTTGATATAACGTAACCAAATATTGCATCTTAGGTGCTATTGCTGCAAAGTATTGTGTGCATGTGTGTGTGTGTGTGTGTATTGTGAAATATCGAGCATCATAAAATAAATATATTACGCCTTTAGAGCAACACACGTATACGTTTTAGTATAAATTTAATAAGAGTTAATCCGTAACACGTAAAGAGAATAATATGGGGCAAGTTAGCAATACTTGTGTTTCGTCTGGCAGATTAAGCCACAGGTTTTGTGAAGAGAAATTATTAACTATTCCTTTGTGATAAGATTCGTGGGGTTTTGTTAAACTTCTTAAATAGAAGTTAGAGATATATTGATTAACTTAACGAGCGCATCTGTGTGCTTACTTATATTTATGTGTTTATATGTATGTATACGTAAAGATTAAGATTTTCTTGTTAATGTAATATTTGTTTCTACTTTCAGAACCTTGGCGAATAATGATCAATATATGTTAATGTTAGAGTATATAATCATTTCTCAAACACTTTAGGTTGACAATGTTTTTCTTTTGTAGCTTCTAAAATGCATAAAAACATTATTTCGAAGGCACCATTACTAAGGAAGGGAGTAAAGAGAACAAGTAAAAAAAATTATATTCAATTGTGCCGAATGCTTTATACCTGTCACGTTTATCTTAGAAAAAGAAAAAGAAAAAAATAAATTTTAATTTAATGATTTGGTCCATTTTCCATAGCAATGTATTTGAAAGAACAATTGATATATAAAGAAGACAATTTACTTTGTACCGAAACATATTCTTAATTATGGTCGCCTGAATTGCTCAATCAAGTTAATTTCACAACATTAATGCATTAATACTGCTATTACTCTTAGTACAACAGCATTAATTTGGTTGGAATTTCAATATTAGGTCTCGAATTACTTACTAGTTTATTTATTTTTATTGTTATCTAAAGCCAAATTGCTCTTTAATTTTCAAACTTTCTTATCATATATATATATATATATATAAATATATGTTTTTTCAATCTTACTTTGGTGATAACTTTTATACGCTACACCACTTGCGGTCGAGGGTATATAAAGCTTGTGCACGACTAACAAGAAACGAAAGTTTATTTTACTATACTGCACGATTCACAAACATTTTCTGAATTGCTTTAAATTTATTTGGATACGTATCGTAATGAAAATTGAACTGGATTAGACCATCTTTATGGCTCCCTATCTCCAAATAATTCCTTATTTTGGAAAAGTTGTTATATAAAACAGGTAAGAATATTATATGCGGCTATGCTGAATCTTTTATAACCACCATCTTTATCTTAAAAAAAGGTGGCAAAAGTACATTTTAATAAGTGGGTATGGCAGTTTTTTTCTTTTTTTAGGAAATACCGTGGAACATAGTCAGCCATGGAATACCATGGAAAACAGCCAGAACAAAACAGACATGTTTTCAGTTTATAGTGTGGGCGTGGCGTTGGTATGTGAAAGAACTTCCAATATTTCGGAGAAATTTAAAGTTGATATCTTCGTTTTTGTGGCCAGGAAAATGTTTAGCACAGACATTATGTAGACAGACAGACGGAAAGAAGGACACGTTTAAATCAATTCTAAATTTGATGCTGATCAGGAATGTATATACTTTGTGGGTTCTCCAAAGTTTCCTTTTTGGTAGTTAGAGACCGAATGACAAAATGAAATATACCCTTCACCTTTGGTGGTGGATATAAAAAATTGTTTTCTTACCTTTTTTTAAAATTCAAGGTGGTGAGTATAAAAGATTCGGCATGCCTGGATGTAAATTTCATGTTTAATATTTAAAAATTTTGATAGATTTTTTTTCGCATTACGCAATTAATAAAATGAAACTATAATAAATAAAGTACATTTGATTACAACGCCAAACTAATATTATTATGTAGTAAACATACGGGAATGGAAATATTTATATAATATTCAAAAACTAGTCATCTAAAAATTCTCTCTCCCTGTGCACGCATACAAAAGCATAATTATTTGTTTTGTAAAATATAATTTTGGTATTCAAATAACATTTATTTTTCTTGCCATAAAATATTTCTTTAATAACTTTATGGAAATTTTATCCGAATATGAGTTAATTATTATGATAAATATTTTATTTTTTTTTTTTACATATATACATATTTAATTTACAATATATTCGAAAGGTAATAAGTAAATGAGGAAAATCTATAACAGAGATTATCGTATCCCAGTGGAGGCTGGTACGATGTGTAAACACATAAACGAAAACTGTATAAACTTAGAAAATTCATTAAAATAATTTAAGATTCAGAAATAAATAAATTTTTAAACGGATGATCCAGTATATGATGTATTTTCAATTATCTTATCTCATTATTTTCATTTGAAACAGATATAGACAAGAAATTTACGTGATTACTTTGTTTGTCAAAATATTTTAAAAAAAGGTGTTGAATACGATTTCGAAGAAATGTAAAATACAGGTCATCATAAATAGTCTTGTCGCGAACGAACAAGGGGACGTCGACAATTAGACCAATTGCAACAATTGTGAGCCGTATGTCCAAATAGGAGTGTAAGAAAGAGAAACAATTCGCAGAATTTGTATTCTTTGCATAGATGTTTTTTCCTATTAATGTTATTAGAGATTCAGATTGGTTGCGAGATGTCGACGAAATTTGCCAATCTAATGGATAGTTTTCTTGGCTGGAAGTTTCTGAAAAATTATTCTTATTTTATTACTCTTCTAAGCCCCGATAAATATTAATCAAAACAATTACGTCACCACTGACCAGAAAATACTAAAGATCCGTTACAGTAAATTGTTTGGGCACTTGATTTTTTTTTTATTTGTAATAACTTTTAATATCAGAATTAAAGGAGAAAGTTTAATGTGACAGAACACATCGCAAGCTTTTATTTATTTTAAAGATACACTCGACACTCAATATAGTTATTTTTTGGCAGATATTTTGAAAAATTTATCTATTTTTCTTTTTGTTCGTTCAAATTTTGAGCATTTGAATTCATTCTATGTTGTACATACTGTCAAACATACATAATATATAGATCAATAGTTTCCTTTGTTTTTTTTTACATAATTTGACTTTAACAAAATCAAAGCGTGGTAGCTAACGCATTAGAAGAAATTTCCTCTGCAAGCATAGTAACGAAAATCACACACAAACTAGAAAAACTGCAATAAATTTCGCAAAATTGCTTCTAATTTGCGTTAGCTGCGACGGCCATAAAAGGGCGCATTTACATTGTCAATGAAATCAAACGTTGAGAAAGAAATCTTTGCGAAATTTAGCTAGTAATGCGATTAATGAAATTACATGAGGAAATTCAGTAGTAAAAGAGATTATCAGACATCGCAGTATGGGGCGCTGAAGCTGAAAAGGAGATTAACAGGTATCGCAGAATGGGACGCGACGTTTGTGATATTCGTTACGTTTACACGCCGAGAATTTAGTTTAAGAGAAGTCAGTCGTGAAAAGTGAGTCATAATAAGAACTCGGAAGTCAGTCGTAACATAGAGTCGTAACGTACAGTCGTAATCAGTCAGATGTAATAGAGAGTTACATACTGATAGTTGTATACTGTTATTTGTATACTGATAGGTCTATGCTGATAGTTCTACGTTGAGAGTAAAATAATGCTATTCGAGGCAAATAGCCATTAGAAAGATTAATTGTAAATATCATTGATATAACCATTGATGTAATTGGTGTAAATAAAATCTACGCTTTTCGAGATCTAATGATACGGTCTTTGTCTGAAGGCAAAATACAAAAGGTAGCTTCGTAACAATATGTACATTTTTCTTCACTGAAAACTGGATTCCTTCAACGACATAATTTATTCCGTAGCGTAAAATCTGTACAGAGTACTTTGATAGAACGTAGTTAAACACAATATTTCATTAGGTGTGCTGTCTCCTGACGAAAACGTTTACTACCTAAAGTTCGATGATACATAAAAGTTATCCGCTGTATTAAAAAACATTTGAAATTTATTTACGCTAAATAGGTCCATATATTTGCGGGGCATAAACATGTCCCTAACAAAGAAGTTGTTGAAACTGATGTCCCAATATTTAAACAGGATCTTTCTTTTGCTTATACCTCCTTTCCACTAGCTTCTCGAAAAAAAAATCCAGACGCAAAAAAGCGAAGATATGCAACTCAAAGTTGGTTAATATAATGAAAATAATGTTCACACCAATATTTATTTTATTAATATTTTCAAATCCTGTCAGAACTTGCCCTGGAATATGAACAAGTGAAATCCTTTTAAAATATTACATTCCAAATTTCTTTGTAGGAGTATTGGTTATAGGACGAATTCCATTTTTCTTATTTATAACAAAGAGAATCAGTTAATTCAACCCTAAATGGGCAGTTTTTACACGTTAACACAATAGTATCTCTACATGCAACTGTACACAATGAAAACAACGACAACTGTTCATGTTAATCATCATCGATGAGTTGAGGTATGTTGAGGTGTGCAAGTACATACATTTATTGTATTTGTGGGATTAAACCTCAATTCGCAAATATCAACACATAAAGTAACATGTATACACTAATCAATTTGGAACTAAGTACGCTATTGATAAAAAAGCCGAATATAAATTCAGACAAAACAATTGTTAAATATTTGTTATCAATAACCTACGATTTGCAAAGAATATTGCCTATTGAATATCAATGGTAACAAAATTAAATCCATTCCCAATGTAGAAATAGTCTTAATCGGCTAATATTTATTTCAATTATTAACAAATAGTATTTACTTTTATATTCAATTAAGATATTGCGTAACAAAGAATCGTCCGGAGGCTAAAGACACTTTCGTGCTTGTTTTCCTATTGAAAATCAATTGTATATTTATTGTGTGCATTTGTGCATTCATTTATCATATCAAAAACATGTCTCTGTAAAAAAAAAAACATTCTTTTTTATGTAGTACACTAGCAAAAAATTATGAGTTTATTTGCATAAAAAATCAGTTCATAATTTTTATGGTCATCACTTAAAAAGTGTTTATGCGGTTAGTAACAGAAGGACTTGACTGAATAAAGACAGCGTAAGTTTTAGAAAATAGTCATTAGCCGTATATTCCGCCGTTTGCTTTATAAAAATAATCATTAACAATTTTTCCATTCACAGTGTCTTCTTCTTTGATGCCGATTCCACCATTTCAGCGCATTGTATTATTATTATCTTTGTTTGACTTAGATATGAAGCGAGTTTTCTGATATAACCACAAAATTACACACAATTTTGGATTTATTGCCGTGAAATATAGCCAAACCTTTGATTGAAACGCGCTCGCGATTCTCTCTTTTATTTTGTTATGAGTCGCGCATAATTTTCTGACAACGAAATTTTGAATCAAAATGTAACGTAAAGCATTTTTTGAATGCTTACCAAATAACGGTGAACAATTTCAGAAATACACGGGGAACGTTCACTGTTCGTTGCTATCAAGCAGGTGCTTTATAAAAAAAGAATCTTCAAATCTCAGTTTTATAAAATTGGTGTTACTTTGGACAATAGTAAAATTTTTAGTATCAAGTAGTTTTAGTCATGTAGGACACGAACTTACATTCAGAACGTTTAGTCAATTTGCAAACTAGCTTATCCAATACTATACTTTCTTGCGTCTGTCAAATTTTGTACCGCGTCAGAAATTGTACTAAATAATCTTTCATCTCAAAACAGTTGAAAAGAAGTTTGCATTGCAAATTGAAAGCTTTTTATAGGTTAGTGAATATATATATATAAATAGCGTAAAATATGCATTTATCTTATTTAACATTTTTTCGATGTCAGAAATATAAAAATTTCGATTACACATTCAGACATGTATCGCAGAAATTATCGAGTTAGTCACGTTTTTGTTTATTGATTCAAAACCTTTTACATTTTTTTTTTTTTATTGTTCCATGTTTTCCTGTTTTTAATGTACATGGAATTAATTAAAATAATAAGTGCATATCACACATTCTCTGATAAGGGAAAACAAAAAAGGCATCAAAGCTAATATAGTAGATTCAGACAAAGGGAATATTTTTACATTTTCCGGTTATTTAAAAGCAAAACGCTACATAACGTTGATTATTAGTAAAAGTTTTAAAATTTAAAGTTTAAAATTATTTCACTTTAACTGATCTGCTTGTTAACATAGCTAAATGAAAGAGGGTTACTAATTCTTGCTTGAATCCAAAAGTAACTGGAGGAGGGTTATCATGTAACTTTCAGTTTTTTTCAGTGTCCAGTTAGTTTAAATATAAAATGTAGAACGATTTACATCAAAAAGATAAATCTGTAGCATTATCATGTAACTTTTTTAAAGTCTCTTTCCAAGCAATAAGAGATTCAATAGCATCATCATGTAAGGAAATTTAGCTGCGCTCTCTTGTTAAGTCAATGCAGAAAATGCTAAATAGGTGTCTTTTTAAACAAATTTGAGCATAGACTACTACTACTACCACAATCAGCAAACAAAACAAAAAACGGCTGTCAAAAGGAAAAACACAAACAAATATAAATATATTATTCAGCCTTTGATATTAAAATTTGTTCATTACATTATATGTTTATATATATTTATAGGAAATAAAATATATTTATGTACACAAAATAAGAAATTTATTTAAGAATATAGAAATTTGCAAATTAAAGTTTTGTACAATTGTTTTCTCATTTCTTTACCATATGTGTTTTGTTTCTGCAAAACAAACAAACGTCAATTTATCTCTCATTATTTTCACAACTCTCTCTTTACATTGAAAAATTCTCGTACACGACTGTATAGTTAGAGATTCTCTCTGATGGGATCCTAACAAAGAAACAAACGTTAATTTATCTCTCAATTTTTACGAGTCTCTTTTTACATTGAAAAATTCTCGTACACGACTGTATAGTTAGAGATTCTCTCTGATGGGATCCTAACAAAGAAACAAGCGTTAATTTATCTCTCAATTTTCACGACTCTCTTTACCTTGAAAAATTCTGGTACTCCATTGGATAGATTCGAGATTCTCTCTGATGGGATCCTAACAAAGAAACAAACGCCAAATTGATCTCTCAATTTTTGCGACTCTCTCTTTACATTGAAAAATTCTCGTACTCTATTGGATAGTTAGAGATTCTCTAACATGATCCTAATTAAATTTACGATTGGCCGATTTCTTTTCAAAGAGACACCGGAAGAAACTTAAGTTACATGATGACCCTCCTTATGTAAGCAGACAATTGAAAAGGTGTTCCTACAGATACGGTATATTTTTATAAAAATAAATTTGAAATTCAATTACATTTTGGAAAACTCATCATCAGGCCTATCGGACCACATAAAATTAGTTCACTCTACTTACCTAACATGAGTACTTTGTAATGCAAGTTAATTTTAACTACTACAAAACGCATAAATAATTATGATATCAAATAGTTTACAAACAATCTCATGAGTTTCAAAATGTTAATGTAAATTTTTATGTGTATATTTATATCAAATCATTTCAAAATGAAATGAACATTTATTGCAATATGTATATATATATGTATATATATATGTATATATATATATATATGTAAATAAAATTACAATAATTATTTCAATATTCAATATAAGCAGCAAAAGGCAGTTTCCATATGTATAAATTAATATTTAATATGTTTTCTCAATTACATTAAATGTTATGCTCTCTGATATGTATTCGCATGAAATGTTTCGGTTTTAATTTTATAACATTTTTGATAACAACCAATTATCTAATTTTGATGTTTAAAGCTTAATTTATGTTATAAAATAAAAAAAAAATATTTTTTTTTTCAATACTTTTTTCTTTTTGAATTAATTTCACTATTGAAAGTATTCAAAATTTAAGTTAGAGTCCGGATTTTGATAATACAATCCAGTAATCATCCATTAATATAGATGTCTTCACCGCGTTTGAATATCTTTATCATTTGTAACGTGCAAATATTACGCCGTATTCTGGCCTAAGTATAGGAATAATTGATAAACGATAAGTGATAGTTCATGTACGCCTTTAGCGATTTATTCCACTTTTGATAAGCTGCTAATATGTATTATGTGTATTATGTGCATTATTTATTGACGATATCAAAGGTATGGGTTTCCTAGATAATAAGTGCTTTCCTTAAATCATTTTTCTTTACATCACGGAATTCAAAGAAGAAAAAAAGGAAAAGGAGAAAAAGAAAAAAGGAGAAAACTACTTGAAAGGGAACATTTATGTTTTTATTATCAATAATTTGTGGTTAATTGGAATGAGTCTTAGCCGATTGAATTTATTCTTGTTTTTTCAGAGTTGTGGAAAACAAAAAAAAAACTCGTTGGCAGATGGTAAAATAAAAACACAATTAAAACCACAAAAACAAAATGTTCGAATATTCCTTAAATAAAACATTCTGAATTGAAACATAAACCTGCGAGCTACTTCACACCGTATCTTTACAAATTTTATCAATTACGCTTTAAAAAAGAACCTACTAAGAAAATTTAATGTTAATCTAAAAAAAAAAAAAAAATTTTTTCGTCTCCTTAGCTACAAACTTCTACTTTTTATCTGTATACTTTCGACTCATGCTTTGTTCACCCCTGCGTTTTTGGTTGATGTGAAGGAGCTTTTTTATTAAATTTTATTGCATACACGTCTCCATAACAGTTGAAAAACGAGAGGTAAAAATTCAAGCATTTTCGTTAGGTGTTCATGTTTTTCTGTGTGTTATTTGAACTTTAAAAAGAATCTGAAAGGGTTGAAAGAAAAATGAGATTTCGTTTATATCCCTGGGCAAAAATGAATGAGGTCACTAAAAAAAAAATATTTATAGAATAGGAAATAAATGTTTCTTATCTCCTTTCCGCCGTTTCCTTTATTCTTGATGTCAAAAAAGAAATGTTTTAAACCTTTTTAACAAAAGGTTGAATCTAGAGACGAGCTCTGGTGTCATGACTTTTCTTATCCAGGAATTTGTTTACATTTTTCCCTTATGCATAAGAGCATAAGTACATGTATAAATAAGAAAAATGAAAAAAAAACAAAGTGAATAAATACGAAAAATAAACCAAATTATTGGTAAATGCCGTATTATATGCTCGGAATACAATTGAATTTTAATAAAATTACAGGTTAACTAACAATAAAAATATAGTAAAAAAATACATTTTTAATGTTTCCAGTGCCAGGCAAGTACTATGTAGGAAGAACGATTGGTCCACAAAAGATTCTACGTGAAAGAATCTACTTTATGTGGCGTTGTGGGGAAAGAACATGGTGGCTGCCATCTAGTGGTGGGTAGTAAAACTATATCTTTCCTCTTATCTCTTATCGCAATTCATTCCATCAGCAGGACTTGAAGAGAAGACGAAGAAATTCACGGACGATCATGGAGACCAGACACGTGAAACATGGGAGCTTGAGTGGATGCGATAGTAAAATATATTGAATAGAATGTTTGATATTTCGTTTTTGAAATCAAAAAGTAGCTCAGTCACAGAGTTCTTAAGGGCATTGCGATTCTGTTGATCAAACTTAATAAAGTCATTGAATCACTTTCCAAAGTCATGAGTTTTAACGGCTTGGAGATATCAAGTGCAACGATCTTACTTTTGACGGAATGGCGAAGGGCTCAGTTATTCTTTTCGGTGAAGTAGTATAATAGATGACCAATGGAACGATATTTGTGAAAGTCGTAACAGCAATCTGTTTTAAAAGGGTGGCTGAGATGCCTCTGACCTCAAATTTTTAGGATTCCTGAGTCCAACCAAAGTCTTTTTAAATCCCGTTCGTTCGAATGAATAACGCTCTTTTGAGCGCTGGCAGTATTCGAATGCTATGCGATAAGTAGAAGTTTAAAGCAAGCATTTAAAGCGACAGCATTATAAATCGGGCCAGATACTATTTGGGCGTTTTTGGGAAGAATGGCAATCGATGCATTGCATTGGTTTCCAACTTTCTTCACGACCAGAGACTCGTGTTGATTGTGAAGTTCAAAGCCATAAATTCCTTTTGGTCCCACTCCTAGAGTGAGTTATTTTTTTGTTTTGTAAGTTCCCTTTATAATTATATAGATTAAGATATTAATACCATTGAGGTTGCCGCATTCCCAAACTATGTTCGAAATTCTGGCAGCTGACTTGTTCGAATATAGTTTTTTGAAGATAAACGCATTTTCTCTTTCTTGTTGATTCAGTCGTCATAGAGGACACATTGTAATTTCCAATTCATCCGTATCCATCTGATAAATTTAGAGGCAAATAGGAATAGTTGATATAAGGAAGTAAGACAAGGTAACCAACCGGGGTAATTAAGACTATAAGTTCGACTATAAAGACAAATAGATAACTGAGAAATGTATAAACTAGAAAATTGATGCTTTGTAGTATAAAACCGCTTGGGTCAAACAAAATATTCACAAATTAAAACTAGAAATATATATAACACGTAGGAATTAAGCTAGTACAGCAATATATTACTTGCATACGAATAATTCTAAACTGAAAAATAGGAGCAGGAATAATGGTACTACAATTCCTTGAAAGTGCATCAGGTGTATATAAACGAAACGGATAAGTTATCAAATTGTGAATCCAAAAAGAGAGCCTGGAATACACCGTCGAGTTCACTCTTCATGCCTTCGCTGACGAGCGTTCAATTTGCCGCCAGCAAAATTACTTTACAAACCTTTTGTATTAAGACTCCATATTTTAAATGCTTTTTTCCTGGACATCATTGGTATTCATCAAACTAGATTAGCGCATTCAATGTTTAGACTACTGCTAGAAAGAGTTCATTGTTTTTTTTTACGGAAGATATCAAGGTGACGCCGATCCGTCCGTCCGTTCGTAGGTTATTCAAAGTATAAACGTTTAGATCAGTCTTGAGAAAGTGTAAAATCTGCTTATAAACGTTCTATAAATTCTTGAGATTATGAAAGAATTCCTAGAAAAAGTAAAATTCTTAAATATTAACTTAACAATTAAGCACATGAATTTAAAAAATTAGAAACATATCCATGAAAATATTGTCGCATTTACGGTTGACATGATGGCTACCTATCCTTCAACTTAGTTCTTTCACACGACATACACGTCAACATACAGCTAACGAAGGAGGGTAACTTTCCTCATTTACAGCAACCACTGGAAATACATTGTCCACTTTATGAACATGTTAACATACAAATGTACTCTCCATCTCTCACATAAAACTTAAGTGCATTATTTCCATTGCAAAGTGAAACAAAATTATGGATTTTGGAAACAACGCGATATTTATATCGAACTTAATTAATTTAAAATTACTTTGCATAAATTTAACTTTATAAACATAAATAGAATTTCAAAACATGAAATGAAACGAGATTTCTTATGTTTTAGTTCATATTATGTGTTAATTAATAAACCTAAACGTGATGTTGTCAACACGGGAAATATCCACGAGTTTGAGATATTGCGTTAATAATATTCTAATCCAGTCAATTGTTTACAATTCCTGTGCCGAACGTTTCTTTTATGAAACTTCAGTGGATTTCAATTTGTGTGCAGCAATTGGTTAAATTGAATGACTCCTACTAAACCAGTCTTTGAGAAATTGTTTTGCTGTCAAAAATGAATTAGTGGAGAACGCATTGTCAATATGTCGAGCTCATACCCTGTTCAGTGGTCTGGAAATTAGATGAAAGTATGACGTATGGTGACAACCGGCATGCCGTGGATGGCGTCGATAATGAGGTTTACAGAAATACCCCACTTTTCAAGCTTAGCCCAGCTTTTATTTGTCCTTCGTTTTACAAATTAAAATGTATATAATTTAATGTCTCTAATATCTATAAATTCTGAAATTATTATTTAAAAAAAATGTATTGGCTTTGCTAGAGTAGGGAAAGGTGAGGTTAGGGAATCTAAAGGTTGGCACGCGACGGGAGGAGGGACTGCACATTTAATGGATAAACATAGTATGTGAAACGGACGGACATTTGACAAGCAACGAACGGATATTTTTGCTTTTTTAAATTTATTAGTTATTTCTGACGACGTCAGCTGAGCTATAGGCTTGGGAAAACAAAATTAACCCGGCCACAGTCCTCGTCACCGCTTTAATTGAAACCTGTAGGTATTTACAACAACACTATTGTCATGTCATTCATTAAATACAAATTGTATAGGCCAGCATCCAAAAGAAAGAAAGAAAAATTCGATCCCTTAACAGTTTGCAAGGAAAGCAAGCAAGCACTCCTTACGTTCCAAATCATCATTAAATCGCATATTACTTAAGGGAAACAGTACTTTGTATTAAAAGAGTTATTAAGTTAAATGAAAAACCTATAAAAACTTACTCTAGTGGTAGTAGAAAAAAGCGAATTGCTTCTAACTATTAATATCCTTTGGGTATTCGCATGATTTTTGCAGTTGTTTCTTTATACAAAGTTGTCTGAAGGAAGAACTCAAACACAGAATCCCGTGTTTTTTGCTGCATGAAATTAAATTATTTATACGTTTTGCTAACATTTAAAGTTTTAAATGTACTTGCTTTTGGTTTATATTTAAAAAAAGAAAAAAAGAAAACAAAAATTAATTATTTGTTTTTCTTTTTTGTTTTTGTTTGCAGGAAAATTGTGTTATTCGCACACTTTTGAAACCACAAATACAACCTTGAACATGAAACGAACAAAGAACACATTTCGACTCGAAAGCATTCGTGAGGAGAAAAACTCACAACACAAAAAAAATGACGAAATTTACATTGGTCATGTGTGCGTATTCGTGTATAGAAGTGGTAAACCGAACCCACGTGCTTTGTGAAGAGAAACAAAGCGGTCTTTCGATGCACCAAAACATATATATGTATATAAATGTATATATATCGTGTGCTGATTTATGATCTGGTTATGGACAGTGTAGTAAAGCGAGAGAATGTTCGGAAGCTCCGAAAAATATTCGATGGTGGCTAAAAATGGACTGGATCTAAGGGGAGTACAATTCGCGTGTTGTTTCCATATGAAATATTCTCTACACATGTAAGAGGAAAAAAAACACAATTGTATAGGTTTCCCTGTTCACTTATATATATAAAATAAAATATTTTATCAAATAATTACTCAAGCGAAACGTGAAAATCATAATAAGTTTTCATATTTTTATTTTTATAAAAATGAAATTGCGAGAAATAGGAGAAGTAACTAAATTTATTTTCCAAATGCATGCACGTATATGAGTACTATTTCCATAAAGCAAACAATAATATTCACGGGCAACTTCATCCGTTTGCATTATTTTCAAAAAAAAAGAAAAAAACGCGACAGTTATTAAACACAGAAAGGACTTATGACCTTGTATCTCAATTACAAACAATACTTACATACGTTTTCATTAATAAATCTATATAACTCTTGTATATCAATTTTATTGGATATAAAATAAGTTTTTTTTCTAACCTTAATAGTTTCTATTGCAGTTTATTGCGTATAAATAACAGCACGGGGACTTTGAAAGTATCCCTAAATTTAAAATTTTTTCAACAATTTTAAGTTATAAACCTAAAAATAAAATTAAAATGTAATTTAAAATGGAAAATTTATACTTAATATCTCAGTTCATTTCAATGATATATTATTTAGACAAAACAACAAAATTGTAACAGTTGTTTGATTTAGGAGAGAAATCTAATTTGTCATACGAAACGAAATGTCATTAATCATAATCTGCCTTACGGCTTTGACACCAAACAAACGTATATTTGATGACTACGTCAAATCTATGCCGCAATTTATAAAAGGCACACAAATACATACGCATAAATAAATGAACTTCAGAAACTGAATACACTTTTCGTTTAGATGAAGGAATTTGCTTTAATTACTAAGCGGCATTTACTATACCAGAGTGATTAACATGCGCGCATTTGTATAAATACTCCGGGATATAATAACTATTGCTCTGTCATACTCGTATTTTTGTATTAGTGTTCATTTAGGTCACAAGTTTATCACACAAACTAAAGCTAGCTAAACATTATTAATAGGACTGATACTTTTAAGACAATTCCCACAAACTTGACAACATTATATGTGATATCCTTCTTATCTAAAAAAATTTGAACATGTTTGTGAAAATTCTTCCTAAACATTATATGACAAGTGACAAATAAAAAAAACCGTTTAGACACATAACGTACAGACATCGAGAATTTGTTAATGTTTTATGTGATTGTTTTTTCTTGAATATATATTCGTGCATTTACCATTTCAAAGAAAATTTGCAGCGTCTCATACGAGTCCTTGCTTGATATTTTGCATGCTCTCTTCAAATCTACAAATAACGGGTTCATGTGTGACAACTTCAATGAAGAACTTAGAGATTTCTAAGCCCTAATCAGAACAGTTTTTTTGTCCTTATCGTGTCACACCGAAATCACATGTGAAGTCAAAAGAATATATCTTGTCAAATGTCAAGCGGGAACAGAAGCAAACATCGTCAAGAAAGGTTATGGGCATTCCTTTTTGGAACGAGCGTGACACAATCCTAAAAAGAATACAATAATGTAGTCGCCATGCCATTCAGAGTTGTTCGCTCATTCATAGACAAAAGTCAAGAAAAACATTCTTCATCCTTGTGATAAGGCATCAACTTATTCTTAAAACATTGCCCAGGTAAAATTGCATTAATTAGGATATGGAATGGATTCTCAACCACATTGGAACAGCAGCGGATATTATTAATTAACAATCCTTACAAGAATGTTTTGCGCTCTTTGTTTTATATTAATCTTGTAAGCAAACGTCTAGATGAGCTTAAAACATCAAAGAGTAAGCTCATCGAACATTGAGAAAGCTCCCTGTTATCAGTATATACCTTTTTAAATATGGTATGAGTATCGCCCAGAATAAAGGCAGCTAATACCACGTTACTCAGATATACAAATCCACCATGTCCCGCATACAAGTGCCAAAGGAGATAATATGGAGGTTACGTCGTTTTCAGTTAGTTCTATCATCATCGACGAATGAATGTTAACTAACGGTAGAAATCCAAAATCAAGGCAAATATAAATGAATTTACAACAGCAATTAACTTCATATTGATTCATTTTGGCATTTGCAGTGTGGCCCAAGTTATTGTCGCTGGCGAAGAATCGTCTAACATCGTATAAACTCTGTAATCGTCTAACATCGCATAAATTCTGTATAAATGTTAACGTACAAATGATTCACGTCTTCAATTTACGCATTGATAAGTTGATGAAATTCGTTTCGAAGAGCAACCGTTTTACGTTACAGTAATACATTTTTTAAAATTGTCTTTGGCTTTTTCTCTCAAAATGCATGAAAACAATCAAATTGTTTTCATATTGAGGTTTATTTGTAATTAAATGTTTCACGATTGAATTTAACTGGTCTTGTGTATAATAATAAATATGTCTTTAATTTTATTCACACACAGAACACGGGCTATACTCTGACTATGGCAATCATTAATCTTAACTCCACGATATTTACCACTTAACTGACTCATTACAATATACAACACAGACTCTCTTCTGTTTCCGCTATAGCCGATCTCATATGATAGCGATATTTTTCTTTCTTCGCATTTTTTTTTCTTATACTTATTTGCAAAAAAAGACAAAAACAACACATTTCACATATCCGAAATACGTTTTTCTTAAAATAAACACAAATTTACAAAATTAGCTTAAAATAATTCGTAAAATTTTTATTCTTTTCATTCAAATTCTTTATAAAATTCAAATTAGCTCTAACCATGCTATGGATCTTAAAGTCCTTTAAATTAAAGTTTACCCCGGTGTCAGCATCTTTTAATGTGTTTTTTATAGTCCCATAAATATATGTATATATATGCTCAATTCCCTTCCCTTAAATATTATTATTCTGTTATCTTTCATTTCATCAAAAGTCCATCAATCAAAAAAGTTTCATGACTAAATATTCTTGAAAATTATGCAAAACAGTTAAGGCGCATGTTTACATATAAATTTATATAATCAAAAAAATGAAAAATAAATAAAATTTTCAAATTTTAAAGCAATTTTCGAAAATATGACAAAAATTGACGTAAAATTTTTCATAATTATAAACTGATATGCGCACTCAGTATCACATGTTTTAGTCGACATCACAGTAAAACATAAAATATAACGTAATATTATGTAAGAGCCTCAACTCATTCGTGTGGAAAGATGTTTGATATGATTAAGTGTATTTTCCTGTTTCTGTTTTTTTTTTCTGGTTTTTCTGAATTGAAACAAAAGCCAATAAACGGATTAACTGTCACTTTATGATCGTTAAAACGTAATTATTGACGAGCACTTAATTGTATTTTATAGTCTTTTGTTGCTTTTGACATGAGTGACGTTGGTTTATGTGATAGAAAAAAATTGAAAATGAAAGAGTCACCCCCATTTTAAAATACACAAAATATCATTACATACAGGAAGTGTTAGATGATGTAAGAGGAAACCTCGCATGTAATTTTGCTTTGAATAACAAAATCGTTGTTTTAGTAGATTAAATGTAATGATTATAAAAACACAGTAGAACAGATTTCGAAGCGGAGCGGTTAAGAAAGATTTATGAAAATTTTTATAAAAATATTATAGGAACTGTTCCCATTTTTTATATAGTTTTTGTTTGAAATAACAATCGTTATTATCCTTATAATTCTTAGGCTTATCCAGTATTAGCAATAAATTATGTAATAATTATTAAATTATCCAAAGTTGTACAAGGTTTTTTACTTTGGGATACTGCTTCGACATTTGCTATGAGCAAGCGGTTGGACGTGATCTATACAGATTTCTGAATGAACTAGTGATCTTCAAGCTTCGTCAAATGGTTCCCCCCGAGAATTTGTTGCTGTGTTTTCGATTACCTACTGGTGGTGCGCAAAGGATCTTATTTAACTCAACTTGCTCGAGGGATCTCTGGGTTTCGTCGAGTGTTCCTCAGAGAAGCCATTTGGGCTCTATATTATTTATTTTATATATTAATGATCTTCCTTCGCGTGTGTTCTCTTTTCGGAAAATCGTATATTTACGGATGACTTAGAAAATTTATATTTCTGTTAACTCTGTACTTGATGCTAGCTAATGGGCTACAATCTGATTTATCATGTTTAAAAGATTGGTGCCCCATCAACTTTATGTCATGTAACTTAAGCAAATTTAAAAGAATATCATTCTTGTTGGGTGTCTTCACTGGCTATTTATTATTCTGTTAACGATTATGTGTAAAAAAATGTATCTTGCTTTAACATCTTGGCGGTGATATATGATTCCAGACTCAAGCTCAGCCTCCATATTGAGTTTTCCGTTAACAAGGCGAAGTCTGTTTTGGGTGTTATTAAGAGATGACCTAAAGTATTTAATGATCCATACATCTGCAAACGTTCATACACTGCGCTTGTCCGTCCGATTTTGATATACTCTGTTGTTGTTTGGATACCGCATTACCAATGTCACATTGATTGAATAGCGTCTGTTCAGAGAAATTTTCTTCTTTTTGTTTTAGGCGATCTGTGCCATGGGATCTCTTTAGAATTCTTCTCTCATATGAAAACTGACTTAACCTGATACGGCTAATCGTCAATTGGTTAGGAGGTGGGAAAGGATGGTGGTGATTTTTATAATTAAGTTGATTCGTGGCTTGGTTTCCTCTTCTTATCTATTAAACTTGGTCGACTTTAATGTTCCGAATCGCCCTACACTACTATATGACCTTGAGATTATCTCATTGCCCTACTAATTATCTTCGGTTAAGTTCATTTAGCTTACATTGTAGGCTTTGTAATATGAATTATTATCGCTTTGACTGACTTACTGATTCTATCGATATAATTAAAAATAAATTACTATTATAACCAGTATAACTACAAATTACTAATTGTAGTATATAAAGGACAGTTTGTCATGCTGGGTTACGTGCTCATTTAAATAACCCGATTCACATTTTGTAAATCCATTGAATGTAACGAAATACTACTATTTAGCAATTTTTGTAAACAATTTTTGAAAATTTGAAAATCTTTCGAGATTACGTGTTATATGTGAAGTGGTCGTAAAAATGCTTCAATCCTATCCATTTTCAATATACTTTGTTCTTGTACTAAATTTCGTTTCAAAAATCTCGAACTGTTTGAACACAAGAATACGCAGATAAATGGACAGACAGACGAACAGACTTATCTTAAATAGACTCAGAATTTTTTTTGTATTAAAAATATAGCAAACAATGGCCCCATCTTAACTCCTTCTGGCTGTCGTATACATATTTGCACCACAGATCCATAATTACAAAAAAATAACGCAACTATTTTAAATGTTCGCATAAACACATTTAAAGTGCAGTATAGTGGAACTGCTAGAAATATATTTATATAGTTGTAGTATATATATGTATATGTTATAGAAACACATGCTGCAAAATTTGTTATGTTGTCCGTAAATGCTGTGCGTTATAAAAAACTTTGGTCTGCTTTATGTTTATGTGTTACAAACTAATGCAAATTTTCTTTTGTGAATAAAATCCTGCTTTATACAAATACATAACTTAAGAATGCGTTCATTAGAATAACAAAATTTCATGTGAATGTTGCAGAGAGAAATTCCATACAACGCAAATTTACCTGCTACCGTTCTATTATTTTTTAATTTGGTAAACTTACTTTGTATGTTGTGTGCAAGTTTTTATATTTAAGTTTTATATGATTCCCGTTACTATTTGTATTCCCGTCAATATCTACTCTAATTTATAAGATGTAAGCCACAGTTTATAGCGAGCGGATTATACTCATTTCCTAATTTATTTTTTCTCAATAATTAGCTCTTACTTCACCGATGCTGGTTTTAACGTTATGGGGTGTTTCTGGTGTCCTAAGATCAGTAAAAAAAATTAACTTCACTCCAGTAAATCGTCTTGCATCATAATTTTGGTTCTTTCTTTCATTTATGTTTTTATTTTCTATTTTTCTGTAGTTTTTGTAAGCATTCTGTTCATTTGTCCATGCCGCTTTATTATCAATTACCTCAGCAAAGACATTTTGAGCAAAGACGCAAACCTGAAAAATTTTTGGGGGATAACTTCACACTAGTGAATATTCATTTTTTCATAACGGATCAACATATTTAAATACATCTTAATCACACTTTTGATATGAAAACAAATTTAAGTGAACAACTCGCCAGGTAACGACAGCTTTCGTCAAAGCATAAATTACTGAGTAAATTAAAAATTACAGTTAATTTCAATAAAATCTTTCTTAAAGGGATCAAAAACTTTAAAAAACGTAAATTACGAAATATGCAAATGATTTATATTCATGAAATAATTGAAGGTTTTTTAAAAACTTAGAAATTTTTTAAAAAATTAAAAATTACTGTAATATAGTTATACAATCTTCGCGGTGCCGTGCCGTACATTAATACTCTCTCATTCACATTTCGGCAACCAGATCGAGTAACATCGATTGTTTCAATGATTTTATTAAAATCCTCCGGCTGCAAGTTAATTTTCTCTAATCTCATTTCCCTATATATACAGTCTTCAAGCTCCTTTTTGGTAAATGCGTTGAAGTTAACCACATATTCCTCTGTTAAAGATTTCATCAGGGATGCCCGCTGCCTTTCTCGCAGGTACTCGTCCGTTGTTGAGATTAATTTAAATACATAAACGATGATAATCCTTTTGGATTTATTAATAATTTTTTCAATGTAGTCCTTAAGTAAAAACACTAAAGCGTGATCGCTTGCTTGCAAATTTTCAACGATCAATAAATTACATCCGCAATCCGAGAATTTTTGAATAATCATTCGCAACATACGAAATTTTTCAGATTCATCCTTTATATCCATGTTCCAAGCGTAAATATATACATTCTTAGGCCATGGGAAAGCGGCCACCAAACTGTTTACCACCAAACTCTTACCCACTCCAACAGGACCCACTAATGCTATAGAATTCAGTTCTTGTTCATTTTGTAAAGCTATTTCAAGCTCTCGTAAAGCCTCTTCTTGATGAATTATCCAATGTCTTCGAATGCCTATTAATATTTCTTCAGTATTCATCTGCCTGCGGATATCACAATAACTGTGATCGTCACTAAAAATGGCAAATAGTTCGCTAAGAATTCTAAAGAATTCGTCTAAGAATCGCATAGAACTCTCGAAGCTTAAATGACGATAGCTTTCTTTTTGCATATCTAAAAGGAAGACAATTATTACGATGCTCATCAAAAACCAATTAAAGTTTCCTATATGGACGGGACACATCTAATATACAAAGCTTTCTTCTTTGAAGTTCTGCAAAAATGTTAATATATAAAAACGAATACATTCTCGCTTAATTTCATTTCATTTACATTTTTGCCAGAACCTCCGGATTTCTCTTGATTGACGTCCATCGTTTAACATGCTTAAAGTTCAATTTTTTATTTTGCCTAATTAGAGAACTTCCAAATTTACTTAATATATAAATTTTTTAATAAATTTAGCAAAATTAAAGAACAATTTCAAGATGAACCCATATAAAATTATTAGAAAACTTTAAATTATGACGTAATTGAATAAAAGTCAATAAGAAAATCATTTTTACATGAGTGCATGAATACGTCAAAATTTAAAGTTATGAAAATCTTAAAAATTTAATTTTTTTTGAAAAATATATTTTTTGATATAACACGATTTCAATGTCAATGCTATATAAATGTATAAGTGACCAGCGTGGCAATATAGGTTGCTTCAGAGACATTACAAATTGTATATATTTTTGATCAACATCAAATTTAGAATATATTTAAGCATGTCCGTCTATCTGACCGTTCATACGTCTGTCCATCCGTTCGTCTGTCTATCTGTCCATCTGTCTCTTGGTCAAAAGTCGGCGGTAAATATTCTCCTTGCCGCAAAAATGAAGATATCGACTTCAAATTTCGCAGAGACATTGCAAATTTTTATCCGCAGGTTGGTACTGAAAATCAATCAAATCGGTTAAATAGTCGCGCCCACAACGTTATATTAACTGCTTTTTTTGCTTACAACCTAAACAGTAGATATGCGATAGAAATATCAACTAGTACTCTTCAAAAATTGAAAAATTATGCACACCCATCCGCATATATAAACAGCAGAGACACGATAAAATTTTCCACGTATACTCTACAAGACATTGGAAACAATCACCAACGTCCATCCGATATTATCGAGTAATTCGGCTTTTTGGCTTTTATTTTTATATTTTAGCTGTTAGTTTTAAAAAGGTTTTTCATTATTGGAGCAGCATCTTGCGAATTAAGATTTTGTTGGGAAAACAAAGTGTATAAAAAGAAACTTCTTCTATAAATGACTGAGAATTAATTAGATAATGTCGCTTTGGCAGCCTTATTTAACATATTTAAACTATTTATTTTGTTTTCTCTTCGCGACTTTCTTTCGTTGATTATTCCATCATTTTGTTCTGTATTTTCGCCTATTAAACGAACATGTAATTAAATGTCATATAAATTAAGTAAATAATTACATACGGTCTGCACTTCTGTAGAACGAACTTTTGTGCATTGCCGTGCTTACTGGCCTTATGACCAAAGACAGGCATAAACGACACTACTTTAATGTAACGAATAAATCAATTATGAAATACACCGTCATGTAAAGTAATAAATGTCAGTAATTTACCTCATTTAAGAGTTAAAAAGTAAGAGTTTAAAAAGTCCTTAACACATACTCACTTACTTCTTACTTTCTTATTTCTTAGTCTAAGCCAAAAAAAGAAAAAAAATTGTTATAATAAAATGTTTTACATTAAAAATAATCCTCGACTTGATTACCTAACGCTTGAAAAATTCAAACCATATAATAGAAATTTGTATATTATGCAAAAATTAATTTCAACATTGCCGTGAATCGATGTTCAGCTATCACTTGCACTTTTAGGTTAAATCGATTTTCATAAAATGTAAAATTGTCCTTGTGTTTCAAGGTAGCAGCCATTTCAAAAAATGATCGCCTTGCCACACTAATACTCACTTTATATACTCGCTTTCTTAGTTTACCAGCTTTAAGAGCATTCAATTTACGATCCCTTCGCAGAAGCAATTTTATAACTGGTCCAACTAGTGTTTGAAATTCCGGCATTTTTGTTTATCATTTAGTAGTACTTTTACTTCGTATGCCCTGCAAGAAATATTAATACGATTTTGCAAACTTTCTCTTTTGCTTAGCAACAGAGTACACAATATTGATCATTAGTATCAAGCTTGTTGCCAAACGCACTGTAAGAATAAGAAATCGCCATCGGAGGCATTATAAAGCTCATATATTTTTCACTAGTGCGAATATTTGAATTTTTTGTCTCTCACCTCGTCTGCTGTAAGAAAATAAAAATTCAGAAAGAAACCTGAAAATTGATACACAGAAATAATTTCAGTTTAGAGTTTACTTGCTTTTTATAGCACAAATAGAACTGAAGTCTTAAATATTTATTTGCAAAGTAGATTCGGTTAGTGAAATATCACGCCCACAATTACAAAAATAATATGTTATTTTTGCACATTATCTTCAAGTGACTGATACTACCACAGGACGTGTCTCTTAACACTCATATTTAACTCTTAATTTCAACTCTTACATCCAACACTGAACGATGCTAATATTATTATTTTATTTGTGTATATAATATCCCCTGACGTAAAACAAAACTTTACACTTTTAGTCGAAGGTAATTTAAATTTCGCTTTACAGCAACGCTTCCCTTAAGGCCGGCCAGTGATGTTTTCATTGCTTCGAGCATTTCCTTGACTTATTGCTACGCGAATGTAGAAAAAAATAAATTATATAAAAAACAAGTAAAAACAAAGTAAAAACATTATAGTTGGACAAGGCCACTATTAAATACCCTACATCATTTCGGTTAATGTAAATAAAATATCAAAAATTACAACTTTCTCTCTACCTAAACCCATATATATTCCTCTTTGTATGGGAGAAACCCCAAAACATCAGCTGACGTTATCGAAATTTATTAATTATTCGTTTTCTTGTCAAAGAACCTATTAAGTTCCATTTACTTTAGTTATTCAACAGTAAAAATACGGTATTGTTGATGTATATACAGACTTATCGTTTATGTGAACTGTTATTGTATTGTATTGTATTGTAAAGGAATTCTCATCATAAAATATTACTTATTAGATCTCTGTACTCTGCAAAGGCCTACTTTTCTTATGAACCATTATGCGGTAGGAAGTTCAAAATATTGAAATATTGACTAATCTAAATTTTTTCACATCAATTTAGTAGGCCGAAATGCTATTACTCAGCAAATTTTTTGTCGAGCAACTACTTTTTCCCAATTAGATAAACGGGGAATGATCGTTCGATCCAATTTTCTTTCAACAGCGCTTATCCTTGACCCCAAATACGTAAATCTATCGCAACTGGTTTCAAAAATTGCGACACATATATTGCTCACAATCCGGAGATATATCAGACACAGGGACGGGCAGACCGACAATTAAAAAAAATGGCTCCGAAAATAATTCGGAATCGGTCAATGTAAAAAAAGTTGAAGCTATTCGTAGTTCTTTAGGATGTCACATGCGTCCATACCAACTGTGTTCCTACGCACATGCACTACGAGTAGGGTAGAGTATAATAAGATTAAGTGAAGAAGAAGAAGAAAGAAATACCAAAGAACTTATTCCGTTTAATATTTGTATGGACCACATCTTTTAAAAATAATGAATAATAAATCTACAACTTATATACGAAAAACATTTAAAAAATGCAAACAAAAAAGTTCTTTTATAAAAATGCAACAAATTTGCAATAAAACTTTTCTAGTTTACTAATTTAAAAAAAAAAAAAGTTTTCTTTTGTTTTCCTTTCCTTCTTATCTCCTATAATCCCTAATATTTTTAGCTTTGTTTCAATTGGTTTTTTCTTTATTATACAAATTGCAATTTTTTTCTTATGAAAAATATTTATCTACATTTGTATGCATTTTTTTTTTTTTTTTTTTAATTTTAGTTATCAAGTTTTTCTTTAGCTGTTTGGTTAGTCGGTAAGTTTCTTATGTACACGTTTTAAAAGGCTGCACTTTTAGCACTACAGGATTTTATGTACATTTCTTCTACTATATTCCAAAAGTATTGACAGATCTTCTTCTTATATACTCGAGAAATTCACTGCAAATTGCATCTCCCTTGACTTTCGCAAGAAAGAAGTTGTGTATTAGAAACAAAGTTATAAGTGAGATTTAATTTTTCGAAAAGAAAAAGTTTTCTATTTATTTAGTTTTCTTTATATAGAAACATGTGTTTACTTCCAATTTGAGTTCAAGGAGATTATCTTAGTGTCGTCATAGAAGAGTGTTAGACATTAAAAGTAAAATATGTTTAGATTAGATCGAATCATTCGATACCTACTAATATCAAGTAGTAGACTTCGGGTACTCGATAATGCGTGTTTAAACTCGTTAAATTAAAATTTTAAATCTCATGACTTTTTATTCGGAATACCTAACAAATTGAAGTAGAAAACAGAAAAAGTTGTCATATCCAAGGGCAGTTAATAGTCGCGAATAAAATTGAAAAGTGATGTGGAAACTCAAAATAGATTCTCAAATAGATAGAAAATAAAAGATGTCGATCTAAAATTTAGTATAAATATTTTTCAAATCAAATATTTGAATACAGAAACGAAATCTTTTTTGATCAACTGATCAGACTGCGGACGAATTATTTTTAAAGAAATCCAGTCTCACAAAATGCAGGTTTCTTGTCATTGCTTTGAATAGCGAACTATTTTCAAAAATGGGAAAATTGGTAACATGGTACCTAGCTATGTTTGCCGGTGTTAAAAAAAGATGTTATGCATCAAGGATTAAATTGAAATTGCCCACAATTCGAAAATATTATCTTTGCTTACCGCTTTGTATACCGAAGGTCGAGATCTAAACTGATATTATTGGAGTTTGACATTAAGCAAATTGTGTTATTAATTAAAACTCTAAAATTAAGTTGAATTGAAAAGTTTTTGAAGAATATCGTCATTCGTTAAATCGATATATATCCATCCCTTCTTGTGCTTTGTAACTCATATGCAAAGGCTGAATCAATCCGGATTTATATTTACGTTTTACTTTACTTAGTTCCTATGAGTTCCTGTTAGTATCTGAGTATTTATTGATTTTGAGAAATCTTTTGCAAAAATATTATCCCTTAATGCCTAACGTTGTAAACGATGAAAACGCGTAAGAATTTTTTAAACCTAAAAAGAATTTCTTTAAGCAAACAAATAAACTTTTTTTTATATATTCATCACCACAGCAATTAGGTATAATATCTGATCTGTTTGTGCATATGAAACACTCAAGGATACAAATTAGAGAGCTACATTCTTGAGTAACAGCAAAACTCTTAATGCTTCTTTTGCTACAAAGTAGAAGTAGAGCGATAAAAGAGGAATGAAACTTGTGCCAACAGCATTCAGCATGAAAGTTGATTTTAATTTTAAATTTTTGTTGTACTGTTGGAACTAGGATTTCCAGTATTTTTTTCCCTTTTCTCATGACTTATGACTGAATGTTTACCAAAAAAAAAACTTTATTTTTAACAATTCAAACTTTAATCAAACTGTTCATTCGCTTGCTATGTCGCCCTTAAGTAATTTCAATAATTTGATAATTTTTTTAATGCATTCACGTCGCATAGGGTTGGGACTGGCTTTTAAGGTGGATTTATAACTCATTGCAATAAAAAATTTACAAATTTCATTAACCCTGCTTCCTTCCATCTGATCCACTCTTCCCCTATCTTTCCAAGTTCGCCTACAGTTACTTATGCGATCTTGTGTAAATTTAGATATTTCTCTTTGCTAAGCTCTTAGTTTGTATATATTAACATATATTCTCTTTACTATATTGTTGATATATAAAACAATATTTTATTTACCGTTAAGCCATTTTTCTTACATAAGCACATGTAAACATAAAGGTTACGCATGTAGTGAGGCAACCGAAAAAATATAAAAAGAGCGACATTAAAATTAATTCTTCCTCTCAGTTGACAGCAGCCAAAGGGTAAGGTAAATGTACTGTTGAAACTAAATATCCTTCCTCTTCTTCCCTTGTACAGGACGGGGTCAGTCAGGTATGTGCAATCGTGCAACACGCTCGTGCCTGACTGTCCTTCGGATCTGTCCATTCTATCTGTTTCGTTTTTTTTTTCGTTTCTCGAAACTAGTATGTACTTCTCGTCCACTTCTTTTGTGGACAGCGAGTTTCGACAAATTTTGCGCACTACTGCTTGCTGGGTCTTCTTTTTTCTGAACACTTTTTACACTCACTGAAGGATAGGAGTAACCTTTACAAGCGGTATAAAGTCTACTACTGAAGGATGTAACCTTTACAAGCAGTATAAGGTCTACTACTGAAGGATGGGAGTAAGCTTCACAGGCGCTATAAAGTCTATAAATACGTGATTAACATTTAACTTCGAATCAATTTAAGCATGTCCGTCTGTTCGTTTGCCCATCTATCTCTCTGGGGTAAACGTTCCCATGGTCGCAAAAACTTCAATTTCGGCATCCGAAGTTCTTCCACGCAGCTTGGTAAAGAAAATGGGCCAATGAATACGCAATATAAATGATAACTTTTTTTGGTGGCCTCATTATTCATGAACTGTCACAAATGCGCAATAAAAATTTATTTATTATATTGAATATAAAAATAGAGAAAATCAGCTGCGACCCTTTTTTTATCATGGAGTATCAAAATTTTAATTCTTCCCGAGTTTTTTTTTTTTAAGATGAGGGTGGCGGGTAAAAGGAACTTGCTCACGGCCGAATGCAATTTCCTTACTCTTAATTTTAATAATTTATATTCATTTAAATTTACCGTTGAGCTAAAGTATCTTTCTAGATTTACTTCTCCCATTAGGTGAAGATCGATCTAATTTTAATACTCTGCTAGAAAAAGAAACACTATGATGTTCAAAAAATTGAAAGGATTATTATTTTAAAAATACACGGTATACATGCATCTGACAGAAACTTCAAATCATTCAAGTCGTTACTTTACAAGTTAATAATTGCTGGGAATTGTTCCTTGCGAACCCTTCTTAACGGATTTTATTAATTCAAAACCTTATGGCGAAACAATTTTTTCAACTCGGAGTCACGCTGACTAATTATAGTAGTTATAAAAGATCTTTAGTTTGAGGCTTGAGTTGAAAAACTAACAAATAATTGTACTGGTAGGCGAAGGTGAATTGAAGAATATTTTTGTGCTTTCCCGGCATAAAAATACACTTCATTCTCTGTTTTAGAGATAAAAGTGGAAAATTAAAATAAACTGCTATTAATGACATTAAGGGTAATTATGATAGTCAAACATGACTTGGCTAAATTCAAACTTTTTAAATGAAGTTCCACTTCACTAGCTGTTTTTATATATTTATTTGTCTACGGCATACATATTTATAGAGTAGAGTATAGAGTATAAAGTCCTGTTTAAGGCACGAAAAAAATATTAAAATTTAAAAAAATTTATATTAAATAATCGTTTATTATATTTTAAGCTGAAAATCAATTTGATTTTATTTGATGTTATGTAATTAAAATTGGCGCTTATATAATCCTATGGTATTATAAAATTCTTTTTTGATTTTAATTAATTATTTTTGTGAGAATAATGCCTTATGACAGCTTGTTCATCTTAATGATACAAAGTCGTGGCGTGAAACTGTTGATGTTATCGCGAAAAGTGTGTTTGGAAATATATTTTTATATTTAACCCCAAAACCTTGCGATATTGAATAGCGAACGCGCAAGCAGCGATATAAACAAAAGCATCATCTATGTATTTAGATAAATTTAAATATAAAGTTGTTTAAGAGTTTGTGCACTGAAAAAACTTTCAATAACAATTCCATATGTAGGATTATTTAAAAGTTTAATAGATATATTTCTTTGATATAAGTACTGGGATAAAACTCTGCTTAAATATTTCTTGTCATTGAAAAAGTTTATTCCCCGGTAATTATAGAAAAAGACTGAAATGAGATAAGTAATAAACAAGAGATACAATATTAACACATTGGAGCTCTATCAAAAACATATCTGTACTACAAAGCATATATTTTTAAGCAGTGTTGACTTTCAATTAACTAATACGATGAAAACTCTAGAACACATAGAACACAATTCTAAGACAGTTTTAGCTGACCTAGACCTCTCAATTAGCTGCTATTTAAGGTTAAAACATATTGATGTTTCTTACCATTTTGTACGTGAAGGAAATTATAAAAGAGAGATTGACTTCGTGATGACATCGGTTCCCAGACTTTGATGAATTAACAACGATCTCAAAGATGTCCGAATACTCGAGTGTTGGTGAAAACTGTGGAACAAAACTTTGGAGAAACCACATAACGACTATTGTGTATTAAAAAAAAGGGGGCGTAAAGTCGTTCTTTATGGGATTATTATGTGGAAAAAATAATCTTAATAAATTCTTCTTAAATTTATTGTGAAACATTTAGTATATGTATGCAAAACCAATACTAAAGTAAATAAAAATAGGTTTTGTTGAACGGAGGAAAAGCCAAATATTGTCAATAATGAACTAATGGCAAAAATTTGTTCTTCTAAAATTCGATAACAAAATTTGTATTAAAACATTTCGTATATATACATATATAAGTGCACTATTTATAATCGTTTTACTTGGATAATGGTGTTACAGAGCCACTGTACATATTAATTAATTAATTCATTTGTAAAATATAAAATTTAAAAATTTCACCTAACAGGTGAACGATAATTATTGAAGATTTAGGAACAACAATATATACATATATATATATATTAATAATTTTTTTTAATTTGACCTACTTCTGAACCGAAAGGAAGAACAAAGCAATTCACTGAATAAAACATTGTAATTCTAACATTTAAAATAAGTTTTAAACAGTTTGTGAAGTATTTAATTTTCAAATCATAAATTTATAATTACGATCGCATTTTGAAAATTTTCAATAGTCTACTTATAATTTTCAATAACAACACATTTCTTCCCACATTTCATCATTAAGATCATCATCGTTGACATGCCCGACAACAGCGTCTTAATCGTTCCGAGATATCGTTTCGGCTTCTAAGTTACATGTTTTTTTTATTTTATTTTTTTATACTCTAAGCTGTTTGTGCAGCAGCCAAAAATATCTAAGATAGACATGTTTTGTAAATCGAGTCGAGCTTGTCTACTTGTTTGCCTATCTGTTATCCGTCCACATAATTTTTTTGTTCACTCTATAGATTGCAAATTTTTGGAATATTTTGAATAAATCTAACTCAATAAACTCTAGCCAAAAGACGAACGTTATTAAAAATGATTTGGGTCGGAACACTTTTACGACCATTGCCCTTGTATTGCTTTATTTTGAAAAAAATATACAATTTTCAAAATTCCTTAACAAACTTCGGACATTTGGAATTTGATGTGAAAACTTGAACGGGATGGGTCAATTCTTCCTATATATAACCGTTTCTTTAAAAAGCAAGCGTTTAAAAAAGGTCTAATTTTTAATATTCTATAGTGATGGTAAATAATATGATTCAAAAATTAGTTGTGCCGAATTTAGGTCTATTTTTTGTATACCACTCTTTATAAAGGTTCATAAGAAGTGGAAACAATTTTTAATTTTTGACATTTTATAACGAAAGTAAATGAAGTATTTCAGGCGAATTGGCGTAGAGCTTTTAATGGTCAACCTTGCCTAACTATAATGTTTTTTGTTTGTATGTATACGTATGTGTGAATTGAACGTTAAACACAAATTTGCTAAATAATTTTTTAATATTTCGAATAAGTTTCTTTGATATTCTCATTTACACTCATTTAAAAGTTGTTTAAAAGCCTGATCTGGGAGAACCAAAAAGTTCAAAGTCAGTGAAGATCCATTGGACGAAAACCAATCTCAAACTACCAAAGAACTTTCGAACAGCTTAGCAATTGATGAAGCAACTGTTTATAGAAGTTTATACGCGATGGAAAAAGCCCAAAAGGAGGGAAACTGACTGCCGTATAAATTGACTGAAAATTTGGAACCGTTTCAAAGTCACGGTTTCATTGCTTGCCAAGTTAAAAAAAGAAGCGTTTCCTGCGGGGTATTGTGACTGATGATGAAAAATAGATTTACTACGACAATCGAAACACAAAAAATCATAGATTAGCTCAGAAGAGCTATCCACATCGGCAACGAAGCGGTATAGTCATGGCCATAAGGTCCTGTTATACGTAAGGTCGGACCAGCAAGGCGTAGTATATTACGAGATGCTAAAACAGAATGAAACTGTTACTGTAGATATCTATAAACAATTGTATTTTATTTAAATCAAATGCTTTTGATTACCATAGAGTTTTCAACGTACATGTGGCCAAATTTGAAAATTCCAATAAAAATTTTTATTGAGATTTAGAGATTGAATTATTTTTTCCTTATTTGAAATTCACATTTGCACTAAAATATGTGTAGGCCACAGAGCTTCTTTAATTGAAGATGCCTCAACAAAATGGCTTTAGTATACAAAAAGCTGAGTTCACCAAGTGAAGGTATCCTTAAGTATCAGCCGAATGGAGACTTATTTCATCATTAAATATAAAAATAAAATTCAGATTTTTGAAATTTCAAAACCCATGCAACTCCTTCAACATTTTTCAAAAATAATTTTGTAGTGTTTACATATATGTTGAATTATCAGTTATATTATAAAAATTTCACGTTTCTTAACAGTATTGCCATTGTGTGAATCGTAGAGGATAATTTGTTAATTATAGTCGTGCTACACATAAATTTGTGCACTTTTGTAGCTACATTTTACTGATTGTATGTTATGAACAAAAAAATTAAAAATTATTTAATCAAATTTTCGGAGGACCAGGTGCCACGAAATTCAAAAACAAAGTGCAAAATAGAAAATGCAGCGGAGGCGCGTTATTTACTTTTATTCGTTTCGTTATTTTAATTGAAAATTAAAGCTAAAACATTTTATTTCGATGATTTGTTTGTAGTTGAATTAGCGCTTTGTATATGAAATAGTTTATCTGAGGGCGGTTTTTATTCACAGTTTCAGAAATTTAAATGTATGCACAAATTAATGAACCTAGAGCACATAAATAAATAAAAATATTATAGTCGGTCTAATCCGATCATTAGATATCCGACACTAACTCGCCGAATACAATTCTTCAATTATTTTCGTGAAAAAAAAAACCAAGAATTACACCATTTTTGTCGGCTAAAAGGTTTACTTTATATGAAAGCCGTTATAAAGGGTTAGGTCTAAAAAATATACGTAAATGTCAAAATGCATAACAATTCACTTTTATGTCAAAATTACTATTACGGACTTATTTTCTTCATAAAGTTTAGAATTTAAAATTTATTTTAAAATTTTTATATAATGAAGATTTACTTTTCGTAGGAACGATAATGGAGAGGGGGTTCAAAAATTAATTTAATTTTGGCACATTTATTTTATATATCAAAATATTACTTTTTTGCCGATTTTTGCCGAAAAAAAGAAGAATTTTAAAATTTTTGTTAAATAAATATTCTTTTCAAGTGGGATATTAAGAGATACGTAATCGAGCGAATCCATTTTCAGTAGAGTTCTTTCTCGGGCCAAAACATTTCGATTCAGAAAATGATTATGAATCGATCGAAATAGTAAAAGATGAGTGGTATATTATGCTCTTTCAGGTGTTTCACGCATTCGCAAAAACTTAATATACCCTGCGCCATAAGTGTGGGTATAACAAGGATATCGTTTCAATGAATAGATAGATTCTATATTAGATTAATTAATTATGCTTACATATAAATGAGTATTGATTTTGTTATCTGTGCTTATCGTTAACTTTATTAGTCAGATTGTTTCAATTGATCTCTAATTAGTTAAATCAACTTTCTACTGCAATGAATGAAAAGCTATTGAAATTGTAGGACACGAGAACAAACTAAGTATCAGATTGAATTTTTTCCATGCATTTAGTTTTCCTTTGTTTCAGTCTCTCTTTTGTTACAAATCAATTACTTTTCGTAGATTACTCTTCTGAAATCTTCTTCTTTTAATTTGAAATTAATTATATTTGACAGTGTGCTAAGGTATAACTTGATAACTTGAAGCAAATATTATTCGAAATAAAAAGGAAAAATTGTTTTTAAATGTTACCATTCCTGTGCTTTTCATAGGTTGATGCTATGATGCTAGTGCTCTCTTAATTTCTCTAGTCTAAGAATTGATTTCTTTAGTCTAGAAAATATAATAATAATAACAATAATAATATATTTCAACTCATTCGCGGTAAAAGTTTTCAATTGACTTAAAACATTTTCTTTGAAGTCGTATAATCTAGTAGATGATAATGTCGAAAATATCTCTTGAAGTTATTGAGAAAACTAAAGCAAATTTTTCGTCTCTTGTTTTCGTATTTATATTTATTATTGTAGTGTATCTGTAAGCAGGAGGCTAATTATGTAAGCTGTAGATTATCTCCTCTATAATCTGCTTCCTTTTTTTTAGAATATAATGGATAATCTAGTAATATTGAGGATCATCGTGCAACTAGTGTCTCGTTTAGTGTCTCTTTCAAAAGCGATTGGCAATAGTAATTTTAATTAGGATCATATAACAGAATCTCTAAGTTTCCAATAGAAAATCATGCAAAATGAAAAGAGAGAAAAATTTTACAAATTTTAAATCGTAAATTTCTATTTTCTTAAATAAATTTCTTATATATAAATTTATATAAACATATTATGAATTAAAAAATGCACAAATTTTACTTGCAAAGGTTGAACAATATATTTAGGTTCGCGTGTGTGTCCTTTTGACAGCTGTTTTTTTCTTACAAATGCAATTTTGAAAGAGATTGCGTTAGTAATTTTTATAATTCGTTGAAAAACACACCTACTTAGCAGTCCCAAGATGTGACGTAACAACAGAGCACAGAAAGGCAATATCTTCAGTTAAATTTGCTTACATAATGCTATATTGCAATATTACTTTGAAAGAGATACTAAAAACGTTACATGATGACCATAATTATCTCTAACTTTCCAAGAGCTGCCATAGAATTTTCCAATATAATGCATTAATATGTGAAAACGAGGCGTAAAAAATTAGAAATAAATTGACATTTATTTTTGTTTTGTATAAACAAACCACACACACGATAAACAAAAATGCAAAATAAAAATAAAAACCAAAGTTATACAAAATTTGTGTTAGACCATAAAATGAATACAAATTCTAATTTTTTTTTTTTTTTGGGGAGCAAAAACCAAACTGTGACCGTAATCGAGATACAAGTAATTCACATTTATTATTATGTATCTGTTTATCTTTGGTTTGTGGTCACAACACAAACAAAAGGTAGAAAAAAAAGGCCGTCAACAAGCTGTCGATAATCTACGATTTTTGGTTAGTTTTGTAATTATTCTGTACATGTCTTGAAGCCATAATGTAATAAATCTTACGTCCACGGACTACATCCCGGGTAGTGCAAATAAGAAACGGGAAAACAGGTACGTACTGAAATTGTTGCCAGATCACGCTTACGGTATAAAATACGATATATAAATAAGCTGAAAATACCTCCGTTTTCTGTTCTATTTTGTTCACTATTTATAGACTACGCAATAAAAATATCCACGATACTCCATAAAAATAGAGAAACTCTGACACGCCCAGTGTAGTTTTTTTTTTTTATTTTTTTTTTAAGATAAATTTGGGGAGTTAATATATATTTTATATTTGTTGCAATGAAATTCATTTTTTCTTTTTACATAAAATTTGTTGCTTATTAAGTAGTCGAACAATTTTTAAATCATACCAACAAGCAAATACATCATTCAACATTTCTATACTTACTAGTAAAATCGTTGAAATGATTTTTAATTAAAGTTAAATTTTAAGCGTATAGTGGAAAATATTTGTAGATTCGATGTGCACGCATGTTAGTAATCGGAAAGATGTCTAAGTGTAAGTAATTTATCACAAATCATTGATTGCCGTTCAATCATTACACAGATTTTTGCTTTGATCAAAAAGCCTCGATTATGCGATTTTCACGTATTACTGTACTGTACTGTAAAGCATACATTCAATGTGTGCAGTGAAGTGTTTTAATGACTTCACAATTGCATGCAATGCTTTATAGTGCTTAGAACGATGTATGGAAGGCATACAGAAGCATTGGGTATAACATATTTTTGTAGATTTATTTTATAAATCCAATGCGTCGCTATCCATCGCTATGTAGACTTTTGTATTGATTTTATATATCTTCTGAAATCGGCAATAATTTACTATTTATTTAACAACCTTCTTATAGATCACATTTTTGATTTAACTCTAATATTTAATCCATTTTGCAAGATAATCTGAGACATTTAACTTTAAGTGGAGGTTTTTAATTGTAAATTTCTTTTTGTAATCTTCTTTTCTTTATGTGTTGCTCATATACATTGTAAAAATTCTAAACTTCTTTTGGTTTGCTTTGTTTGTCTTTTTAATGACGAAGAAAACTAAGAAAATTATCTAAGATTCTTAAAAAAACTTTATTTTTTATCGTTTATTTATTAATCAATTTCGTTAGAATGCACCATAAAAAAATTGTTGAACTGGTTGAGAGATAAGGACGATCCTCTCCAGCTTGAAGATTCATTCTTCAAGCAATTTTTATTTTTTCACAATACCTTGCTATTGGATGTTATAAAGGATTTGGAACCTTTACCATTTGGGTTTTGGGGTAACAACCGTGTTCCCTTTTTAAAAATGTTGCTTTTACTTATCAATTTGAATATATAGTTCTTCCCAGCGTTATACTTTTTGGCTCATGGACCATCTCAGAAGTGCGTAAGAAACGGTTATGTGATTTCATTGAGTCAGTATCAAGAACTATTGTAATAATCATACTCCGGCTGCCCTCATTACTTTATTTTCCTTGTCATTATCACTCTAACATAAGCTTTTATTATTTATCTAATTTAAAATATATTAACGTAAGCATTACCTTTAAATTCTTCTAATAACTTGATACCAAGCATTACCTTTATATCAACAATACTAGTGCCAAGCATTTATTATTGAATAAATTAAGTTTTTGTTAACCTAAGCATTTTTGTACTTTCTTTCAATTTAATTTTGATAACACTAGCGTACGCATTTATTTATATTATTTTGATTATAAATATCAGACACAAAAATATTAATAATCAGAAGCTAACAGATAAACAACAAGAAAAGACTTTTCTTTTTAAAGATCTTTTCTCTTTTACCTTTTTAACAACGGCTACAAAATGGGCAGAAACATTGGAAGTTCATATATAAGTTGCTATTGAAGACGGACCAAATCAATAGAAGTAAAGTAAATATATAAGATAAGTTACAACATGAAATAAGCCAGAAAACACGCCTATTTTCTGGATACTTTGCTCAATGCTCATTAAAAACTTCCACAGGATTTCATAAAAATGGAAAAAATTAGTTACTCCCAACCATTAAAATTTAGTTTTTCTTCCTTTCTTAAGGTGGTGTTTACAAAAGATTCGGTACAGTTGAATTTTCTTGCAGTTGTTTTAAACTTCAATTTGTATATAAACGTTAACATAAACTAATAACTCTCCTTTAGCGTCACATTGAGATTAGAGAATTATGCTGTGCGGTTGGTGATAGAATTTCAAACATGAGGAGTCCTCTCAAAACAGATCACAAGGCAAATATAATTACAGACTTAACAGACACTCACAGATGTAAATTGTCAGACTAGAACTGTTAATCAATAGGCAAGGCCATCGTCTCCCGTTTGGATAATGCGAGAACATTTATTATATATTTAAACAACTCGGGAAATAGTAGGGCTTCATAGCCGGAAAGTTTTGACGTCAAGTTTGTTTCTGTTTTCCCAAAAAAAATCTTGGAAGCTATATAGGAGATGCGAAACGATTATCGATCAAAATAGCACTTAGTTGGTTTAATAAACTTAATTTCAAATAGAAGAATTGTTGAAAAATCTCATGAAAATTTGAAATTTTTCTTTATCTCAAAAAAGAAAAAAACATCTTTTATCCACAGGGAAACTTATCTCCAAAAAAAATTTCCATCTTAAAGAAGCAAATTTTGCATTCTCATCGAACTTGGCCGATCTAAGTTTTAGCATTAGATAATTCTAAACAAGAGTGAAGCTCATATCTCTCCTTTTTTTTCGACATGCACTTGCCCATTATGAGATTTATTTTAACGACGCAATATATATTGAGATGTATATAAATTATAATAAGTTTTGTTACGTAAAAGAAAGCAGTTTTTTACATGAAACGTTTGCGTTTACTGCTGAAAAAAAAGCATATTATGAAATACATTTTTTTAGGTTAAACTTGATATTTAAAACGGATGTAAAAAAAGAAAATTACGTTTTTTTTTTGCCTTAAGCAGCACAGCTGTTCTTTTAGCGCATTTAATGAAGAAAGAACTTTTTTGTAGGCAACACAACAAAGGTAACACAAAAGCAATACGTGGCAAAAAAATTTATTTCAAGTCATAAATGCATTGACACCTACATGTCATTGTAATGACAATGACAAGAGAGTCTCAGTTAGTCTTGCATTCAAACTCGATGTTTTCGGGGAAAACATTCAGGTTCTTCGTCTTGATCTTGTTCTGGGTCTCGCTTATCTTCTTCAGTCTTACGATTAAATCTCAATATGGCTGCAAATTGCTCTCGGAATATTAGATCTTGATACTTTTCAGCCAATTCGGAGCAACATAATGACTCGCCAGGATTCTCTCGAAGACATGCAATTAATTCGTTTCGTAACATTTGAATCTCACCGTTAATATTGTTGGTCCATTGTACAGATTTGCCGAAACGATTTTCAAATTTCTCTTTAGCTTTTTTAAATTGATCATCTTCTAACTGAACGAATGCACGATCTAATAACACATCAGGTTGGTTGGTCGCCCAGTTGTCATGATGATGCTTATGATGTTGGCTATGCTTATATGGATGTTGGTAAGGTTGATCCTGATGTTGATGTTGACGTTTTGGTTGCTCCTGCTCATGTTGGTTTTTTTGTTCTTGCGGCTGCTGCAAAGGAGTTCGCGGATATTCAGAGGAATCTTTCTCTAATATTTTTACATCTGATTTTTTTTCATTTTGCTTCCGAGCATTCTCCAAGCGGGTTACAACCGATGGAGATATTTCTATCGATTGTCGCCTTTCCGGATTTTCGATGTGCGATGTCCGTGGAATCGAATTATTCGCGCCCATTTGCACACAAAAAGATTGGTTAATTTAAAATTGTAAATTGATTTTTCTTTTAATAAAATTTTAAGGTCAAATTTCATTTAAGTTAAATTTTTGTAAAATATTCTGACAGACTTCATTTATACGACCAGAAAAGTATACATGACTTGCTCAGGAGAGTAAGTAAAAAAGTAGTTAATACAGTTTTTTTTTGAAAATTATTATTTTTCGAACGACACTGATAGAACTGAAATTGCATTGAATTGATGTTCTCATAGAGGTCGCTGGGGTAAATAAGAGTATTATTATTTTTTTTTTATTTTAAGAAGGAAGGGGGAAAAAAATGAATAAATATAAACAAATAAATAAATATAAATAGATAAATAAATAAATAAATAAATAGATATCCATGTACCAAGGAGACTGCAGTCTCATCCGGCACAATTACACTTACAATTACAAAGAATAAGAAGGTAACAAAAATTAAGAAATATTAATATACATAAAATAAGTACAACAGCAAGACAATGTTGGACAATTAATTTAATTTAAAAAGAAGGCTCTGACAGCTGTTTTAAACCTGTTCACATCAGTGATAGCCGTAATATATGGTGGCAACATCTGACCGCGTTAACAAAAAATAGCCGTGACGATTTCAAATGCTTAAAGTCAGGAAGAATCAAATTCATTGGACGTCTTGACCGGACAAACTGGATCTTTTCAGACAGATGCCTCGGTAAACCAGATGAGATGAGCTTTCGCATCATGACCACAATTCTAATCTTGAGAAAACCAGAAAGATTGATATCAAAGATTTGTAGCGAAAGTTGCGAGATCCTATCATATTTACGTTTATTGAAAACATATCTGGCACATTTATTGACGACAGACTGTAACTTAGACATTGAAGCTACATCAAGATCGCTATATACATTGGCACCATATGAAATAAGAGGCACAATAAGACATTTAACTAGCCTCAGTTTAGCAGGGGCTGGAACATAAGAAGAGGACAGCCACAGCTTCCTCAATATGTTATGAGCACGCATCGACACACGGTTTATGTGCCCTTCCGCACTTAGGCAGGAGTTAACCACAAAACCCAAATTGAGCACCTGACTAACCAGTTCAATAGCCTCATCGGCTACTAGAACACTGGGTATCGAGTCAGAGTGAAAAGCTTTAGCCGAAATAACCAAGGCTTTTGTTTTCCCAGCGTTAAGCCTGAGATAATTATCAGCGGACCAACGATGGGTACGACACAAGTCGTCGTTAACTCTTTGGACTAAGTTCTCCACCAGTCCACGCGGACGTGACAAGTATAATTGGGCATCATCAGCATTTAAATGAATGTTGCAATTCTGACAACATCTAACAAGATCATTAATGAAAATGCTGAACAATATAGGCCCCAAAATAGAGCACTGTGAATTGATGCACCTAACCGCGGACAGACGTTGACCGATCTTCACACATTGATACCTGTTGACCAAATAAGACTTGACCAACCTAATCGCCATTAAATCGAAGCCACAATAGGATCGCAACTTTTGTAGCATAAGATTGTGGTTCACCGTGTCAAATGCTTTAGTGAAGTCAATCAAAACAAGGGTGGTTAAGTTACCCTTATCATATTCAGGACGGATATCCTCAAGCACCTTGA
>KK351288.1:41977-61515 GCA_000671755.1 Glossina brevipalpis | reverse complement strand
AAATTTCAAAATATTGACTTCATTTTTGTTTTGAATACATTAAAATATGCTCGAGCTTTTGCGTAACCATTCCAAAAGCGTTAAATGGCGCAAGTTACAGCTTTATCTTTTGTAATCTTACTGGTATAGATATAATTTTTTCTATTAAAGTGAATGTTAAAATCTCAGAGAAACTTATTATATAATTTGAAATTTCGCATTTATTTTATATACTAATATGCTAGTCCCTTTCGATTTTTTTCGAGAAATATTAGAAATTGCAATGTTTTCGTATAAAGACAGCTCGAATGGACTTGTAAAAAAGGTCCGATCAACATATTTTTAATAGTGTTCATCCTTAACCCAAAACTCATCAGTACGCCTAATTTCGTCAAAATATCTCAAAATTGCCACCTACAGGTTGAACGCAAGAGTATATGAACAGATATCGGGCACACATATAGACGGATAAGTCTCAATCGATTCGGAAAATGATTCTGAACAGATCGTTACAATAGAATATGAGTCTATCTTAAGCCTTTCTGCGTTTTATATACTTCTAAGCAAAGTTACCTCCTACACCACAAATTGTGTCGCATAATTAAAAAGAGAATTTAAAAAAAGAACGTGAACTTCATATTGAACATTATTTTTGCGCATAAAAAAAGTTCCTCTCTTCCTCTCGCAAAAACCAATATTCTTGAACATTTCGTCATCATCGGAATATAATTTGAATTTATTTGTCGTCTTCTCATCCGATTCCAATTTCTTCAGTATGATTCTAACACACGTAATACATTTTTATAATCTTATTTTGTATTAATTATTATTTATTAATTAAATAATTAATTAAAGCAAATGTAAAATGTTTTGAGAAACTTAATATAATTTAAAATTTTCCTTCTTTTCAGTTGTTAGGGACTAGCAGTCCATTGCAATCTCTTATTAGTTTTCCGACAAAGAAAAAAAATATATTTCCATTATTGAAATGAAATTTTTATTTTTAAATGTAATTGAGGTATAGAAAATTTATTCTTATGAAAATGCTTTGATTCAGGTGTATTTTCGATTATTTATTTTTCAATAGAAAGAAATGTAATTAAAATGAAAATTTCAGTTTGATCGAAAGCTTTGGTACTTACTATACTATACTGTAAGGTAAGGTAAACAAACACATATATGTGTTCAGCAGTTCCTTATTTATTTAAAATAAATATATAAAAAGTCATTTGTTTTTGCCGAATTTGTGGATTTCCTTTCGAAAAGTTGTTGTGACTACAAAATGATGAATGATGGAGTACTTTTTCAATGTTAAATACTGTTCATCATCAATCTGCAACCACTGTCAGAAGAAGAAAAATTATCTCGTAAGTTGACATACATAGCTTTACATGTAAGAGATGATGTGAATAGCGTACAATCTTTGTTTGTTTAACTCTTCAGTGCTTGGGTTTTTTTCAACCACAATATATAAAATATACAATATGGTATATATACCCAACATTATAATATGTATCCAATCCATTCACGTTTATAGAACTTAGGAATACACATCAATAATGACGATATCGATTAATTGTTGATATTTCTCTATTCGTATTTCCCAATCACTTTATAAAAACTTTTATTCTTACATTTTAAAACTACTTTCCCTTAAATTCACTCTTCACGTTCTTAGCAGATTTTAGGCTTGAAAATTGAAAAATTACGACAGAAGTCGATTTACATTGTTATTAAAATCTAAAAGTTAGAGATTTTTTACTTTTTACTACTTTAACATCTGAAATTAAGTTTTCCTTCATAAGCTAATTCTCATTCAAACACCAAGGTATTTATATGAGAAAATTCGGTTCGTTAAATCGGAACGAATAATGAATTTAATCTTATCTGATCATAAGTATTTGTCATCATCAAGACTATTCTTTATTAATGCGGTAATGTTATGGAACTCGTTGCCATCTGCTCTTAAAATGGTCGTAGGCCCGAGGTCTTTGGTTGGCTTGAAGAGCTTTTTATAATGTATAGCTACGTCCATATTGAACCACTTAGTTATTATTATAATTACTTTAGTTTAGTGTTTTCATTCGTTCCGTAAGAGACTATGTAGTCTTATTGGCCCTTAAACTTTAATTATTATAGTAACTGTACACTTTATATTTGAAAATAGTCCTCAGAATATTTCCAAATGTACAGTGAAGTATTAAGTTGAGAACTAACTTTCAAGTTAGTTCTCTAGAAGAATGATACAATCGTTAAATTGTAGCCCGAGGTGACCGAGTTTTACAAAAACACTAATTAGCTTTCCAAGTCTACCTGAAGCAAAAGCAAAGGGTCCCATTCCAAACCAGAGCAGCAAACGTATGGCAATCAAGTCGATCTATACGGCCCAAAGTATTCCAAATCGATCTACCTGGCACAAAGTATTCCCAAGTGTCCACCGAGTAAAACAAAGTGCTTCAACTTCATGATTATTTTATATTCTGACTAGAGTTTCTTTAAAAATTAGAGCTTTTATACATTCTTAGGTATAAACAGTAACATAACAAATAACAAATAGTGTGAGAATTACAAAAGAATTGCTCAGCATTTTCTTGAGACAAATGTATAGCGCATGTGAGTTATAAACTGAGCACTCAGCATTCTCTTGCAAATATTTGCTCGTGAGAAATGTGTGTCTGTGAAATTAAAAGATAAACAAATAAAAAGTGTCAAATTAAGAGCTCAGCAAATGAGAAGTAAGGATGAACATGTGTATCACATTGAGCGAGGTATGTGTATGCATATGTATGTGTGTGAACAAGTGATTGAATAGGTAGGTGTTGTTTCACTTAAATGATAATGCGAGTGATCAGCGAAGTTTACAGTGTGCATATCAAAGGAAAAAAGTTGAGAAATTTACAGTGTGCAAAATGTCTTAAAACTAATAAAAGAAAACCGAACAGTAACGATTGTTATTATTATTATGATTAATAAATTAAACTAAACTAAACTTTTTTTTTATTAAAAAACTCAATACATAAGGTGAACATACAGCCTTTATGTTTCAGTTCCATTCTTTTTCTAAAAGAATGCTCTGGAAATGTGGATATTTTTAAATAGCTTTCACTAGAAAATTTCGAAGTTCTCACAAAGTAAAAATAAAAAATAAAAAAAATTCAAATTATTTAACAAATTTTCGCGTAAAAGAAGAAGAAAGAAGAAAGTTTTATGGATACGTTGTGTGATATCAGTTCATATTTATTTGTCAAACTTCATTAATATTTTGTTTGGAGCTTATTCGTGTTGTTGGTTTTTAACGGATGAATTTTTACTATTTCTTTACTATATATTTTTCTTATGACGTTTGTTTTCATTATCCATGAGTTAGAAGGAAAACTTTATGGGAATTGCAAAGTTTGCACATAAAATTTGAAACTACAGCAGAGTTGATGATATTGTTAACAAGTTGACTAGTGCATGTGTGCGCAGAGCAACATATAGAAATATATAACAAATATTTCGCTTCCGCTTGACATATTTGTAATTATGAGAAAAGTTCAAATTTTTCTTTACCAAAGACTTAGAAATAAATTATATATAATTTGTAATGGAAATCGAAGTTCTCACAATTCAAATCTCAATCAATTCAAAATCTCAATTTTCAATTCAATGTCATACGACACGATGTGCAATCCGTCTTAAATTCTTCTGCTTTTCGATAGAGATTTTTCATAAATTTTTATATAAAATTCTATGTGAATTGACTTATCCTTACCTTGCATTGAATTTTAATTTAACTTTAATTTGTTTGCCGCTGTAAAGAATAAATACACGTTTCAATTATAAGAAATGTGTGAAATGTGTGTGTTTGCTTCTATTAAATATTATTAACGTTGCCAATGTGACGAGCATATTGAACAAAGCAAGAAAACATCAATTAAAGGTCATATTTATCTTGATGTCGTTGTATATAAATGTTACAGGCACTCTGTGCGTGTAATTGCGATATGGTTATAGGATTGACAGACAGTTTTTTCGCCTGAGTTAATCATTCATAAGTAAATTTAATATAAGAAATAAAAGAAATTTTTTTTGTGCGATTTAAGGGAGGGAGATAAGTATATTTCTGCAGGGAACTTTTTTTATTTTAATTGTTTGAAAATTTGGATGAAAATTGTCGGACATAGAACTGAAAGAATTAAAAAAATCTTAACACGAAAACTAAAAGATTTTTAATGATTACGAGAATGGAAAAATGAATTGAACAAAAACATTTCGTTCAGCTATAATTCTGTTTTAACTCGAATGTAATTTCACAGGTTTTCTTACGAATTTTGTTTTAATTTCTTTCTTACGGTGCATAGAAAACAAGAACAAGAAAATACGGATTAAAAGACCAAAGCAAAAATTATACTAGAGAAATCATACAATAAATTAAGAAAGACCATTGAAAAGTTTCAATATTATTCAGGCTATTGTGAAACAAGCTAGCATTTGGCAAATTATTATTATTTTTTTTTTTTTTGTACAGAGGTTTTATAAAGGATGTAAAACGTTTAAGAAAGGAAAATAGAAAATTTTTTTAGTTTCTTGAACATTTTCATGCAAAAAAATGATGCGGAATATATTGTGAAAATCATGAAGAAAAGAGAAAAAGAGCAAATAATTGGATAAAAGCATTTTGAGCATGAATCAGGCTACAAAGTAGACATGAAGGGTTCGTTTACGGGCTTGTGATTTTAAGTTGATTTACTTGCTCTTCTTTCTAACATTGTTTTTTATACAAATTCTAAATGTATGAAAGATATCGGAGCCGTCTAATGAAGTATACACAGCGGTAACCACAATCTCAAAAAAAAATATGTTAAAAATTTCAACATCGATTTTTTAATAATTTCTTCTGGTAGTTAGGGTTCATTCTAAAAATAAAATTTCTACCTATAAAAAATATGTTATCAGAATAATCAAAAAAATACATGAAATTTTTATGTATTTTATGGATGGTAGGTATACAAAGTTTGCCTTGAGCCGACTATTATTTACTTTTTTTTTTATTTGCTTTCTTTGTTTTCGCGTTTAATTAAAAAAAAAAAAAAATTTCTTTTTTCGTTTTCTCATTCAACATTGCTGCACAGTCTTGGTTTGCATACTTAATTGGTTTACATTATAACGTGGTGTGAGACAATGTCTACAGTCTAACTAATCCAATAAAGAGCGATAATTGTTGTTGAATTGTGCAGACAATAAGAAAAAGAAAAATTTGCATTAATTACCCTTTTCATGGCTCATTAATTGTATTAATTTAAAATTAAAGGAGAATTTTTTATTTTTATTTTCAAGTCGTATGAAGCGAAGCGATTCACGAAAGGGTTTTCTATCTATGTTTAATAAAAGTATTTAATTTGCTTACCTGATTTGCAATATAGAGTGAAGGATAACGTTTTAAATTGAATTTTCAATCAGTCAATCAGTTAGTTCAGCGTTAAGTGAAGACTTCTTTTGTTGCCTTCTATTAAGAGAAAATTTTAATCATTTTCTAGAATGAATTTATTTCACAAAGTAAAGTAAAAAGTTTGAATTGAAAGCGATGAAAGGAGGAAAAAGGGCAACAAAATTGCTTTAAAAAGTTTACTTCTGAACGGAGCAGATTACTCTCTATCTTGTTATAAAAAAAGATAATTACAAGGCAAGGACACTTTTTTTAATTTTTTCAAAGAGTTGCCGTAGCATAGAAATAAGATAACTCTTCCATAAACAATATTAAAATCTAACAATACCTAGAAATGGCATCACGTCGTGCAAGCAAATCACCTCGTGAACACAAGTGTTATATGCGAGGTTAAATGATAAAGTCTAAGCAAACTGATTCAAAGCACCATCGATTAATTCAATATATCATGTGTTATGATCAGGGAACGCTCAACTTTGCATTTTCTACGTTCATTGTCGACATTCATTTCCAACATTCATTGTTATGAAGAAATCTGCTGTCGAAGTCCATAGCAAGCTTTTAGAAGCTTATGTTGATGTTGCTCTATCATAACGCAAATAACTGCCTGAAAGCCCTAAAAATTTCGAAAACGACAGAAACAGAGCGCAAACTTTCAGAGAGCATCCGAGCAGCTTAGAAATTGACAAAATTAACTCTTTCTAGACGTTTATATGCTATTAGAAAGGCCCCAAAAGGTGGAAAACGGCCACCACACAGATTGACTGACAATGTTATATCGGCCACATTTTGGAAAAGTGGTCAAGGATATATTATTGCAATTCGAATGGGAAGTTCTGCCATACCCAGGGTACTTACCAAACATATTGCCTTTTGGTTACCACTTGCTTAGATCGATGCAAGATGGCTTAGCTGGCACGCGATTCCACAAACATGAAGAACTACGAAAAAGGGTCGATTCAAGGATAGCCCAAAAACATCGTGGTTTCTTCCTACACGGAATCGCCACGTTGCCAGAAAGATGAGAAAAAGATGTAGAAAATGATCGAAAATATTTTGTTTAACATCTATTTTGCCAATTTTTCTCAATAAACGACTTTTCAAGTGAAAAAATGATAAAAACTTTCGCAAGGTCCTAATATATCTATTCATGCGCGATTTTCTACAATTGTATTAACGGCATAGAGTTTTGCATACTTTAGTATGCTGTTGAGCACATACGTTATGCGTCGATGCAATCTGGTGGTAATCGAAAGAAAACGAGCATGATTGAACAGTTACCGCTTGAGTGAATTCTGAAGCGGTCTTATCGTATGGGCAAATTGATGAATGTGACGTAGAAAAGTTCTGATCTTTTTCTAAATAGCATAAAGTTCAACTTGAGGAATTGTTGTTGGTAGAGTTTAATGTTAACCATTTTTTCAGGCTATAAGAATCCATAACGGATTGCTTCTCTCTCAGACAAAGTCTCTTGACAAAGCGTTTCGGTCTTGTGGTCGATGTCGTTGATACGTCCACGACGTCTTCCCAAGGTGTTTTGCACCTGGCCGTCTCAAAGTAAATTCGCTTGACATTTCTAGTAACGATATTGTACAAAACGGACACAATTTTGTATCGTTTGAGCGAAAAAAAAAAAAAATTCTGCCCGCGAATGCTTTATATTTGGATCAACTTTAATAGGTGCAATGTAATAAAACAATACAGAAAGTAGTAGTGCTATTAGCTTATCTTATGCTGTAGTTGCGTCCTTTGATCCATTTGACCTAGTTCCGGTGCCAACCTGCATTCAAAAATTGAAGAATACTTATCATACCCAAGCGTACAGATGGATAGATGACTATGCCTCAACTACATTGGTTCAAAAGTTGATATCTTCCAAGAATATTTCACAAGATTCCTAAAGCTTCTTTTGCGTGTTGCAAAGAATTTGTGGAAGTATATAGGCTGCCTTCTTTTGGGTAATTGCTATAAAAAGCCGATCAGAGAATGGAGGTATGGGATACTTAATATAAAAAGATCACATTATTATTAAATTTTCTAAATAAAGATTTTAAATTTATCTAATATTGATTTCGTATACTTCAAGCGAACTCATGTATATCTATCTCAGTTATTGCTTCGATTTGGCAACAAATAAACAATTTCTACATTTTCTCCGGACGAATTTAACAGTATTCGGAAACAGGAATTACACCTCATTCATTAGGTTGCGCCGCCATTTAAGTTTTCTATGATGACTTTGTCGTTATTCAGTTTATTGTTATTGTAGTATGCGGTGTATAGCCGCGGTAAGGGTTTTGGTTACACTGATGATATAAATGGTCTAATTATTGCTGTAGTTATTGCTGTAGTGAATGCCACTATTGGACTTGTTGAGTTTTACAAATTTTTGTGAAGTGATTTTTTTTTTTATAACAAAGCGGTCGTTAGAATATTACGTGTTGATATCTTTGGTATAAATTTTACATTCGTTATGATTATTTTTTGTTTTTATTTTTATTGCTTATGCAAGGAGAATTTGTTTTGTAGTCCCTCTGTTCGTGGAGCTTTGAGAAATCTTGCAATTAATGGATTTTTTGTGATTACTTTCGCATTAGTTACGATTATAATATAAATGAAGCTAATGAAATGCAACAGAATGCTTGAAACTCTCTTGGATTGTGCATAGTAAAAAAACAACAAAATGCATTATGCTAATGAAAGTAAATGAAAACGGAGATATACTCTGGCGTTGTGAGCGGTCATTAGTCATAAGAGCAAACAAAGTGTTTTTTTGCCACCGCTTTTGTAATTTTGCATGAAATATGGTATTGAGTTGCACTATAGTCTAACCAAAACAAATTCCAGTATATAAATTATATTATGAAACAAGATTGTTAGATCAATCTAATCTCAGAAAGAAAAAAATGCCTTAAGCGTTATGTTGTCTCAGTGATAACAAAAAACTCAAGTTGTTGCTAATAACTATCAAGAAGTGTATGTCTATGGTTAATAAAAACGTGCAGTGTCTTAAAGGACATTTCATACATTCTTTTACGGTAAATCTGGCTAGAACATGCATTTCTATGAAAATAACAGAAATTGGCAATTTAGTATATAACTTCAGAGCACATACTGTTCCTTCAAAATAAAGTTGATATGCTAACGATAGAAACTATTTCCTACCTTTTTGTTAAAGCTGCGTTCAATTTTGCCTAGAAGTAAAATTGAAATACTTATGTATATTGGGTTGGCAATTAAGTAATTTCCGATTTCTACAATACAATAAAAGTTTTTTTTTTAGTTGGAATGAAGTTTAATCTTTAATGTATTTTCTATTTTGTTCGAAGACCTTTGCAATCTCCCTGGCAACTTGAAAATTCCATGCTCTTAGAAAGTCTGATCCTTGTCGGTCAAAAACTGAATTAAGTGAGGTTTTACAACGTCCTTATAGTTGAAAGTTTTACCACAAAGGCCCAGGGATCGAAATAAGTGGTAATCCGATAGCGCAGGATCAGGACTTTGTGGTGGGTGTACCATCAATTTGTATCCATCAATTTTCGCCGAATGGTCAAAGAAGTGTGCGGCCCAGCATTGTCCTGGTGGAAAAAGACATCTTTACGATTGACCAATTCTGGTCGCTTTTCCTTGACCGCTGTATTCAATTTGTCCAATTGCCGACAGTACACCTCCGAATTAATCGTTTGGTTCCTTGGAAGCAACTCAAAATACATCGGACTTTTCCAGTCCCACCAAGCTGACAACAAAATCTTCTTTTGTTGGATATGTATCTTTGAAGTAGTTTGCGAAGAGTCATCAGGTATGCACTGCGATCGTCTTCGATTGACATTGCTGTACACAATCCAGTTTTCGTCTCCAGTGATGATTCGTTTTAAAAACGGATCGAATTCATTGAGTTTAAGTAATAATTCGCAAGCGCCAATACGCTTTGTCATGAATTTCTTTCAAATCATGCGGAACCCAAATATTCAGCTTCTTAACGAGACCGACACGTTTTAAATGGTTCTCAATGGATGTGTGTGAAACATTTGATTTCTCTGCAATCTCCCGTGTAGTTATGTAACGATCCGCTACGATAATGGTTTTGATTTCATCCTTATTAAGCTCAACTGGTCGACCTGAACATTGAGAAAAATTAAGAGAAAATTAAGAGAAAAATCTCCAGAACGAAATTTTTCAAACCAATTTCGGCATTGCCTTTCTTTAAGGGCTTCATCACCACACACGTCACGTAAATTTTTGGCGGCTTGCACTGCGTTGTTTCCTTTACGAAAATAATAAAGCAAAATATGGCCGAAATGTTCGCACTTGCACTTCACGCTAATGTTGAGGTAAAAAAAAAACTTTAAAAAAATATCGACACAATGAACTTGTAACGCTAGATAAGGATAGATGACAGCTTAGATATATAAAAAGAAGAAGATCATAATATCGGCAGTTACTTAGTTGTCAACCCATTATGTAGTTATATACACTTCATATATATATACTTTTCATAACTTAAACGGAAATTTCTTTTTTGTTATATTGAATATAACAACAAAATAATTGTCTTAAGGAAGAATTACAAGTCCATAAATTTCATATACTCAACTCAGTTTTTGTAGACATAGAAAACATTCTTTCCCTCCTTAACATTCTTTAGAATGTGTAATATTTATTTATGTATATAGACGAACATTTTTGAATACAACAACACAGAACATTAACCCAATAAGGGAACTAACTCCTGGAAGTATATTTTTCATGCAGCATATGTACGTGCTTAGTTAATGTCATGTCTTATTTGAAAAAACTTAACAGACACCTGTACTCAGTTTTGTAAATAGACGACAATATTGTGAATTCTTTACATACTTACTTGTTGTCAAATAGCAGTAGAACACAGAGGTAGGCACTTTAAACACATTACTGTCATAAACTAAAGTCTTTTACAAATCATGTCATACATACAATCGTCAGATATACATTTGTTTTGTGTCAAAAGTATAAGAGACAAGCAAATATATTGTCGTAAAGTCTCTATTGTTGTATAATTTTTCATTTCATTTGGTAAATATGATAATATGGTTCAATGTTCGTCGGATCTACGAAAGGAATTACGCTTAAATTATTTTCATGCTTTAAATTTTCCTCTAATTGGTTCATTCAGAAAGTTGAAAACTTTGATAGGAAAATTTGGTATCAAGATTGCTTGCAACCTGTAAAGTATAACATATAAAAAACCTTAACCTTTGCCAGTATTAAATTTAAAATGCAATGTCAGCGGAGTTTATATGAAACTTGAATATGCTCCATGAAATTGAGAAATTAAGAAATGTAGAGTTTACTAAGTGACATAAGCAACAAATTAATTCTTCGTCTATGCGTTTGCTCGTAAGTTCGCTGTTCTACACGGAACATGCTATAAAACGTTTCGTACTAGCCCCAGACCTGAGTATGATTAAAAATAAAAAGTTTTTCTTACAAAAATTCACCACATTACGAACAATTGGATATGGCATTTCCGTAAATACTGTTACTGATAAAAATATATAAAAATATATTGTATGGAAACTTTTCACGAGGAGGCTTTATTCATAGCATTTCCATAACAAATAGCCACAGTTGGTCTTAGATAAGGAAAAAGAGGAAAAACTTGATGACGATTAATTGATTTTGAAGAGTTATCGAACGTAATGACCGGATTTATTGGACAATCTTCCAATGCGAATTGGGTCTGATATACAGGTAATAATTAAGCATCCGAATGCTGGTCCTTTCGATCGATATGAAAAGAGCTGATGTCTGATGATTGTTTTCCATTTGATGCTACATAAAGTAAAAGTTGCTTTGGACAATACAATTCAGAGTCGCGTCTCTAGAATATATTAAAATAATCCTAAAATATATTGAACAAACCAAAAAAAATTAATAACAAACAAACTATGATAAATAATGGCCTAGAAGATGAACTGTTTATATTAAGTAAAATGAAAATAAATTAATTGCGTATCACTTGCGGTTTAAAAAATAGTTCTCCTAAATCAGATCAATATAAGCAGCAATCGAACTACTGGAAGAGACAGGTGAGCTAATTCCGTCAATAATGCGACAAAATATGAAAGATAGTTGTATGACCGAAGTGGAATCGATCCATTTCTTTTTTAGTCGTTCCTTTCTTTTTTTTTTGATTCTTTTGATGCTTCTTTAAACCTTTGGTTTTTTGTTATGAAAATAAATTATCTAAAGATATGAGCTTCATCAAGGAATATTAAAAATTAACGTGAACAAGCAGTTTTACGTGCTATTACTTCATATGTTCGTGTTTATTATATTATGCATATAACTAACGCTTCCAACAATTTTTGCGTTCGACATTGTTTGCAAAATTGATGTAATAAAAATCTTAAACATTAACTTCTACTTAAATATTCATTCTACTTAAATATTAATTTTATTTCATTTGCATTTGCCAGTACAAAGTAATTAGCAACTAATTACCTCTAATTATTAACTTATTACCGAGAGCAATGAGCGTCGAATTTATATGGTTGTTGCCGATATTTTCTGGCTTTAATGAATTTCCCGATAATCATTAAGTGCAAGACCGTTTACCTATGCAGAACAAATGACTTATTATATTAAATGTAATGAGTTGTAATGTGTTTAAAATGCGATTCTATGTCCGCTGTATGATTACTTGGCTCACCTTAAATTCGATTCAAATCGATTTTAACAGAGACCAAATGATTGAATGATTGACCAAATGAAACTACGGTTTTGGCAAATTTTAAAAAATTCTTAAAAAATATCTCTATTGAAAATCTTTGCAGAATTATGTTCCAAAAAAACTAACAAGTAATGAAATTACATTTGTCTGTAAATGCATCTTTCACGTTCACCATTTACCTTTTTAAAAAAAAGGCCGCAAAAAACTAAATTCTGATTTTGATGACACTATTGGATAAGCGTGGGTGGTTTTTTTTTATATAGAACAAGAGTAGAGTTTTTATTCATATTGCACAGTAGGCTTGTGTTTTTATTGATTTGCCCTAATTTCAATATCAACTAGAATCAAAAGCATTTTTATGTTTTTGCCGAATTTGAATCCGGTACCTTCATTTTTGTAAGCAGCAAAATGTTTAAAATAGACGGATATGTTTCGATCGATTCAAAATTCCATATTGATGGATATGCATAATTTATGGCCACACTGAAGCCTCCGTCTTGACGTTACAAACGTTTTGACAAAATGAATATACTCCCATTATTCGGTGATGGGTATAAAATACCACAAAAATCAATACTAAATTGTTAATTAATTGAACACAAATCCGCATTTATTGAAATAAGCCATACGTGTCATAAAAGACGATAATTTTCAAAAGATTTGATTGTATTGTTTAGCTGCATAATTGGTTACTGCGAACGAACAAAGAAACCATACATGGACATGAATTTCAAAACAGTTTAGTTACAGAGGAATTAACGACAAACGGATTTTTTTTGCATCTCGTCTTTGTTGAAGCGAAAGTTAATTAAGCAAAAAAAAAAAAAATTATATTCACAGTATTTTATACTTAGAATCTTCTACCACTTTTAAAGACAATGTTTTAATGTGAGGCCTCACAAGCACTAACTATCCTTTTTAAAATAAACGAAATAAGTGCTAGACTCACAATTTCAATTTAAGATTAATTGAAATTTAATAAAAAAAAAAAAACAAGATGGAAAGTATTTCGCACTTGAGTTGAATTCATTAATGGTCATTACTTGGTTGCGATATTTAAATCGGAGGAAATATTCACTAACTCAACATGCATTAAACATTTGTAGCTTCGAAACTATTTTGTGATTGGGATTCTGGTGGTTTCCGAAACAACGTGGTTAAAGTAGTAATAGAAATTTTGAGATAAGATAAGGTTTGTGGCAACATACAGTTTTCATGTGGACAAAAAATATGCTCACTTCATTCATGCATATTCCTATGTGTTTCAAGGAATCTAATATACCTCCGATATTGTGCCAAAAATCAAAACATCAGTCTGGACTATGTGAAGACTATTGGCTATAATCTTCCCTATTTACAGCGATGAAGTTGGGGTTTTCTGATAACTTTGAGAGTCCCTTAACATATATCAAAAATCTGAAGTTCACAAAAACAAGAAAATTATATTCAGCTGTCACCAAATCTTTCATAAACCCCGCCACCATCTTTAAAGGAAAAAGTCTAATAAAGTGAAATTTCAGCACTCTACAATATTGAATGTACGAGGTCGACTTTTTCTGTTTTTATAGAAGGCACGTAAAACTTTTCACTGCGTATTTCCTTCAGTTTGCGAATAATGACTAAAACCCATCGAAAGTGGATTTGACACTGTGGGGGACTGTCCTTTGGCCGATTTAGTCCATATTCAATAACAACCCGATATCTTAGTGTTGGCTAACCGAGAAGACCTTTACTATAGACATTTCGCAGCCAATCGAACGGACGGTCATGCTTAAATTGATCTAACAACCTTCTGGGTGTGGCGGGCCAAATGACAAAATAAATATATCCACATCCTTCGGTGAAAGGTATACAAAAAAGTTTTTAGTTTTATACTAACTTTCTCTCAATTTCCTTCATTGTCGAATGTCAACTTGATAAGATTAACAATGACAATCTTTTTCCCCTATGTGTTCCTCATCATTGGAACGTATTAGATGTACAAAAAAAATTCTCTGCACTGATATTGGTTGCTTTATAAAACGTACCTGAAGCGTTCATTTCTACCGCCAGAGCATCCGTGAGCTACAATATGAGAAACAAAAAATCATATATAACGATGGTGCACTTTCCGATTTACAATAAATATTTTTTCATTAATTTTGAATTTTGTCAAGAAACGTAGAGAATTAATTTGTACCCGTAATAATAGGTGTATAACTTTCGATTCGTTACAGTAAAAAAACTGATTATTCAAAACTTTGTCCATCGCTGGATACTACTTTCTGAATATCATAAGGGAAAGACTACTGGCGTTTCGCGGTTGCGCACGGAAAGACGTCCCTTTTATACCGGTTACAATCGAGGAACAGTGGAGCTATATCGTCCACGTTAATGATTCGTCTAGCTTTGGATATTGTAACGCATCCATTGTCAATCGTTCATAAGGATTCGGCAGCGCTGTTTTTCTAGTTAAGCAGAACAGCAAAAGTTTCCCGTACGTGATGAGAATTTGATTCGAAAACAGAATAACTTTACGAAGCGAACACAATTCGGCAAGTACTTCGATGAGGGTATGTTACTCAAGCCTAACGTACGATGTATATATCAGTTTATTTTTACCAACACATATACTGCTAAAGCCATCTATTGGAAAACGGTAGAACCGCACTAGTACATCTAATATTTCCTAGCTTAATAAACACGATGCGTTGGACACCAGCTATGGTGGAAAAAATTCAATTACTCAACAATAGAGTTTAAAGAAGTATTTTGTATACGTAATTCACATATTCTCTTACACATACAAAACTGTGGATGTCAGCATACGAGAATATTTTTCATCTTATGACACTTTCTCTAGATTGATGATGATGGTTACTTAAAATTTACAATGTATTCACTCATTCATCATTTTGTTGCCACAAACTGTTCGAAAGGAAGCCATACACTCGGAAAAAACAAATGACTTTTTGTATAAGTAATTCATATAAGTAAGAAACTGCTGAATACATATTTGATTTTGTTATTGTTTATTACATTTCATTTCAATACGGAGAGACGTACTAATTTCGTCGTTACATTTCACAACATCGATCTAAAATTTGCTTCTTTAATTAAATCTTTAAGCTTCAATAATAAATTTAAAAAAATCTATAGCATAAACCTTGGTCAAGAGTATACGATCTGAAATTAATTTCGACAAAGCATTAAAGGTGAACAATTACAAATTATTGCTTAATTTCATTAGCTAGAGTTCTCTATAAATTTGCATTAAAAAAAATTTTTTTTGTAAGGAAAAAAGACAATAAGACTTATCTCTTAATAGCTACGAAAACATTCGATTAGACTGAAAGTTTCTTTTTAATTACATTTCTCTCTACTGAAAAATAAATTAAAAAAAATACAATTAAATCAAAGCATTTCAGAAACATACATATTGTATACCTTAATTACATCTTAGATTAAAAATTTCATTCCAATAATGGAAATTTATTTCTTTTTTGTCGAAACAAAAATAGAAAAGAGGCTGCAGTGCACTATTGGTCTTTGATCGTCGAAAAAAATCGAGAGTTTAAGTTACATTAAGCTCCTCTGACAATTTAACATTTTCTTTAATAGAATTAATAAACATAGCCTTTATACCAGTTAGCTATCCAAGCAAGTTACATTACTTACCCATGCCAGCATCACTAGCTAGATAGCCAAGCAAGCTACGAGACCTAACCTGCATCGCTAGCTAGATAGTCAAGCAAGCTGTAGTACCTAAACATGCCAGCGTCATTAGCTGTATAGTCAAGCAAGCTGTAGTACCTAAACATGCCAGCGTCATTAGCTAATCTAAACATGTCAGTATTACTAACTAGCTGGCTAAGCAAGCTACAGTAGATAAACATGCCAGCTTCTCTAGCTGAATAGTCAAGCAAGCTACATTACTTAACCATGCCAGCATCAGTGGCCAGCTAGCAAAGCAATCTCCAGTACCTAGCCATGCCAGGATCACTAGCTAGCTAGCCAAGCAAGCTACGGTACCTAAATATGCCAGCGTCATTAGCTAAATGGTCAGGCAAGCTACAGTATCTAAACATGTCAGCATCACTAGCTAGCTGACCAAGCAAGCTACATTACATAAACATGCCAGCATCACCAGCTAAATAGTCAAGCAAACTACATTACTTAACCATGCCAGCATCTGTGGCTAGCTAGCGAAGCAAGCTACAGTACCTAAACATGCCAGCGTTATTAGCTAAATAGTCAAGCAAGCTACTTTACTTAACCATGCCAGCATCAGTGGCCAGCTAGCCAAGCAAGCTACATTACGTACTCATGCTAGCATCACTAGCTAACTGATATGAAAAGATGTTGAATCTAAATATAGAATCTCAAATATAAAACAGTATCACTCTTCATTGTAAATAAATGAAAAGAAAAAAAAACTTTAAAATTAATACTCTGGGTCTTAAAAAGTACGCGATATCTTGGACATTGTTCCTGTCTTAATTAAATAGCTGTTATATCATTATTATGCGCACAAAAATGGATTGAATTTATGATTACAGAAGACATTGATATTAATTATCGGAGAATTATATAAATGCTATTATGTATCCTTTTTGAACATATATATTTTATATACGTATCACATACATGTTGACGATATATGTTTTTTTTTACTCGTTGTACAAGTCATAAGTTGGCATGCATTTTACAAAAAGCTGTAATGTGATGGTTTATTAAACAAAGTGCGATAAAAGCGTTGTAAAATGAAATTTTTCCCCATAAATTGACCTTACTCTCCACTTCATTGACCTAAGTGAGTGCAAATACGTTCAATTAATTAATAAAAAAGAGCCCGCATAATTGTGTTTCTTCTTTGCTATTTTTCCTGCAAATTTTTAACACAAAAACAAGTAAAAAGGTTATAGTCGGACAAGATAGACTAATACATATCCTACACCCATTTCTTCTTCTAAATAATAGAAAAATTACGTGAAGTTCGAAATGCTTGATAACAACAAAACTTATGGTCACACAGAAATGAATCAAGAAGACTGAGAGACAGGCACAATAGAGTGCGTATGAAAGTGGAAATAATCGTCAAGAGCGATTAGCAGCACGAGCTAAACAATCTCGAGCAAACGGAGAGGATGCAAATATAATATTTATTTTAATAATCATGCATGTGCGTTGGAATAGTTAATTCTGCATTTTAATGCTCTTATTGTCTTATTACTCAAGGCGCAGATACACGGTTTTAATATAACAAGCGGATCAATTAAGAAGTACGCGAGTGAAACCATAGAAAATAATTCTATATAAAACCGCTTGCTTAATATAACTTTTAAATGTCTTAAAGGATTCATGAAAATTGCCCTTCATGCATATAAGATTTAAACAATCTTCTTCGGCATGCAATTGAATGCAACAAAATTGAGACATTAATACCATTACACTAGCGTCTAACTAGAGTCCAGCTAATCGCATTTTGATTATTCGTAATTTAGTAAAAGTGATTACAGATACTGCGCTGCAATGCCATTGTCTTTTATCATTTGTCCTCGCATCCTTTCTCGATTTAATCATTATCGAAATAATACATACTTTTATTTCTTTTATCATAATTAATTTTAGTGTTATTTGCTTACACATATAACAGGTGGTCTAAAAAGTTCGCAGGCTGTCACATATATGGCGCTCTACTGGTAATAAAGTTTAAATTTCTAACCTTCAAAAAACACATGTATAAATTTGACAGCTGTTGCACCATTAGTATGTGAGTTATAGCATTTTTAATGAAGCAACCTTCGTTAGTTTGGAAAAATAGATAAAAAGGAATTTCGTGTGGTAATAAAGCATTGCTTTTTGGCGAAAAGAATACTACTGAGCCCAAGGCTTGGCTTGATAAACATTATCCAAACTTTGCACCAGGAAAGTCAGCCATAGAGAAGTGGTTTGCTAAATTTAAACGAGGCGAAATGAGCATCGAGGACGATGCACGCAGTGGACGCCCCCGACGAAAACATTAAAAAAGTCAACAAAATAATTTCGGATAATCGTAAAGTAAAGTTGATTGATATAGCTGAGACCCTAACAATATCAAAGGAACGTGTTGGACATATCGTGAATGAATATTTGGATAAGCGAAAGCTCTGTTCAAATTGTGTGCCGCGCGATCTCACAATCGACCAAAAACAACAACGAATTGACAATTCTAAGCAGTGTTTGGAGCTGTTCAACCGTACTAAACCCGAATTTTTGCATGGGCATGTGACAATATATGAAACATGGCTCCATCATTTCACACCGGAGTCCAATCGACAGTCCGCCGAGTGGAATGGAAGCCTATTTTGAGGCTAAAGACAAATCGTACTATAAAAATGGTATCGAAAAATTGTATGACCGCTGTGATGGTTGTATCGCCCTCGAAGGCAACCATAGTGAATAATAAAATCAAATTCTATAAAAAAAAAGAATTTTTCTATGTTAGCCTACGAACTTTTCAGCCCACCGGGTATTGCACCAAAAGCATAACAAGAGTGTGTATTATACCGGTAGATAAAGCTATTTTTACAATATATATTTCTTAGAAAGGCAAATGTTAATGTAGAGAAGACATAGTGGTTGAATTTAATATCGACGAATTTTACATACAAACACATATTAAGTTTTGATAACAAAAAAAATTGTTGGCCAATATTTTGCATTCGGAATAATTTCTTAATATTCTGTAAATGCATTTAAAATGAAGTTCAATTATTCTATTATCAATATAGATTGAATCATAAAAGAAAACAGTGATTCTTCTCCTCGCATTTTTTGTGGTAAATTTGACAAGTAAAAGTAATATGAAGGAAGAAACCGGCGAGGGTTGATGTTTGGAATTACATGCACTTCGTAATTATGTTAAGTAAGTCTGAATGTTATAATTATGCTAATAGCAGAAAATAAATTTCTCCTTATCTTTTTACGTGTTATATTAAATAACATTAAGAAATACACAAAATATTGTTGTATTAGTAGACAAAAACTTTCCAAAAATAGATTTGGTATTAAACTCTACTCCACAATAATCTAGAAAGATCGTCATATTATCAGAAGGGGATAACAAATATGAAAATTGAATGAAATTATATCTATACCAGTAAGATTACAAAAGATAAAGCTGTAACTTGCGCCATTTAACGCTTTTGGAATGGTTACGCAAAAGCTCGAGCATATTTTAATGTATTCAAAACAAAAATGAAGTCAATATTTTGAAATTTGAAAAATGTACAATCACAAGCGTCACTCGTTAAGTAAGATAAATATCTCTTATTTTTGAACAAAAGAATTATTAACTATTCTGTAAAATTTAAAACTAAAAACTGATTGGTGTGAATTTAGCCCACACTTCCCCAGCCCACATTTATGTCTTTGCTAAAATGTGGGGTAGCTTCACAG
>KK351288.1:0-40123 GCA_000671755.1 Glossina brevipalpis | reverse complement strand
TATTATGATTAATAAACTAAACTGATCTTGCTTAAAATAATTTAAAAAAAAGAACATTTAAATATATTCGGAAAATTATCCTTCGAATGATAGTTTTTTATGCATGATTTATGCATATTCCTTCCACATGTACCACATTGAATAAACGTATAATTAACTTGTTTAGAATAATATTAGAATAACATTAGAATTTTACTTTAGTATTTGTGTGAAGAGGAGAGATTGAATAGCTTGTTTAGCTACGCCTTTTTTATTTTAGGAGTGAAATATTATTGAAATATTAAAATTCCAATAAATTCAACTAATAAACAAATTGGCGCAACTTTTCATTTACTTCAAGTTCCAATTTTCATTTTGCGAGAACAGACTTCCTGTTTCAAATAAAATCCAAAAGAATCATCTAATATCACGTCTCCTAAATCTTAAATGTAAGGTTAGAAGAATTTCGATTTTTGGCTATGGGAAGTGAATGGTAGACAAGTGACAACATGTTAAGAGCGAATCCCACGTGGAAGTCCATAGCTAGGGAGGGCATTCACATTGTAGTCCACGACACAGTTAGCCAAGTAAGATAGTCAACTAATGCAAGATGTAAATTCTTCCTTGAACGATCTGGCCGCCTCGAAACAGTCAGCATGAACGAGTAAAAAGTTGGTTCCAGGCATGCTGCACGTATTAGGAGTGTCCGTATATTCACCTAGGCTTCAACTATGGATTCGAACTCTCTTACATCATCTTGCAGAAAACAAAAATGCATACGCTTCCGTCGTATATTCTCTCAGCATTTTTTAAAATACATTTGTAGAGAATTAAAACTTATTTTATTTTATTATATTATTTTATTTATTATTGTTTTTAAAATCTCATACACTAATCTTGCAAAACTTTGAATATCATCTGAAAATAGTTTAAAATGAACACATGATCTTATATATATTTTGACAACGAGATAAATAGAAAAACTTTTTCCTTTTTGAGAAAATAAAAGTTAACGTAAAAATAAATAAAAAGATTAGTTTTGCATCTTTTCTAAATCTTATTTTCTAATTCACTACAAATTTGTTAAATTTAAGAAAAATAGTCAACTCTTCCGGAACACAAGAGATAGGAAATAGTGAAAACTCTCTAGTACTTAGGATACCTACCATACTTATGTATATATATATATATATATATATTTGGATATATACCAGTCTAATACGCATATAACAAACAAAACAACTGCCCAAACAAAAGCGAAAACTCAACTAAAAAAGCAAACAAAACTTAACAGAAATGAACATTTGTACAAAATAAATTTAAGAAACGATATAGAAGAAGAGATATTGGTAAATATTGAGCAAAAAAAAAAAGGATTCTTTAGTAAGAAAAAACAAATTGAAACAATGGAATAAAGGAATAAAAAAACAAAATTTTGTAAACTTAGAAAAGTTTTATTGTAAGATTGTAAAATTTCTTTTTTTGTTGGAATATTTGTACTTTTTTTCTTTTTCGATTTTTCAAATGAATTATGGATTTGTTGTCCTTTATAGGTAAGAGATGTAGTGCACACAAAAATGAAATCAGTTTTCTTTCTAATTTTTTTTTTTTTGCTCTTCTTGTTGCCAAATTTACATGTTGTTGTACTTTTTTCTTAATAAGGCATAGAAAATGAAAATTTATTAAAATATTCTCAACTAGATGAATTAAATGCTGAAGAGATCAAGTTAATCTTTCGAATATTTGTTCTAAATATAGAAAAATTTTAAAAGATTTAAAATTGCCAAGAGAGAGATAAAAAATAATGATGGGTCGAAACTTTCCTTTTCGGGAATGTACACGTACGTGCCCTTTGCCAGCTTCTCAAGATATGAAAAAGAAATAAATTGTTAAAATGAACCTACTAATAGGCTAATAATCAGTTAATTCAATTAAGATAGAAAATTTTTGTTGTACCCTACTACCTCTTGTATTATTCTATATTTACCATGAAAGAATGGTAATGTATTGAAATTCATTTTCAAGAGATAAACATCTTTCGGCAAAAGTAACCGGTTGTAGAATTTCAAATTGATTTAAGACGTAATGTCAACTAAAAATAACATCACCAAATATACCGTCATTTTTCTACATTTATTTTAAAAGAATCAAAAAATAAATTGTTTTGTTTTTGTACGAAAAATTGTTCAAAATTTGGGCTTTGAATCGAATATACCCCGAAAATCTTATTTTGAAGAAATGGAATAAAAAATCGTGGACGTTATCAGATAGAATAGCGTTTGGTTTTGGGAAAGTCCACTGAAAGTTTAAATTTTTACAATAATTTTTTCTTAAACCTTATACTGCGATGCTTGGACCAACCAATGCGCTTTAGTCGTCACAGTCGAATATTGCACAATATTCACCGTGGGGAAACGATAGACATGCTAAATGTAATGGTATTTTCAACATCCGACATTAATATATCATATAGAACCACGAACAGTGCTCTCCTACAACGATTACCTATCTAACATGCTCGTTGATTTCTTGGTTGAGTATAATAATCCTTTTGTACTCAACTCTATGTAATACTTACTTTTCATCAATCTACTTTTCTCAAAGTAGTCAGTCAGCACGCATCTCAAACGACGGAGGACATAACCTCATCGGTCGGCTCTTGCGTATATGGCAGGGCTGTCAGTAGATTCTTTCTACTTAGTGAACCAGTAATAGGTTTCTATTGCACTGCAAGTAACCTTTTCATTTGGGAGACGGCTTTTTCGAGTCTAAACTTTGATGCGAAATAGTGAACACACTGCGTTTTGACATGTTTAAGACGTCTGTTATCTCTCTCAGCTTGGCTTTTCGATTATCGAGATAATTATTAATAATAGCTTCCAGGATGTTGGTATTCGTTTAAAATAGTATATCGGTAAATCTCCGACAAAATGTTCGAATTTTTATAACACTTTTTACACCAATATTGAGCATTCCTTCTTATCAAAAAGTAGCGTTTAAGCAGCAATTTCTAAGAGTAGTATTGGTTGTTTTTTTTTGTTAGAGACAACTTCTTTAAATCAGTCCCGAGAATTATTGACCAATGTGTGAGGGAATTGACATAACATTTGAAATGAATTTTATTTTCATTTGTTCTACGCTACCTTTCTTGAAAATATCTTGGCAGACTGAGTAATAATGTAAATCCTTTGGCAATACGTCTTCTAGATGAATCCAATAGGATAAGAAGATTGAAAAGGCATCATTTACTGGACCTTTTATTTTAAATTTGTTTGCCTGATTTTCAACTTATACATTTTCAATGGCAAAACTACTATAAAGTTCTTTATAATTACAAATATAACATTTTTGGTAACGTTCATCAAAAATAATTAATAAAGCTTCTAGATGCATCGCTGAAAAATAATAATCTGCTATCACTCCTTATCTATAAATAAAATGTAGAAATTGTATCAAAAAAGTTTGGATAGTTTGTAAAACTCTTTCTCTGGATCATGCAAAATAGTCACGAGTGAAAAATATTATTCTAGCATTTGTAATATTTATATGGGAGATGTAAAAACAAATCGATATATTTTTTAAGGAAAAAACGCTTTTTCTAAGAGAATAGCAGAAAAAAAATGGAGAATATTATCCATCGCTAGCTTTATATTTTTCCTATATTTTTGACAGAACACGAATTGTATGATCTTTGGAACCAGCTACAAGGAGATTTTGACTGTAACATTTCAAGGAGTGGTTCTACAATAGATATTATCATGCTTCAAAGCGTTTAATGCCTTTTCGTGTATTGTGGTAGTGTTTTTAATGATTTCCCTAGTAATGCTATCCGTTACATCTACCCAATCCCCTTAACTGACGATGCTGAGGATATTAAGTTTTACTATCGTATTGTTAATGCATTCCCCGAATCTGCACCGTGGTTTTGCGTCCTTCCATTATGATATCCTTCTCGTTTTCCATCACTTATCGCGATGCTGGAGGATCTTTTCTCGAACTAAGCAGGAAAAACAAAGCTTCTAATGGTTGACGGATCATTTATATCGTTGCGTAAAACCTAAAGGCAGCGCTTTCATATCAATAAGTCACAATGCGACTAATGCTCACGCATGAGGTAATGACATATCACAGAAGAACAGTTTACGGCTTTTTACAATTTATAATTTATAATTCATTTATTTATGATGATTATTTGAAAAGTTAAGAATCCAAGAATCTATCTACACCTAATCTAACTTCCTTTTATTTGGTTTTACCCAACTTTTGCTGCTATTTCCCTTTTTTTCTCTCTTTGATATTAAAAATTAATTTACTTATGTTTAAAAATTTTATTGTTCCGTCTACAACAGGAAACCTAAGTAATTTTCTTTCAAGTGCTTGTTTCTCATTACATCATTCATTGATTTCTTTGTTTCCATTTCATATGCACGTGCTTTTTACTGAACTCTCTACCCCAAAGGATGGTAAAGTGATACTTGTTACTGTGATTGACGGTCTCAGGTGCTCTTTTAAAAAATGAAAAGCACAAATATATGAATCAATTAAAAATTTTAGAAAACAAAGAATATTACATAGAGTACACGCGTATTCTTCTACCTTTAAAAATTCGATTTTAATATTTGATTATTTTTAAATCATTCAAGAATTGCTTTTTGTTCAAGCCGATGATTATAAAACTTGCTTCTATATACGGGGGTACTCAACAAGGTGATGGTAAATATCTTTTATTTGTCTGCAAAAACCACAAATATTAGGATTAGATGAGCTGGAATAATGAAGGCCCGAAGACATCGGCTGATTACAATGAAGCATTGAAGAACAGAACGGGCGATAACAACAAGATAACAATAAGTTTATTTCTTTTAGAACATATAGTTTAGTGAGTTTCATGATTGCAATATTAATTGTCGTTACTAAGCTAAGAAAATGTATTTTTATTTTTTTTTTTTTTGGGTATAATGCTAACGAGTAAGTGGTAAGTCATACTGGGATCTCTAAAGATATTCTGATCAAAATTCTTTAATATTAAGAGAAAGCATGAGAAAAACTTAAGTAACCACTTAAATAAAATATCTATAGAAGTACATAAAGCCATAAAAGTAAGTAAGTTAACATACATACGCACGTACACTATTTAAAACACTAAATATAAAGTATATCATCATACCGATTGTTTAAAGACCATCATTAACAATTTCTATGCGTGCATGTACTGTACATACCGTGTACCACGCATGCTTTCAAAACATTTTTACAAACGAAAACAACTAATGTTTACTTTCGTTTAGTTCAAGAGACGAAATATGCAGGGACAGGTCAACAAAAGCAAACCAAACAAAGAACGCAGAAAAATTTCATGTAATGTAAGATACGGATCATGGTTTGCATTTTGCATCTCGTTGATGATGATGTAAAACATGCTTACAAAGGTAAGCAAAATGTGTACGTAGAATGTGTGACACAAATACAAGACATATAAATTATGTAATTTGAAAGTACCTTTTATTTTTTTATTATTTATTAGCAAATAAGAATTTCTGATTTTAAGGGAAAACGCTAAATGCAAATTACTTAATACGTGTATAGGGATCCATTTCGTGGTCTGGATTTTGCAACCACATGTAAAACAAAACTATAATCTAAGCCATTATACGTTTAGTATAATGTTTGCCATTTTCGAATACGGATCGTTGGAAAGCAAATATCTATCAAGGTGTGGCCAAAGTTTTGCGTGATATATGGAGACAAGCCATTTACAATTTACATCAAAAGGATTGTATCATGTGAGACGCCCAGTAAAGGACATTTGAATAATGGCAAGGTCAAAACATTACATTGAATTGAACTTTATTCAAATCCTAATCAAAATCATGTTTTATTTCGCATGCATGAAAAAAATTTTAGGGCTTAGATGCTTGCTTATTAATTTTTCTGAAGACTATGCCTTGCGTTCTTATTTTAAGAGTAAAGTGCTTATCACAGACTACATTATTACTTTTGCTTGATAGCACATAGTAAACCAATCAAAAAAGTTTTATATTTTTATCAATAATGTTTGAAATATTAAAATTAAGTCAAAACAATTCTTCCTTTGATTTAATTTTCTTAGAACTTTATTTTCCCTTTTATAAATAATATAAATATCAATTGTATAATTTCATAATTCTTTCACGCTGCTTACACTACTGAAAGCACTTTCTTACACATTGTCAGTCATCTTCACTTTGTTCAACTTTTTATTGAATTGCAATCATGATGCAATAAGAACAACGCGTTAATTAAATTGAAAACGAGCGCATAAAAGCAAAACGATACTTGGAAATGTAACACAAAAGTCACAAAGAATACAAATATAATTTAATATAAAAAAAAATCGAAGGATTATCTGTAACAGTATCAAAGACAAAAAGTTACGCTTAAAATGTTTTAAAGTCAACGTGATCAAATAACTAAAAGAAGCAGAAGTCTAGATGATATTTATGTAAGCGGGAAATTTATTTTAATTATAACGGAAAAGGTATATATACCCGAAACGGGTTTTAAAAAAACTTATATTACGTAAGAAGCGGTTTTTTGACATTTAATTTATTTATATAAATATCTTTAGAAATTTTTGTTATTTCATAAAGAATATTGTATTAGCACTAAACTGTCTCTTAAAATCTTTCGAAATGACACTTGAATCTTAAAATTTTATCCTTCATATTGTCTTTTTGAGCGAAAAGGTCAATGCGCCAGATTTCAATTTTCAAAATCAAAAATGTTAAAAAAATGAACTATTTGTAAAAAAAGAAAGCTTTGAAGCCATCAAAAATTACAGGTGAGATATATAAAAGTGCATTTAAACGGAAGTTATTATGGATTAAATTTGAATTTTGAAATTGAAAATTATGAAGGGTTTCTTAAGTTGAAATACGATTCAATACAATGTTCAATAAGTAAAGTAAATATATAATAATTTTAAGGATATTAGTAAATAAAATGAATTTTAGACATCTTTATGTTGTTTTTAAATAAAAAACTATCAAACGGTAGGCTGATCTATCACTAGCTTTCAAAGAATACATGATTAGAATAGTATTAAAAATTTGAAAAAAATCAATTCACAAAATGCCTAAATGCGAAATATATTATTAAACAAAAATGAAAAGTATATGAATACAAAAAAAAAAATAATAATAAACATAAGAATGACTTTTAGGTTATAAAGTGATATTATATTTGCCCTTGCGTTGGCAACAGGTAGAAGCACTCATTGGAAATAAAATGTATACATTCTTGGTATATGTACACACACACATACACATACACACATACACACATATATATATATATAGGCGTTCCTTGTATAACACGATTAATTCGTACCGCGTTATATCGAAACCGTGTTATATGGAACCTTGATATAATATAAGTTAAAGCAATGTGTACCGTGTTATATCGAAATCGTATTTTAAAAGTACCGTGTTATAAGAGTGACGGCTATATATATATATGTATATATATATATGTATATATACATACATATATATGTATATATATATATATACATATATATATACATATACATATATATATATACATATATATATATGTATGTATTCACAAGTAAGTTAACAATATCGATCTATTCGTTGTTTTCCACTCTCTGTTGCTTCTCTATCTATTATCTGTGATTGATATGATGAAACTGCACTTTCATCTTTAATGTCACCGTGCTTTAAGAAAATGTGAGACAAGCTAATTCACAAAAAATGTCAATTGAATCGATTGAAATGACCTCTTCAGAAACAAGTCTACAATAAATTTTAGACTTTAACTGATTAAAGATGTTAATTTTGAATTTTCTAGAAATATTATTGGGAGCATGCGCTAATTTTGATCAACAACTTCTACAGATAAAAGTGATAAAATAATGGAAAATATCACATAAAGATTAAATTCGATAATTTTGACCTTCCTCTACCCTAAATAATCGTTTTCAATTCAGTATTGTTATCATGCTCAGACGACAATCATGGAACTCTTGATATTTCATTAGTGTGAGATCAGCCAGGTATAGTGTAATACGCATATGTGTGTGTGTGTGTCTCTGCTGCTGCTGCATATGACTGCTGATGTCACTTGAATAAATTGTGTTGCAAAAAAGATCAGCAATAGCGGTTACCAGACTCAATGACATCCTCTTGCATGACAACATTCAGTCGCATGTTGCAAGAGTTGTCAAAGCTACACTGTTGTATATAACTCGAATGGGAAATTCGGCCGCGCCCGGCATACTCATCAGACATAGCGTCTTCTGATTATCATTTTTTCAAATCAATGCAGCATGGCTTAGTTGGCACGTGGTTCCACCATGTTGAAGAAATGCAAAAAGAGGCCAATTCATGGATAGCTTCAAAAGACCGTGAGTTCCTCCGACACGAGATCGCCATGTTTCCACAAAGATGGAAAAAATTAGACAATTATGGAAAATTTTTCGAATATTATATATCGTACTAATTTTTCTCCGTCTCTTTCAAGGGACAAAATGTCCAAACTTAACGTAAGTACCTATTATAAAGGATTGTCGAAAGTAATCTAATTAACAAAGAAATCATCCACTTTTATACCCACCACCACAGGTGAGGGATACATTTGCTTTCTAACCACCAGGAGGAAACTTCGGAGACCCCACGATGTATATATATTTTTAATCAACATCAAATTTAGAATGGATTTAAGCAGATTCGTTTGTCCATCTTTCTGTGTAATGTCTGTAATAAATATTCTCCTGGTCGCAAAAATTAAGATATCACCTTCAAATTTGGCAGAAACATTGGAAATTCTTTCACATACGTTGTTATTGAAAATGGGGCAAACCGATTACAGGCCACGCCCACAGTATAACCCGTTTTGTTTTGCCTGTTTTCCACGGTATTCCATGGCTGACCATGTTCCGCGGTATTTCATAAAAAAAGAAAAAAATTGCCACACTCACGTATTAAAATTTAGTTTTTCCCCCTTTTCTAAGATGATGATGGTGGGTATAAAAGATTCGGTACAGCCGAATACAATTTTCTTACTTGTCTTACTTGCTATATATTAATTCGCGTTGATGGGTAGGTAGTAAATATTCCCCCCACACGGAATGTAACTTTCATCCGTATTTCAATCACCCATCTATGCTTCATTAACTTTTCCCTCAGTATGATAACATAGAAGAGCACAATGATATACAAGAATATGTTGCATAAAGTTCTCCTTCATATAAGAGCCACTTAGCTTTCTATTAGTATAAGAAAGCCAGTTAGGTCGATTGGGATAACTTTAGCAAAAAAACAGAAATAATACTTGGGAATAGTGTATGAAGCAATATACAGCAGAGAATGTATGAAAAAGCATATAATGCTACACTTGTGTGGTTTTGAAATTTGCATGAAGAAACGGCAGACAAATGTTACTAAATTCTTTTAAGATTTACATTTACCAAGAAAATGTACATTTTATGATCACAGATGGATGTTACCAATAAATATATATTTATAAATCAAATCAAATATATATATTTATATATATATATATTTAAAAACAATATATATATATATTTATATACATATATATATATATATAAATAAATATTTATTTATATATTTTATTGATTCTAACTATTCTGAATGCATGCACGTTATGAATGAGAATTATTTATGTAACTTATCCATGCATATGCGCAATTATATGCCATGATTACAGGTATACAATTAGTTGGTCAACCATGAAACACATTGCAAAACGCGTCATTCATCAAATGCGAAACCAACAAAATAGTTGACTTCATTGACACATTTCAACAATTCACAATGAATGCACTGACAAATGTGTGCAGTGGGACATTGTTTTTAACTTCTGTTATGGTTTCAACTCAGGTGTAAGTATTTCAATTCATTTGGAGAAATTGTAGAAAAGACTGGCTAAAGAGCATCCGCCCATTGACCAACACTAAAATGTTTTCTGAAAGATTTTAAGAGTTGCGCTTAAAAAATTATGGTACAGAATAATGAAATTGATGATTCAAGTTACTTTCACATAAGGAACACAAAAATTAGGTTAAAATTTGTGAATGTATGCGAAGTATTTCGTAATTTCTAATATTGAAATAAATGTTTGGCAACGTATCCCAAACGCTGCAAAACATATACTATGTTGAACTTTGTAAGAGTAGGAATTACTTCTGTCAGTTTTCTGATAGATGGCTTTGGCCGTAAGTGGTGATGGAAATTAATAGATGTAGATATCATACAGTAAATTTGGGCGTTTGGCAACATAACTCTATCGCGACCGAAAATGTCAATGTACGAGTGAACTTCTCTATATTTGCGGGAAATGTTATTTTTTTCTTGTTTAATTTGAAAAATAGTGCCGCTAAACCTTTACGTGCGATGAACAAGGGTTGTATTACGATATCCTAAGCACTAATAACCATGATTCGGTTGAATATCCACGGCGCCGCTGTTTACGTGATCAAGTTAATGTGATGTATTCTGTTTTTCTCGCACTATGAAATGAGAGCATAATTAAGCAACACTGCTGAAGTTGGAATGAAAAACCTTTATATTGTGAACCTTCAGTATAATGAAATTTGATTCGTTCTAGCAAAACTCGCCTATGAAAATTTAGCATCACTAATCTAGAATATGATACCCTCCTCCCTGCTCCCTGCTTCCTACTGATATTACTTCTTTTAACTAACATTGTTTACTCTCGGTCACTTATTGTCTGGTCGAGTGAGATTTATATTTAAAACATTAAACAGCTCAAAAGCCAATAGTCTTTTCCTTGCTGAATTAATTTTGTATAATATTTTATCTAAAATACTTTGATTACTCTCTTCATTCATTCTGTTCCGAAAAAAACGTTTTTTTGACAAAAAAAAAGCAAATTTTTACTATCAGTAAATATTTCAATTAATAGAGTTTGCCTCCATGCGTTTCCATAATAATTGTGATAAACATTTCAAAATTGCACTTTGATTGCAACAACATCTAAAATATATGTCAGTCTGCAAATGTCCCCGTCTGTGTCTATGCCGAAGACACAATTACAAGTCAAAACTTTGTCAGTTTGGAATCTCTCCGCCTGTCTGCCGAAGACACTATTGCCAGTCAAGACTTAATTGAGAGTAACAGTTATCTTTTTATCTTTTTCACTTTCAATTTGAGTCTAGACTTTACGAAGTTTTTAACCCTATCAATCTTTTCCATATTGACTTTCGATTGTAGCGCTGCGTCTGCAGGTTGATTAACAAGCTTAAGCAAGGTTCTAAGAGTTTTCTTTCTCTAAATTCACTTTTTTGTTTGTTTTTTTTTTATATAAAAATTAATAATAGTTTCCCTTCTTTAATATTCTATTCATCCCTTGTTTCTTCATTATGTCAATATGTTTGATACCATTGCTTAGTTCTCGGTTTGATACAAACGTTTACTTGCAAACTGCTACTTAAAAATGCTGATGAGATGAACACAAAAAATCAAGGTTTTACTCAAACTTTTTGCGTTGCGTTGGCTGTTCCGCCATTATCACTCACCATATGTTTGCGTCAAACTCTTTGCTTTTCTGTGTCTGCAATGTGTTATTGAAATATTCATGATCGCAACAATTTAGATAAGAGAGTGAAGCCCTGAAGGCATTAAACAATAGATTGTATTTTTCAGTCTATCAGATTTGAATACTGATGTCCATATTTATCAGAGTTATTTACAAGTTAAGCGTAACAGTTCGGCTTATAACGCAAAAATATTTATTTAAATACAATTAAAATTACATAGTCATACATACTTTCGTTTCAGATTGAAATCGACTACCAATCGATATTATTTGCTTATCTTCAAACTAAAATCAACATAACCTGTTTTGTTACATTTTCTTTGTATAGGTATGTGCTTTGCAAACTTTACAACAAACGATATACATACGATGAGCGTAAGCAGTTAAATCCGTTATGCAATAGAATGTCTATGTTTAGATAGCACATATATATAGTACAAGAGACAAGAGAACAAATCAAATAACTTGCGGTTATAAAGATTTTGTTAATTATTGAGATTGTTCTCTTAAGAGAGAGAGAGAGAGAGAGAAAGAAATTTTAATTAATTTCCGTATTTGAGTGTGTCTTCGAAAACACATGCACCACTACTAATCAAATATGCGTAAATTAATATACTCTCGTATTTGCTGGTAATCAGCAAGGATTGTGCCAACTACGAGTCAATACTGAGCATCATATATTGTTAAATAGTTTTCATGAGAAAAATTTACGATAGAGAGTAACAAAAGGTTTTCTGAAAACAGGGAGAAAAAAATAATGAGCATAAAATCATTTACTCAAACTTAGCTCTACTGTATCGATATATTAAAATATTTTGCTATTTTATTAATATTATTCACATATATATGCTCCAAAAGAATTTCCTTAAATACAAGCCCATGATGAAAATTGCTTGAAGCGTGACACAAAATGTACTCTTCTTGTTCGTCATCACATTTTCAATAAAATACCTTTTTAATATATTGGTTTTTATATCTGCTCATATTTGTTCATTTCTTGATATTGCAAAAGCTTCGGAAGAATTTGTAAACAGAACAACGGCAAGCAACAAGAAGCAACTTTCGTTTCGCAAAAAGATCCCTGCAAAAAAAAAACAATGTTTCGTAAAATACTTTGGCACATATTTAAGGACATCAATTTGTAAATGGGCTGAACTTCTTCAACCAGTAATTTCATACAATTAACTGAAATTAAGTTAAAAGACCAGCGTATCATTAAAAGTAGCTCCACTCGAAAAACACACGTTTGCTGGGCATGTAATTTACATTTCCCGCCCGTACTCAACTTTTTCCCCGGTTGTACAACTTTGATAAAGCAAATGAGAAATCCTCCTCTGAACGATTTTCACAAGCATCTGCTCTTTCAGTTTTCTTCGTTATTATTAAATTCAATTTATATGTAAGCATGCAAGCATTCTTGCTCTCGTACTTGAGTCAGTAAACCCGAGTGCCTCTTTAATATATGCGAGCTACATTTAATTTTACAACATTTTTATTGCACTTTCTTCCCCAACGCAACCGTCTCTAAAGGAAAAAATTAAAAAAGTATAAGAGCGCTTTACATATGATTGCAACCCAAACGGAAACAGGTAAAAAAGTCATATCAGCCTTTGGTACGAATTGTTGACACTCACCGTTTGCAAATGACAATCAATCAAATATTTTCTTATTTTGTTAACTCTCAATTAGATTGTTGAACTATTCCTAAACTAACAGTTCAGACAGAGAGTAATCAATAGTTACTAAGCTTTGTCAGTTAAATTCTTTTTTTACCTGGCTTTTGTGAGCCTGATTGAATTACGCGCCATTTATTAAAAATTTTCCTTGTTATGCTTGAGCTTTCTACCACTAGCTTTGCAAAGGTTGTAACGAGAGAGATTGCAAACAGGCAGGAAACAGGAGGACGTTTATAGCTGAAAGCTTTAAAGCCTGATTCAAATTATACGCGGATGTATTGTTCTGTGAGTGCTTCAAACAGAATCAAAAATCTAATATACCGCAATCCACCGGTAGAGTGCATAAAAATACATAAGTTGCAAACGTATGCAGTTTATAAACGAAAATGGATACACATGCAATATAAAAAATGATGTTGCGACTATAAATATTAAATTCAAAAGAAAGTTTAATCACATAAAGTCGCCCTCTTTACGAAATAATTTTAAGAAATTTATAAAAAAATAAAAAACCTAATAAAAAATTGATTAACATTTTATTTTATGTTAAGCAAAAGCTAGCGTGAGGATTTCATTTACTCGAATAGCTATTTCAGATATCTGCTAATAAATACGTGAGAGAAAGTATTTATAATGTCAACCATAAAAAGAATTGACGTTCGGAATAATCTCAGAGATGTAAACAATGTTTCGGTTCGTTAAGAGAATTTTCTCATTTTTCTTACAAAAAATTAAAAGAAATTCGTAAGCAAACTAATCCGCAGCATTTTCAAATTTGTGCTGCGGATACTAACCAATAGTGTGACGTGATATGTTCCGTCGTTTTACTTAAACTTTCTTGCCGTGTACCAGCAACAAACCTGGCTACAGCGAATCTGTATCGTAGGCTAATTACTATAGATTTTATAGAATAGTATCTAGTGGATATTTTTGTGAAATAATAAAATTATTAAATCACTCTCTTCCTCGCGTAACCAGTCTCAAACAACGCAACAATTATTAAAATTCATATTCGAGGTAATAACATTTTTTCATTATTATTTTTTATCCATAGAATACATTTTCAAATTTTCTTGAATTCTACCTCTTCTTTCACAACCTTTCCAAACATTTCATTTTGTTGACTTTTTTTCTGCTTGGTTTTTGTATATATTACTCATTCTGTTTTATCTCTCTGTAAATTCGGCCTCGATAAATTGCATTCCCATGCGCAACTGGAGTTCATTGCATTACATATAGCACAGTGACATTGTAATCCCAGGATTGATCCAAAGGATTAAAGGTGAAATTGTGACATATTTGCATATACGAGTGATTATCTTTGACTATGATTATATGTTTGAGCCTAACAAATGCGACTGACTGTCAGAGGATATGCTGCTGTTTGCAAACGATTCGTTTGAATTAATTTATTTTTCACAGATTTATTTTTCTATCAGCTTTTGTGTGATAAGTGTTGTAAACAGGGGAATTACCAAAATGTAAAATTCCGTCAACTTTTTTTGTTACAAAAACTGAGATAGAGAAAAAGACTAAAACTTTGAATGATTGAATTATAGCACCGATAACGGTGCAATCTTTTTTTTTTAAGGGCTACAAACGTGATAAAATACCTCAAAAAATGTCTTTATATATATCTTAATTGATCGTATTTAAGTCAGTAAAATTATTAGAATTCTGAATGAGAGTGAACGTCTAATTACTATTTATTTACTTTTGAACATCTTGAAATCACTACCTTTACAATGAATAAATTTAAATTAAAGGAATAGAAAATCTGAAGAATAAATTTAAATTTAAATTTAAATATTATTTTCAACTGTTTTTGCTTTTTTATATAATACGCTTATAAAAGACTCTTAAATCACTTGTTTAACGATTGCATGGTAAGGCATTTAATACAATGTTTCGAGAAATTTAATAAAGTTGATGATGATGAGCCGAAAAACTAATATTAAATAATAAGCGACAGAGAAGAATTTGTTGAATGTTGATAAACCACAATAAAATATTTCAATTTTTTTTTCTTTTGAAATTTCTACAATTTCCTACTCCGGTTGTCAATATCATGCATCACTTGCTGGGGAGGTGATTAGGGGTTGTTCGGGCAGTATAAAACTTGAAAAAATGTTTAAGAATAAACGAGCGCGATGCACTCCTATCAGTTGTTAAATACGCAATATTTTATTTTCTTAATATTTAAGACTTAAACGTATAAACTCTTAAAACTACAAAACAGACCCAAATGCAAATGTGCCGATTTATCGCTGCTATAATCAATGATAAGCAATCACGAAAAATTGTAGAAAAATGCAAAGAAAAATAATCAAAAAAACACAATCAAAGAATAAGTGGGCTGGGCCATGCATTAACATGAGATAGCGGCTTGCTTAGTTCTTTGTATCAAATTTGTGTTTCCGAAATATGACTTTGGAGCGAAGTTACGGGGAGAGTTTATGCAGAAAGCAATATGTTGCGGCGCTGCTGTCGAAGTAGCCCTAACAATTTCTCTAAAAACAAATCTATTCAATTCCAAGGAGAACCTCAGTGTATGGATGACTTGCCGCACAGACCTCTCCCAAGGAAGATGCCACCAATCGGTCCAAAAGAATCCTTTGAGCGGAAGTAAAAATGAAACTTATAAGCTTATGACTGAAATTAGAAAAAATAATGGAAAGTAAATAATAAAAAAAAAGAAGTATAAGTAAATATATTAGAGAAGAAAAAAAAAATTAAAAGAAAAAAGGAAAAAACAAATCAAAAAAAAAGAGAAGAAAAATTGGAATAACGCAAAATAACGAAGGCGTGTTGCCCACAACAAGGCGAATGCTTCGTTTCAAGGTCATTTTCGATGAGTTATCTGCACATAGCGAGCAATAACTCGCCTATAACTTGAGGCATGTTCGTTTTCAAAGCGTCAAAAGTTTGAGACGGGCTTGCATAAACTCGGCCCTTTCCATAACCCCACCAAGAAAAGGTTCAGCGTTAAGAAATCGAATGGTCTCGATGGCTACTTCATCAAATTAAGTAGCAGTAAGTTTTTACCATTTTATCACGTTCAGCTGTTGCTGAATGGTCTAAATAATCCATATATTACTATAAACATATGATGTTCTGGACGAGAGTTTAGACATCAAGCTGATTTTATAATTATTCCCGCATTTTGATGAGTCTTGAATTAAGGCAAATGCTCATGAATAAGAAAAGATTAAGAAGACTATGGCAAAGCCATAGAAATCCTGTAGACAGAAGGATTCTGAACAGAGCCACGAAGAACCAGCGCTTACGTATGGCTGAGATAAGAAATGAAAAAATTAATAATTTTTTCTTCAACAGGAATATTTGATGAACATTATTTATGGAAAGCGGCTAAGTAAGTTAAACGATCGGCAAAGGGAATTGTCCTCTTAAGAGACAGATCTGGAAATTGGTGTAGAAATGATGGCAAGAAAGCCGAAAACTTTGCTCATTATTTTAAAGAATCTTTTCAACCTAATAACCTTTGCAGGACTTCTAACACAAAAGAATTACTGAATTGAAAGAAGAAGTTAATAAACTAAACATTAAAATATCTCCTGGCGGTGGTATATTCCTTAATGTGGAGAAAATATTCGACAAAGTCGGGCACGACAGGATATTCTTCAAACTGAAAAGTTTTCTTCCAACTGCAAAGTATTTGCTGCTTAAATTCAATTTACAAAACATATCTTTTTACGTTTTTTAGTGAAAACGAAATACTAAATATGTACAAAATTGAAGTTATTATAGAATTTTCAACTCAAAGTTTCCAATTGCTGACAATGGAAATGAGATGGGCGGACGTACCGACACATACGTCTAGGTGGATTCCGAATTCTATACTGATCAAGAATATATACATTCTATGTGATTCCAGAAGCATCATTCTTAATGTTACAAACAATTTCTCAAAAAGAATTAAATTTCAATATTATATTATATCGAGTGGGCAGGGTCGATCCTTTCAATTTTTGCACAGAGAATATTTGTGGAAATTCTTCTAATTCTATCTGTTATGATTTATGAGTAGTGAGTAAAACTTCAATTTTTTTTTTGCTTCCAAAAGCAGAGATGTTATTAGACTACATCGTGCTGTGGGCGTGTCCTTGGACCGATTTCGGCCATTTTCAATAACAACCTGCGTGCAAGAACTTCTAATGTTTCTGCCGAATTTGAAAACGATACCTTCATTTCCGCGACCAAGAGGATGTTTGGCGGACAGACGGACAGACAGACAGACGGGCAAACAGACAGACGAGCAGACAGACAGGCGGACAGACAGACAGGCGGACAGACAGACGGGCGGACAGACAGTCAGACGGACAGACAGACAGACGGACAGATAGACAGACGGACAGAAGGACATGCCTAAATCGATTCTAAATTTTACGCTGATCAAGAATATATATACTTTGTGGAGTCTCCGAAGTTTCCTTTCGGTAGTTACAAACCAAATGACAAAATGAAATATACCCCTCATCTTCGATGGTGAGTATAAAAATGAATGTTCTCCCATTTTTTGGCGGCGGGTATAAAAACGAATAAATACAAATATTTGATTTCAATTGAACAATTTTCGGCCACTCTCTGGCATTTAAAGCAAAAACTTTGCATGTCCCTTTATGATGGCAGTAATTATTGCCAGTCTATTAACTGTACTTTGTATGAACATAACGGAATGTTTTATTATTGCTTTTGTCGTAACTAAAAGCTTGAAAACATGATTAAATGAAAAGGCTGCACAATGCAAAAAACCATACACAACAGTGGTTTAAGTACCGTCAATGTGACTTAATTTTCAAATGACATGTTTGCGATACAGATAGTAACATAGGATTCAACTATTTGCGTGTGTGTGTGTGTGTGAGGCGCTTAAAGTATCCAAATTTATTTGAATTGATGAATAAATGAAGAATAATCCTTGAATTGCTTGTTCGAATCAAATATTTGCTTCTAAAATGAGTTAAAAGAGTAAATAAATAATCAATAAATGGATAACAAAATTTAAAATTATACGCGATTTAAAAATTGAACAGCTACAGGAGAAAAACTTTTCTTCAAGAAACGGTGAGGTGTAGAATCAGTTTTTTTATATTTTTACGCAATTAAATCAATTTACAATATAACTGGAAACTTTCATTTAAAAAACCTATGAAGTACACAGTTTTCTTGTTCTTTTTCTTTTTTTTTCTTTTGATCTTTTGTTAATTTATAAAATTTCGAGAATTAGAAACAAAATAAGCCACCACGGAAACCATTCCGCCGTTTATTTTGGTCAATACAAATACAATGCGAGTTTAATTCATACGAAAGATATTTAATTTGATAATCGCCTCATTGCATCTTCTTTATGAAGCTATCTACGTAAATACTCTCTCTACATCTCATACTCCTTTTAAGAATGCATGATTGCAATACAAATGAAATAAACATGTGTTTCTTAAGCTTAAAGCTTACGTATGAGAATACTCTACTAGTTATACGCTCTAAATACGTATTATATTATGCTTGAATTATAATAACGAATATAATCGTCTTAGTAAAAAAATTTAATTAAATAAATTACAAATTCATTGTGAAGAATACAATATTGATTTGGCCATATGGTTAAAACCAAACGCGTTCTCGAAAAAGTGATTAAGATTAATCTTTTTGCTTGCTGCTTTCTTCAATTAATTTACATCTTTTCATTACTTTAAAATATAATCTCTTGCTAGAGTTTCATAATTTCATTCTATTTAAGGGAACAGTTGTATTCTTTGGTGGAAGTAGCAGCCAATTTTTATTCCAAACCATTTTTTAATAGTTTCGAAATGTTTGGAGCCGAGATCAGTTGGATGAGGCGATATTTGCTTTGATAATTTGATAAAATCCTCACGCAACAGATGCTAGTCTTCCTTTGACCCTTTTAGCATTTTGTGTGGACAACCATTCAGATTTTAGAAAGACATAATATTTATTATTTACTTTTCGTTTTCCATCGAAACCAATTTAAAAGAATATTTGAAAAATTTGTCCATACGGCCTAAAATTCCTCAAAAGTTTCGTTTCTTATTTGGCTTATCACTTGAATAACAAGTAGATTCACTTTGAAAAGAGATGTTTCGAAACTCAAATCTCCTCTTGACACATAGGAAATAAAATTAAAGAGAAAGTCACATTTTGGTATTTTCCATCAAATAATACATTCCAATTCCGAATTCCGAATTAATTATAAAAGTGGACATCGTTCACTTTCGACTGAGTAGCAGTTTCTTTAGTTTAAAGTAAAACGATATCATTTGAGGAAGGCATAGCGAGGAGAATGTTCGATCTGCATATTATTTCCAATAGGTTATCATCTAATTAATTATTTTTTTCGGAATTATCCATTTAGAAATAAATATTTTATTTTGGGTTAGGAATTTACTTGTGAGCTACTGCAAGAGAAGAACTGTCTGAGAAAACCTTTGCTTAGTTCAAATTGTCTCTGCTTGTCCTCTGCACGAGCACTTCTCATTCAAATTATTTACGAGCAGCGCATGTAGATTAAGTAAATCAAAACCGCAAGTTTCCTTGGGAGCGCTATCCTAACAAAAACAGAGTGAATCGTATCATTTTTATGGACCACTCCCCAAATACCGTTCGTTATAAGACAAGAAATTTGCAAATTTTTAAAATTTCTCAATAAAACTTATTTCGTATCATTTTATTAGTTTGTTTATACGCTGAATGCCCTCCCATATAACAGTTTCCACGGAAAGGATGCACTTACATGGCAAAAAGGTTTAGTTTTTAATATTTTATAGTGAAAATTGGTGTCCAAATAGTAATTTGAAAAGTAAACCTTATATGGCAACAAAGACTAATTTTTACTACTTTATTTGCATTCCAGAGATAAACAGTAAATAAAAGAGTTCCGAATGCCAGACTGGTACTTACTTTCATTACTGTAATCGCGTCTCCTTTGAACAAAGAACCATATAAATTATAATTTAGTTTTTCAATATATACATTTATGAAGGATATCCATTCCATTCGCTCACAGTACACAAGAAAATGTAAATTATAATTTATGAGAGTTGTACACCTATAATCCAATATTAAATGAAGAATAGGGCGCTATAAGTTATTAATGGTTTTTTTCAGTTCTACATAAATATGGTAATTTAGAAAGCAGAAAGATTTCAGTGACACTAAAGGACTGCGGGTATAGAAAAGATGCCGATTAAAAACAGTGAAAACTAGGAAATAATTAAAGCAGTTTTATTTCGCACTATAGGCGATGCACGTAAATTTTCAAACAGTTATAACTCTTCAAAATATAAATATAATTTTATTAATATATTTTACTTAGAAGGACGTGTTCGGATACAATCATATGTGAACTATCACATCCTAGTTTTTCCATATGCTAAGCCACCGTAGCGTAAAGTTATATATTATTGCTAAGCATTACTTACGCGTGAATAATAACAGTATTTTTCAATATTTCGTTTAAATAATTTATTATAAATATATGGTATGAGATTATCGACTGTGCTAACGACTCTCACTAGACTAATGAGTTTCATAATATTTGTCATGCATTATATTTAATGATTTAACAAGTGACTGTCATTAGTCAAAAGTCTGGCCTTATTAATGTTCCCTAATTATTATTAAATAAAATATAAACGCACATAGAGCCAAATAAGTAAATAAATGCTTACATGGAATAAATTTAAAAAAAAAAAAAAACGAAAATATAACCAGACCATTATATGAAGGCATACGTACCGAGGGATGCTTTACACAGCAACTTGAATTGATATCGTGCAAATTTAGTGAAATTAATTTTTTTATTAAATATTTTACAAAATTCTTCATCTATTTTCATCACATTTTATTAAATATCAACTTCTATGCCGCTACAAAGGCTTACTTTTCATGAGAACTCTTATATGTACACATACGTGACGCAAACTTAGTGCAGTAAATTTATGTTTTAAATCACTATATCATCGGATCGATTTTTACCATAAAATATAAATATTAGACTTTTTTCACATATAAAGACTTTCTTTCTGCAGGAAAGTGACTGCATAGGAAGGAATTTTAATAATAGTCCATTTGAACCAAAGTTTTTGCTTCAATCTAGAGTATATCGAAATACTATTATTTAGCGATTTTCGTCGATAAATTTTTAAAACATTTCATATAACAATTTTTTCAATACAATGCGTTATAGGATTCGCTCTTGAACCAAACCCGATATAGTATTCCATATTTTGTTAAAATATTTCAAGAATTGTTATCTGTAGATTAAACACAACATTCTATGGAAACACTTCAGACAGACATACCGGCAAATGGACGGATATTTTCAAATCGATTAAATAAAAAAAAATGAATCTGAATTGATCAGTGAAATAAGAGATAGGTTTACTTTAAGTTCTTCTATAGATATTATATCCGCAAAAATTTACTAGTTCCTATACAATGAGAAATATAGGATAGCTATGCCGATTATATGAATTTGATAATTAACAAACTTTGCAATCAAACTTGCAACTAGAAGAGTCGTACAAAAAACTTCAATAATGTCCATAAAATAGAACTGTGAAATGTGCAGTTTCCAAACACATCGCCTTTGACCGTTGACCGTCAATAAACCAAGACAGAAATCAAATGCCAAACTAGTCAGTTATATCTTGAACAGATTATATAAATAGGAGCTTTCGGCAAGGTGGTTAACGCAATCACAATTTGTCAAAATATATATTAAAATTTACAATAAATGTGCCTTAGGATTGAACAATTATCCTCAATGAAGGATTTCAATACCTAGAAGCAAAAACATTTAAGCCGGCCTAACATCACTGATGCTCTATAATATGTAAACCGGATTTATTAAAAGACCGCAGATAGTTCTCAATATTCTTCGTTTAGTTTGGATAAAGAAATTCAAGCGGAATAACATTCATGACTTTTCGTCAATAATCCGCATTCCAGTTGGCTATTGTCAGGAACACTTACCTTCAAAACAAAGGAAACGATTACTTCTTAATTGCTTTGTGTAGGGTTTCATATTTGAAAGCAGCATTTTTGGAAGCAATTAAAACATATAGACATGACATGACAAGACAATAAATATGTTTTCAATTTCATACTTGGAAACTTGGTTTGCCTTCAAAGGTACAACCGCTGCGTTGTATAATTTGTGCAGCAGCCCATACGCCACAATGTACGCAGACATCTAATGGTTTTTTTGTTATATATTGAGCCAGGAAGCCACCAACGAATGCATCCCCCGCTCCATTCGTGTCCACAATTTGTTCGGGTGTCAATTTTTGAACCGGAAAATCTTTAATGGAATTTCCATGAAAAAGCAGCACTGGCTGCGAGCCTTGTGTGATTACAACGATACGTTTACGTTCGCCGTCTGCTTTATGTAGAGCCACTATTTTTTGGCCAACTTCTTCGAGATTTTCAGTATGCCAACTAAGCTCACGGGCAAAAGTTTCAACTTCGTCTTTATTGCCAAAAAGTAAATCAACATAAGGCATTGCAACCATTAAGGCTTCTTTAAAATGTTGCGACACAAATGGTGCACTCAAATTCATCATGAATGCACCGTTGTGCTTGTGGGAATGACGAGCGACCTCCATAATACTAGGTGGACTGACGGTAAGAAAGAAACCTGATATATAAAAATATTCAGCACTCTCCCATAATTGACGATTTTCCGGCTTTTGTAGATGTTCAAGTGTAAAGTGGTTAGCAGCCGCAAGATGAGCGCACAAAGAGCGATGAGTTCCCGTAATAAGTACAGCGCAAGTACCGGTAGGAGCTTCGTCAGTGTACTGATAGCATACATTTAGCCCGTCCTCGATAGCTTTCTTTTCTAAGATTGTCGCGTAATTGTCCTTACCAACACAACCAAAAAAAGTGGCTACTCTCGGTTTTTGTAAAATCCACTGACATACGCGTAAAGTGTTTTGTACTGAACCGCCTGCTATAAACTCGGCGTTATACTTCTCGTGAAGATATTTACAAAGATGCTTATGCTCGTGCCTGGCCAAAATTGCATCATCCTTTTTCAAATTGTACTTCTTTAACAACTCGTTAGCTACAGTAGCCGCTATATCTAATAAAGGGTTCCCAAAACCGATCAAAAGGTGTTCTCTTAATTTCTCCATTAATTGAAAATTGTTCTTCGAAATTTTATTTTTAATTTTTTTTTTTGGGAGAAAAATATTTATTTATAAACAGCTGTTGAGTTAACAAATGTAAATGAAAATATTTATTATCGAAGCATATATCAACAGAAACTAAGAAAGCATTTTTACTCAGTAAAACTTTAAAAAAATTTGTGTAAAATTCTCCAAAGATAAAAGTCACCTTTTACCAAGAAAATTGGGTTGGCTATGCTTCTACAATATTAAGGCACAAAAGAGTATTCGATATATTAAATCGGTCTAGTACGTGATTTGAGAAATCTATGTCCTTCTAGCGTGTATCAGTTATGTGTTCGATAAGTAAAATAAATATGTGAATTGTAATCATTAAATGGTCGACAATGTTCAAATCTTTCGATGCAAGGCAAAAATTAAAAAATAGATCGATATTAAAAAAGAGGATAATTAAAACTTTCAAATTATTCGTCTTATAGTAGTAGTTGGGATTTGTATCCTTTACGACTCTTCTGAGGCAAACCTTATTATTCCTACTCTTGAAAATCGATCTAGTGACTTTCTCATGAACTTTGGCGGCTTAAAGTTTTTTCAGCGTAATAACATCCGAAATGTCAACATTTGCTTTCAATAAGACTGATTTGACGCTATTTAAAGGTCTACCACTGAATGTCAATTTGAATAAATGCCTTATGGACCGAGATATTCTCATATTCTTCTCTTTATAACTGCCTCAAATGTGCATTTGTTCATCTGTAGGTTAGCTCACATGCAGTCTAGTTTAGTACAAAGTTAAAATTGAAGAAAATAACTAAAAGCATTCAAAAGCGCGGTTCTACTTACGATAACGATAGAAAATCTGCTGCCAGAAACAAATTCCGTCACTTCAGCCTTGACTTTTATTTTAATTATGCGCTTAAGATGAAATCAATCAATCTCTTTAGTAATCCAAGGAGGTTCTATAAATTTACCAATTCTAAACGAAAAGTTACTTCATCGTTTATGTCTTGTGATGGATCGTCTGGCACACTATCAAATCAATTATTGTTCCTCAACAGAGCATGCATTTTTAAAAGCAAAGTCAACAACAAGTCATCGAAATCTACCTTGAATTCACTAGTGAAACGTTTAGTGCCTAAAGGAGCACAAATGGAAGTTATCAAACAAACACATTGTGAAGCTAGCCCACATTTGAGCAAAGACAAAAAAGGGGGCCAGACAAGCGTGGGCTAACTTTACACCAGTAATATCGTAACGTATTGATGAATTTCACAATGATTAAGGGTAATCGATATGAATAAAATAAAGTTAAATGTATGTTCTTAAGAAGAATTTTAAGGTTAAATTCGCTTTAGTTTAGACGGTAAAGAAAACACAAAAAAAAACCTTCAAAATAATTATTACACTTTTTCGCTTTCCGATTTCCGTATAATTGTATTCATTTTGGTTTTTTTTTTCACAAATAAAGCAACAGAATTCATAACTTAATTAAACGCACAAGAAAGAAAGAAGAACAGACGAGAATTAAAGCGTATTTTATTTTATATGAAAGCAGAAATATTAAATTGTTGTTGCTTTGAATTTAAGACCATAAGCAAACGAAATAAATGAAAGAAAAGCAAATTTTTTTTCAAAGAGTCAGTCAAATACAGTGGTACTAAAGCAGTCGAAATGCAATATAGCATCACACACATAGTGGCTTTAAAAAGTTTTTTGTAAGAAGTTTGAAGAGTAGAGTATTTACATACACCTGTTTAGTCACTCATTTTATAAATAAATTTATCAATTAATTTACATATAAAAAAACCCATCATTTAGCTTTAATTTAAATTATTTCGGTTTAAGGGAACATGCAGCGCAATATTTAAAGATATAAGTCTTCGTAGTTTAATTTGAGAAGAAAACAAGTGGGAAAATTATATTATACTCAAGAAACTTTCTTTAAAAACAAGAGTTAGAAACTAAATTTTACTATGTGGGCGTGGCTTATTTTCTCTATTTCTACGGAATACCATGGAATACTGTAGGTGTGGCCTATGATTGATATTGTCTATTTTTAATAGCAACTTATATGAAAGAACTTTTTCTGTCAAATTTGAAGGCGATGTATTCATTTTTGTAGCTAGGAGAACAGACAGATAGATAGACGTACCGACGGATACGTCTAAGTGGATTCCGAATTTCGTACTGACCAAGAATCTATACATTTTATCTAATTCCAGAGGCATCTTTCTTAACGTTACAAACAATAGCGCAAATTTCAGTATTCTGTTATATCGAGTGGGCGTGGTCGATTCTTTCCATTTTTGTATTTTTGGAAATTTTTACAATTCCATCTGCTATGGTTTGTAAGTAATGAGCAAGAGATCAAATTTTTTTGCTTCCGAAATCAGCGGTATTCTCAGTCTACTGTGTACTGTCGACGTATTCTTTGACCGATTTGGCTTATTTCCAATACCAACCTGCATGCAAGAACTTTCAATGCTTTTGCTAAATTTAAAGCCGATGTCTTCATTTTTGCGGCCAAGAGAATGTTTGCCATAGACAGACAGACAGACAGACACGCTTAAATCGATCCTAAATTTGATGCTAGTGAAGAATATATATATGTATTGTAGTTACAAACCAAAGGATGAAATGATATATAAACTTCACCTTCATTTGTCGGTATAAGAAGTAAATACAATACCGCAGTCGAAGTGTTTTTTAGTAGTAGAGCAGTTCGAGTTCAAACGAATGTAATCCAAGGACAGGTAATACTGTACCGACCGTTTAAATTGGCTAAAGAATCTAACGCAAAATATATCGATTTCACTTCCAATTCATTCTTTAGAAATGCTTTTGGTTACGATAAAGTAGATATGAACATAAGGTTATTAATTAGAACCATTTATTGTGAAAAACATGAGAAATTATTGAGTAACTTGACATATTATTATACATTAGAACATCACATATAATTATTGATGGTTTCATAATTATTTTCCTTTTTATTTGTGAAAAGAGTACAAATCCACAAAACTCTAATATATATGTTTTAATTGATCACTGACTCTTACATACTCTTACATATTTGGCGAATATAAACGAGTTTCATTACAATTCATCTTGTTTACAATAGAAGCGAGTCTGCCTTTTGTCATTTAATCGAATATTTATGTTTGAATCGTCAATATCGCATACTATTTATGCCGCATTAATTAAACAACGTTCGTATAAAATATATGTAATAACTTATTCCGCATTTTCTGTTTTGAAACCATAGAAACTCAATTATGTTTGGATGTAAAACCCCATATTTGAAATGAATTGAAAAATATGTAAAATATTCAGGAAATTTATCAAAAAATATTATTTTATCATTGAAATTCATGTTATTATGCTCATAAACTACATTTATAATGACTTGTTTTTATAGCACACATACATAAACATTGAAGTAATTTGATATATAAAAATACATTCAAATGTTATTTATTTACTACGCCTATAAAACCACAAAATAATTCATTAACATTAAGTTATGGAAATTTTATTTAAAAATTTATTAGTTTCAAAAATATTTTAAAAGTATGCAAAAAATATTAAGAAAAGGTATAATAAATAAATTAATAGTTAATTGAAATCAGTTTTCAATTTGATCTGCGTCTTCTTATATGCAACAAGTTTCAGGAAGCTTCATGAGCCATCTGGAGAATTTTCGATATTCATCGCCTCAAACGAATATGAATGAAAAATTATTACATTAAAGTAGTATATTAATTGTGGATATATCAGCTGTTTCTTTTTTTTTTTTTAAATAACTCGAGAATTCCTGAGTGCAAGTCCTCTTATAACAGACTAGGAAAAACTTCGTGGGCTTTCTCTCAACAGATGGTTCTATAATCTTATAATTTTCATGGCACTAAGTCTATTCAACTATACTTAGGCATGTTCGAAGGGTAACAGCGCGGATAAACTTGGAATTTAAAACGAACAAAACGTTGCGACCAGTATTAAAGACAAACCAGGCCTCGGTCGGCCAGTTTTTTCCAAAAAAAAAATTGACAAAGTTTGGCACGTTTTATCCTACGATACCGCCGTCGAAGTAAACATGATCAAAAACAGATTTGGACCTCTTGCTCACTGGTGGCTAGAAAAAGAATCTCTTTATTTGGGTACCGTGTGGGCTAATATCGAAAAATGTAATGGACCAAACTTGTATATGTGGGTCACTACTGAAACAAAGTACATGTAAGGTAATGTCTTATTTGCTGAGATTGCAGGATTATTGTGCATCGTGAGCTGTCCGATCAAACAAATGGTTGTATTCTCTTCTATTATGAGCTAACGCGATCGTGAGGTGGTCAGAATTAATTGAAAATCCGTCGTCTTTTAATGACTCGTGAAATCTTAAGAGAGTTTCGCTGTGAAATTTTATTTGCCTCCCTTTCTAGCTTGAACATGATTTTCCTTCCTTTAAGAATTTTGTTGAGTTTTAGTTCACTGGTTTGCTTACTATTTTATATTTCTCGTAATCATACGAATATTTATTTTGACCGCGGCACCCAATGTCCGTCGTGCAATTAACAAAAGACAAAAAAATAAAAAAAAATTTTAAACTCTTATCAACGAATTTCTCTGCTCTGTGATTTTTGCCAAAAGCCTCCTCGTCATAATCTACAAGTGTTCTTTTTCTTCTTCTTCTTCCCCTTCCTCTTCTTCATCACGTTTTCCGAATTATCCCTAGCACAGGAAACTGTCATAAACTTATTAAAGTTTATGAGATCGTGTATAACTCATCAAGCATTTTCTGCGACGTTACAAATCTGACAAGACATTTTGAAGTAAGATATTGAATTTGATTTTTAACATAAGGAATATCCAGATCATTATGAATTATTTTGTTGCCAAACATATCACGGAGCATTAACAGAATTTTTGATATTTTTGAAGTATTTCAATATTAGAGTTATTGACTGTTCTCCATTATTGTATGCCATAGATGCAAATGAGTTGAAGGATACGCTTCTATAAAATGCATTTTTTCTACAGAATTTATCTCAGATTTGGTCTGTAAATAAAATGTTTTACTTTTTTTCTTACTGGAATTTTTTCTTTTCAGTTTGTCCAATGTATTCTAGAAAGGCTTCAATAATAAATTATGCGATATTCTTCCTCTTAATATATAAGTTGTTGATCAAAAATTAAGATACAAATCATGATTACGAGTTTCATGTTGTACATAAAATTTTCAAATATATTCATTTAGTAATTAATCTATATTCTGAAAAACTTAATATAGTGAACTTTAATAAAAATGATTTACACATTTTTCAATTTTTCAAACATCCATACACTTGCACTTCAATTATTTCTTAATTAATACTAAAATCACGAACATTTATTATAATTTTGTTATCACTGCAAATTTTCCTTTAATTTTCTGAGATTGAAACCGCAATCTTTCAATCATAGTAAATGCCTCAAATGACTCAATTGAGATTTGAATGATAGTCTCTATTAATATTGTTAGTAGAGACGTCACAATGTTGAACAAAATAAACATCAGATTTATGTTGATTTCACTTTATGTCAACATTGCTGACACATGATATGCGTACGTTAGAACACCAGAGAGAACAATAATAGAGAGGAATGGTTTAGAAATTAACTAAATTTTCAAACTATGTGTAGTATTTAGGCTTGAAAGGTGTCGGAATTTTAATTCTGCGCAATAAACTGTGAAAATAAATGAAATGAAAAAAGAAATTTCAAAATAATTGATTTCTATTGAAACGCGTCATATTAATTGACAAAACGTAAGAATAGGAAAGCCATTGAAATTAACTAATTTTTTCAATCGGAATTTGGAAATAAGTTGAAATCCAAAACTAAAACATCTTTTTGGGAGTTTTTATCAATTATCGCTACATTATCCACCAAGTAATAAGCGTAAATAGTATAAGATTAGCCTTCAGAATCTTTAACGCATTAAAGGACGTCATTTCGGTATCATACAATAGAAAATAAATCAGAATACAAAATTCGCGGCAATACTGGGAACATGTAATAAGAACGTCTATATCTCCGGTACTTTTTGATCATAGTATAGAGTTACAGAATCCTTGCAACACAAACACTCGGTTAAGAATACATAAATAGTTTAGTATTTATCCATAATTGGGACACACAATTCGGAGCAATAACATGTATTAAGACGTGACTTTTCCCCGTATTTTTTGATCATAGTACAGAGTTATAGAACCCTAGAGCTTATTTTGCAATACAAAAACAACCGGTTTAGGGTACATAATAAGGTTGAAGTTTTTACATAATTGTATGCCATAAGTTCAAATAGGATGCAGGACGCTTTTGTATAAAATACATTTATTCTTTAGATTAAGTTGAGATACGGGACGAATTAGTCAATAGAGTTTCCTAGTTTTAAAATCAAGTTAGTTAGCAGTTACTTTTCATATGATTTTTCCACGCTACTTCTTGAACAATATATAAGCCAAGACATTTTACACAGCTGTTGATTGTGTGACGTAATTGCCCATGAAAGTAACATTTACAGTTTGTCCAGCGTTTATTTTGGCATTCCGGTTGTTTAGCCGAAGCGAAATTTTATTATGATGAATGTGTAGCTCACATAGCAAATATTAATGAGATCATTACATATAAAAATATAATGGCTGTGTCGTCTGGATACATCGCAATTAATACATTGTCAGTGATCGGAATATCATAAAATGAATAATTACTTTATGTGCTGCAGATTGAATAACTCGAAGAAATACTATTGATACGTAAAAAAACACTGTTGTTTGTTGTTTTCCAAATTCAATTTTAATATCAAATTAAAAATTTTACGAATTTAATACGCATGTAAATATGCTCTGAACACACGTATGTCATGTTTTTACTAACGAGTCAATTAAATGAATACATAATTTTTATCATATATCATAACTTTTAAAATCCTACTTTCATACATTCATTCGAATGTGTGTGAGTGAACGTACGCAGCTATCATCAACAGAAGCGCTGATAAGTAATATAAAGTTTAAATGAGCATAAATCTCAGTGTAATTAAACAGAATAAATTCTCGACTTTCATATCTTTTGTTTCCACAAAAGTATATTTTATGATGTAAACGCGATATTCAATATCATGTCTATAAAGATGAATTTAAAAAAAAAAATCTCTGAATTTTTAATTATATTTTATTTTTAATATCATGTTCCATTTAAAATCATTTATATAAGTATTTTTATGTTACACTTTTTAATCATCCTTCCTTCGTTAATGAAAATGTATTTCCCCGCTTCATCTTTTCACATAAGCGGTTAAGTAAGCTTTTATCAATGCAAAATGATTTAATCGCGCTCTTAATGTTTAATGTTTAACGTAAACCAACTTTCTAAAGAATTATTCTTTTTTTTTCTTTTTTACAAAAAGTAATCTTTTAGCTTTTCAGAAAATAAATATTTTCCATTGTAGGCAAATTATCTGTAGACACACATAAAATTTGTAGCTCAACATGTCATAAATGTTCAACGACTTTGTAAGCATACCATCTAGTGAATTGAAAGGAGGCTTTATTACTTTTTAAAACTAAAGAAAAAATCTGCCACGTCCACCTATTAAGACTTAGTTTCCCCCCTGCTTTTAAAATAACGGTGGTGGGTATAAAAGATTCGGCGCAAGTCGAATCTTTTATACTTTTACTTGTTACAATTAATCTTGTTAATGATTAAACAATATGTTATGCCCATCTTCATAGCTTATTAGTTTCTTAATGTAGAATTTTTAAGAATTTGTCAATATAAAAATTAGCGAGAATATCTATATATGTATATTAAATGTTTAGAGTACATTACAGAATAATCCTCACAAAAGATTAACCCGTAAGTTTACGAAAATCGTTTATAAACAATAAAAATGAAACGTGGTTTTTACTTTCAAATGGTTAGCTGTAATACGCTCCCAAATAATATTTTATGCAATTAAAATGAATTGAAATATACTCTGTACACGACGTATAAGAGAGATTCAGCATTGAACTCTACCATTCAATATGATAGCGAACTATAGTAATAAAAACATTGAGCAAAGAGGATTATGATATTTTTTCTTGTTTGCATTTGAAATAATCTTTTATATCTACCAAACTGAAAGTAAATAATATACGCACATATTTGTTTTTAGTTTGCGAACATATAAAAAGAATTATGGGGAACCTGTTATATTTAAATGAATAATAATGTTTTTATTATTATAAGAGAAATAATTTAATTAAATATATTATATATGTGCTCACACATTTGTAAATAGATGCGCATATGTACTATTGTAACTAGAAAACAACTAAGTAAATTATATTCGGCTATGTCGAATCTTTTGTATCCATCAACTTTCTATTGAAAAAAGGAAAAAACCAAACTTAAATAGGTGAGTCATGGCTGATATTTTCTAATTTCATAGAAAACCGCGGAAATTTTTATTACGTAAGTAGTGAGCAAAACACTCAGAAATTAAAGCTTTTAGATTTTCTGCTTATTTTACACTATAGGCGTGACATATGGCCACATATGTGGCAAGACTTTCAATGTTTTTGCCAAATTTCATTCAAGTAACTTAATTTTTGCCATCGAGAAAGTGACTATCGCAGAGATAACCAGGTAGATACAGGAATACACGGACGGACGGTTATGTCTAAATGGATTCCGAATTTGATTCTTATCAAGAATATATACACTTTACAGGGTTTTTCAAGCTCCTTTCTTAATGTTACAAATGGTTTTACAAAAAACATTTAACATCAAAACTCTATTATATCGGGTAGGTGTTGTCGATGCTTATACCGATACTAAGGGAAAACTAACTAAATAAATGCGAACATTTTTTACATCTGTTTTTTATGGTTTTTGAATAATAAGCAAACAACTTAACGTTTTGTTTTCTCCAACGCAGAGTTGTCCTCAGTTTAGGGTACTGTGGGCGTGTTCCTTGGCTTATTTGACCCATTCCCTATAACAACTGACATGCAAGTACTTCCAAAGTTTCTGTTAAATATGATATTTTTATTTTTGCGTCCACGAAAGTATTTACTACAGACATTATACAGACGGACAAACGGTTGTGCGTAAATCCATTCTAAATCTGATGCTGATCAGGAATATATAAACTTTGTGGAATATCTGAAGTTTTCTTCTGGGTGTTGCAAACAAAATGACAAAGTTAATATATTCCTATACTTCAGCGTTGGGTATAACAAAAAGACGTGACATTTATTAAAAAATTTTATCACAACATGAAATCTCAATTGCAAGCAATGCGTGATTGCAGTGGGTGTATTTCAATATATGTTTGATATCGATTTTACGGTATACATAAAAGTTTTCATTCCAAAACTCATTAATTGTTATACCCATCACCGAAGAATGCTAAACTTACGCTGTCCATTGTAACATTCTGAAATATATTTCGAGGAACTAATAAAGTGATATACCCCTAAGCACAGTTGAGATGCTTAGAGTCAAACATTCTACCAAAAGCAAATATTGAACTGTAACTTTTAATAAATAGTTTCGCAACAACATTTGAAAGATAATGATCGCAATTGTCTAACAAACCCGCTGCTATCAAAATTTTTTACAATTTTATGGGCTGCAGGAGATTCATCGTAAAACGGTTATTATTTTCTCCCTATCAATGTAAAGCATGTCGATGGAGTAAATATTTGTAGTAATCGAGTAAATATTTTTAATTTGCTCAATATGAACGTGCAAATATGTTCATCTTCGCCTTTTCAGGAACTTCATTAATTAACTTTGTATATATGTGCAACGTATATCCTCTTACAGATTCCGTTTTTTTTAAAATTATTTAAACTTTATTAAAAGAACTGTGTTCTACTTATAGGTTACAGGTCATTCATTATCTTATTATTTCGCTTACGATTGTGTCAATTGCAGACATTTGAAAGGTAGTGGGTAAAGAATTGTTTTTCATATCTTGCCCGAAAAAAAATTAATACAATTCTTCTCTATATCTTTTTGTTTTTAAAACTCACCCCCGAAGGATGGGAGTATATTCACTTTGTCATTTTGCTTTCAACAATCGGAAAGAAGATTCAGAGGCCGCACAAGGTATATATATTCTTGATGAAATTTAGAATTGATTGAAGCACATCCGTCTGTCCGTCCGTGTAATGTCTTATGGTAAAAATTGCCCTGGCTGCAAAAATGAAGATATCGTCCTCAAAATTAGCAGAAACATTGGAAGCTGTTGCACGCAAATTGATATAGAAAATATGCCAAATCGGTCAAAGGTCACAATACAACATACCCTGAGAATTCAAAAATAGACTTCAGAGACTGCACGAAGTGCACATATTCTTGACCAGTAAACAATTCGAAATCCACGATTGCATGTCCGTCAGTAAATCTCTCTGTCTGCTTACCTGTGTAATGTCTGCGATAAGCATTTTCCCGCTTCATCTGGATCCAATTTGGCAGAAATATTCAAAGTTCTTGCAGGTACTCTGGTATTGAAAATGGGTCGCATCGGTCAAAGGATACGCCTACATAAACTCAAAATAACTCTCCCGTTTGTTACGTTGCTGACAAGCTTTACAATAAAAATTTCCAGAATATTGCAGAAAAATGTACTACATTGCATAAATGTATGATTAACTTGTTTAGAATAATATAGACAAATATGGCTTAGGTCCTTCGAATTTTTTAAAACCGTTTTCGACAAAGATAACCTATAATCACTAGGATTAAAACCATAAAGATTACTTCTTTTTACGACACGTTCTTCAATATATTTCAAAATGTGATATCCGCACGATCAACTGTCTGTTTGCAGTGTGGCATTTTTTGCCGTTATTAAACTCCAGTCATCTTCTTTATCCAACAGATGCCAGTTGTTACCTCCAAAAAATTCGTTGTATGTACTAATAAATTTAGCTTTAGAATGTCTAAAGAAGTTATAGCCTTTGTCAATTTGTAAACGATCATAAAATTCTATCTCATTCGTTGTTTTTACAATAGCCATACACCAATGATTCCGGTTCACATTAATAGTTATTACCATTGAACTGATCAGGGAACTTTCGAAGTTAAATGAGACATCGTTAGTTATGCAACTGTAACCAACGTGAGCAGCGAAATAGCCGACTTCTTCATTGTTTTCCAAAAGATAGTCTACAATAAAGCTAATTATCTCGTCACTCAACCATTATAAGATAAATAATCTTTATATGTTATATAATAACAACCCCGTTTTCCTATAAGGTAATCTATGATGTCATCTGATATTGATATTATCCCTCTTTAGAGGGAAGACTTTCTTCTAATACAGGGGAAAGAACAATTTGCTCTTGTCTTAAATTTTCAACCTGAACATCTGGTCTCAAAAAGCTATTGTTCGAATTTGGAGAAAATTCGAAACACTAAAAAGTAGTGTGAAAACTTTGCACACTTTTCAACGACCGAGGTGAAGCTTCCTTCTTGTTCCTTCAAATTGACGAATTTACTGGTACGTAGAGAAAGTAATTCCTTTTTACCCCAAAATTCCGGTCCTATCTGGTACGTGGGCCATAGGTCTCCCGGTCCCGGATTTCGTAGTACTCCGGTCCTATCTGCTACGTGCCACATGGATCACCCGGTCCCGGATTTCGTAGGACCCTGGTCCTATCTGATACGTGCCCTATAGATCTCCCGGTCCCGGATTTCGTAGGATCCCGGTCCCATCTGGTACGTGCCCTATAGGTCTCGCGGTTCCGGATTTCGTAGGACTCCGGTTCTATCTGGTACGTGCCTCACAGGTCTCCCGGTCCCAGATAGCGTAGGACCCCGGTCCTGGGTCTGGTACGTAGCTCAAATTTTTTCCACTCAAACTTTTTTGCACTCAAACGTATTCCGCTCAAATTTTTTTGCGCTGAAATTTTTTCCGCTCAAACTTTCTCTACTCAAACTTTTTCCGCACAAACTTTTTCCACTCAAACTTTTTCCGCTCAAACTGTTTTCTGCTCAAATTTTTTTCAGCTCAAACTTTTTTCCATTCAAACTTTTTCCGGTCAAATTTTTCCTGCTCAAACTTTTTCCGCTCACACCATTAATAAATCTTTCATGTGCCAGAAAATGTTCAATTGTTGATCATGAACTCTTATATAAAACAAGTTTCTTTAATTTTTTTTAGCACATTTTAGAATTTACAAATTTTGATAAAATATTTAATTAATCTTAAACAAGTGTCAATAGTGTCCAACTTATGTGTTTATGTATTCGCTAGTACTTACACAATCTGAAGCTATTTTCTTTATAAACTCACAAATAATTAAATAATAATTCAAGTGCCTAACGGGAACGACGTTCATTGAATCTTAATTCTGTTCTTTAGTTTTTCGCATTATTCGGCCCTAACGTTGGCTGTCTTTATATCTTTACACAAACCATAAATTTTTTTGGTCCTTTTTAAACAAAGTTATTCGATTTTGCTTTTGCTTATCTTCAACATACATTTTTTTATTTTAGTTTCTTGTTCGTTTTTGCTACTCGTTCAATTAGAGGAAAATATTGACTTTTTAACAAAATTTCTCTTTTAATGGACAGAAGAAACGCTATCATAACAGAATAAATATAATAATATTATATAAAAATAAATGTAAAAAAGAAATATCTGATGAAGGACGATAATTACAAGGACGTAAAGTGTAATCATTGAATAATAAAAAGAATAATAATATTGAAATTCTAGAAAAATCCTTTTGTAATGATTGAAAACAATACATAATTTTTAATATAACCAATTTTGTAGATCAATATTTGATGAAATTGGATACTGAAGGAGAATATAAAAGAATATTTCAAGAACGCATAGCAAGGATGTCTTCGAGAACATTGAAAGACAGAATCGTTTACAATCTGGAATCATTTCTAAGGAGACAGAAAACTAGGGAGATAGAAAAAAAAGAAAACTGATAGTTATAGTTTGCTTCATTATTATTTGTTTATTTATTTATTTCAACTATCAGCTATCAGTGTCGATAGAAGTAAACACAAAACAATATGAAATGAATTATCAATAAAGATGAGATAAAAGACATGTGTAAGAAAGAAGTGTAGCGAATATACACTTAATATAAAGGCAGTGTGCAATAGGACAAGAGAGAGTAACATTAATTTATGATTATCAGGAAGAAGTGTATCACAAGAATGAATGGATTAATAATAATAGTAAACATGATTACAGCCAGGCGAAACCTCAACGGAAATTGAGCAAATACATTGAAATATAAGAAGAAGAAGCGTGTAATTTAAAATAGAGTTAATTAAAATTTAAATATATAGTTCAGGCTGCGCTAGTGACGAAATTGATAACATTAATCAAGAATCAAGTGATGCATCAAATCACTGAAGATTTTTATTGTACATCGAAAATCGATTATGAAACTTCATGCGGAAGTGACCTAAATAAATCGCTTTAAGAGTTTCCCTAAAATAAGTGGATTATGTTATAAATTTAATTTGATTTCTTCTCTACATATATATATGTGATAGATTTTCTATCAAAGTAGTTTGTTTATCACATAATGCGTAAAAACTTTTTGCTCGCCAAGAAACTTTCCATCTTACGTAATTATCTTAGGACTCCTGCAAGAAGTTAACTCTTGGTACATATGACCTTATAGGAATCGCCAAAAGATAATTCTTGTGTTATTGGGCAAACTAACTCGTTTGTATCATATGTTGTAAGGGAGAACCTTTGACATTCCAATGATATTATGTTCTTCTGATATAGTTTTGATAACTTTTAGAATTGCTAACTTCGTAGAGTCAAGTGACGTTAGAGTTAGCAGCATTTGCGGTACTGTTTACAACCAATTATCATATTGTCTAAATATATTTTTTAAATAATCGATCTTGCTACTCAATTTTAATAAGAAAACAAAATATTTTTGTGTTGCTTGTAATATCTCACTCACTCTCCTGCGAGTGCTTTAATATAGGTTTCAATAAAAGCAAGTATATAACCGATTTTATGATTTATTATAAGACGTAATATATAAAATATTATAGTACTGTGCAAAGACATAAGTGCATAAATCTCAATATGTTCCGTCTCAATATATTTATAATTACTAATGAAGTTAAATGTGCGCGGCTTAGACGACAATTAATTGGACATAATCATTTATGAGGTAAATATACACATATATTTTTATATAAACTGAAGAGCATGTTAATTTACCATGTATACAAATATAAAGCGTAGATTTGAGAAACAAACGGCGCACGAATGCAGTGTGTAGTATGAATATTTAACACATAAGCCATCAGCAAGCGTCGAATGCGTATAAACGATAAAATGATAAAGTCTGTGCTTACTATTATTTTGCAGGTTTTGAAACTTCTACCAAATAAAGACTATTCGTTACTAATGTGATATGAAAAGTGCGAAGGAAAATCCCAAGTTGAAAAGATCATGAATAAACTCAAGCACAGATGTATATTTCTGACCATGTTAAGCGTTTTCTAAGATGTACTTTTAACCATTTTATTCCACGTCATAATTTGCTATTTTTCTTTAGTGTTATTAAAACTGATCTGCCTTCTCAACTACGTTCAGAGTTTTCCTTTTTTACTCATTGCACTAGGAATTCTAGAATTCTTAGAATAAGATGCAATTGCTTTGAGCGACCTTTTATGACTCGTGTCGACCAATCTTGGAATTACTTACCTCTTGATCTACATACATTCTCTCATTCTAATAATACATTTCGTTTGAAACCTTTTTTTTGCATTTTCTTTTAGTGAAAACTAACTAAATTAATTCTGTTGAAATTATTGAATCTCTGTGCTCTCTGTGAAAAATCATGTCCACACCCGGCTATCATGTAGGCATATTCAGAGGTAGGTGATGTTTAAGTCGAATACAGCCAAGATTAAAGACATCACTCTTGATCAGATGATAATGAGGTCATAATTAAAACGATACACCATCCACGTTTCCAACGAGCCCCTTAATACCCGAGAACTACACTTTTTACCAAAATATACCGCCGCTTAGCTCTATTTTCTCTTTGCTGCGATTCTTAAGAGCGTGCAACGCTTTGAAAATATTATGTATATGATTCGGAGTTTTAAGGTCGCTACATTGACTTATTTTGAAATTGGTTTCTAAAACACATCTACCATCAGTATGGTCTTATTGGCAGATTTTATTTAACTAGTTGGTTTCTCTGCCAGAAAAAATACGGTGTCTTCAAACAAGACCTTCGCCAAAAGAGTTGCAGAGTCTACGACAAAACTGATGCAATAATCAATGAACAATATTTAGCATTACCCAAAGCATCACAAAGTCTTACAGGCAATACGCGAATATGTTTGATAAATTCACAATTAACAAAGGAACCTCATAAACACCAGGATCCATGAATTAATTGAAAATTAGCACTTTTAGTTACTTACCACGTACTTATTTCTTTTTTTTTTGTTACGGCATTTTTAGTTAAGTTACGAAAATATTTCAGCCTTCATTTTCTGCCTGCTATCAATATGTTTACTACTAGGATTTGAAAATTATTTTCTTTTGCGTGAGTGCCTACGCAACGGAATGTAATTTATGAGTTTTTTTTATTCTCTCTCTCTAACACTTTCTCTCTCTCTCTCTCTCTCTCTCTCTCTCTAACTAAGGATATCATGTTTGCCAAAAGAAGTACTTCTACAGGCATTTATTTAGTATTAACGTCAACACTTGATATTTTCTCGAGGGAAAGAGGGAACACTCATTTTGATATATTGCTGTAAAAGAATGCATCGTTTTTTTTTCCTTTGCTATTAATATTAACTTCGAAAGGGTATGAATAAAATTTTCCTTGCTTTGGATAATCATCCCTCAATAACTAAGGTAAACATACAGGGTCTTTCATTGAGAGTAATACTTACTTAAAATAACGACTCAACGTATGAAATTAAATTTGCGTTAATTTTGAGACTTAGACGTGGTGAAGAAAATTTCCTGCAAGCAACATTAGTTGCATTGTTTTCGCTGAGATATTTTCTTCACTTCGCGCTTCAGCTCGTTTTCTTGGCTTCAGCTTCTGATGGTGTAGAGTGAAATCATGCTTAAACTTAGTTACACCGTAAATTCTTTGGTAAATCAGCAATGGGCTGTCACTTTGGTAAAAGTTTGTATTGATTTCTAAATGTCGCTTCTTAATGAAAATGAAAATTGTACTGATTATTTTCTAATCTGCAAGTCCGCAAAAAAAAAATATATTTCTAACTAGAAGTTACAAGTTTAAAAAGCATCGTTCTTTCTGTAGAATATGATCTTAAAAGTTTTACTATCGATAGGTAATTATAGACCAAATCTTATGATCGATGAATCAGATCGTAAAATTTATGTTAAATATTTTTTGTCGCCCAACTTATATACATTTTAATGTATTGAATTCCAACAATATTCAATTAAGAGTAATTCGAATTAATTGATGGCCTATAATTATTATTATTATTATTAATATTATAATACTCTAGACTAATGAAATTAATTCTTAGAGTAGAGAGATTGAGCACTAGCAGCATAGTCCATCGCCTGGTTACTGGTGTGAAGTTAGCCCCCACTTATCTGGCCCCCTTTTTTCTCTTTGCTAAAAAAGGGGCTAACTTCACACTTGGTACGTGTCTTTGCTAAGGCAATTGATAATAAAG
>KK351287.1:218493-234465 GCA_000671755.1 Glossina brevipalpis | reverse complement strand
TGAGAATCTTTTGCTTTTTGTTGGGCGCCAGTTAAATTAAAACACGTTTATTATTTGAGTACTTGACTGCAACTGATTTATTCATTCATTTTTATTCTCCAAGAAACATTTTGTGTTTACAATTATTGTACAAATATTGTGGGAAATAGTTGGATAGTTGAGAAGAGGCATCAAATATAATTGTTTATTAAACTACAGGTAGTGTCTAAATATTAACCAAATCAATTTACAGAGACGATAGCCCTTTCATTTAATACTTGTGTGATTTTAAACAAAGTTTCCGTTAACTTATATGTTGCTCTTTGAAAAGTATCTGCCTGACATATGAGGGGAAAAGCTTGAAAAATATTTCGAATAAAAGCGTTACTTAACATGGATCCGTTTGATTATGTTAGATTTGAAATTTTTCAAAACGAAAACTTGATTATCTAGTCATTTATTTCTAAAATCGATTATTTTCTATTGTCTCTTTTCAACGACAACTAGGTACGAAAGATTGCGAAAGTTCAACTGAATTTAGAGACGAGCAGTGTTCCAATTAAGTGCAAGCGAAAGTATATATTTATGCAGAATTTCTCAAAAAATCGAGAATAGTATATGATAGTTCTGTCTGACAATTTGTTTAACGATATAGTACTCAATCAACAACTTAAAGTGAATACAGCAATTAAAATACTAGGATTTACAGCGAAAATGCAAATATCACAATAGACGATTTCCGAAACATGATCGTGCTGTCGTATTACATGTATTTTAAGTGCATTGGATGACTTGGCAAGTACATTAGACAATGATTGAGGAGAAACCATTTCAAATGTTTTCCTATCAAGGCCATTAAACCAATTCTATAGCACCCATCTCGAAAATTAAAAGTAAAAATAGATTTTTTTTTTCAAAATCGAAATTTGAACCTTCAACTGCGTGATACTCACTGGTTCCTTTAATTGTCATCGGATTCTCCTAAAATTTTAACTGCAGTTTTATAACCTGATTTTCTAAACATTTAATTTCCTTTTTTTTTTATACATAGTATCCACTATCAGCGTATAAACACGGTGACGAACAGGAAGAAGTGGGGAGAAATGGATAGATTGAAAGGTGTATGTCTATAGCTGCGGCCACATGTCGCCGTAGCGGTAGCACTTGAAAGTGGGTTTATAGAATTAATAGTCGCATTCCTTATATATCAGGTTATGTGATAGGCTGCGACCGATTATTGATTATTTTTTTTAAGAAAGAGCAAAAACAAGTGAAAACAGTAGAGTCGGGTAAGGCTGACCATTACCACTTTGGCTAATGGAATTCTCCATTTACTTTCGTGATAACATATCAAAAATTATAACTCGTTTCTCCCACCTTTATGGAAACAATTGCCCCCGTCACTTTTGAACGGATCGCTTTAGCGGTATATGATCGTGGAAATAAACAGATGCAGAATTTAAACAATAAGTTTAAACGTATTTCAACAAAACCCATCAGAACGATAGTCGATTTGTATCCACATCAAAAAGTTATTCTCGATTGATAATGTTACTTTACGAGCCATATTCTCGTCGTTTGCGGGAAACTTTGTTTTTGTACTTAATTTGGAAGACTGCTAAATCCTTACGAACGATGCACAATGACTTCGCTGCGTCATTGAAAGCACAAATAACTATGATACTGACTAGGCGAACTATTGACATGGACGATTAAGTTAAATATCCTTGGCGACACCATTTGGGGGGTCAGGCAGCTGTCGTATTTCATGGTTTGCTCCAACTCAATTGCATCGTAATTAGTGAACACCATCAACAATAACTGATGAAGTTAGAAAGTAAAACCGGCGCAATATCTTAAAAGTCATTATATCGTCAGCTTTTAGTATTACAAAATTCAACGCCATATAACAAAATTCGCAAAGGACACTAATCTGGAATGTGCCACGCTCCGCGCTACCCTCCAAACTCAGAGACCTCAAAAATCTGATTAATATAAATACCATCGAGTTGAGCCACTTGTCGTATAAAGTACTATAAATTGTATGAAAAAGCTTGGCCGTGAAGTTTTAATGCGTCCAGCCTTTAGATCGGAGCGTGCTTCGCTCGTTCATCATTTCTTTTGCTCTCCACCGAACACTCTTAAAGGTAACGCCACGATAACAGCTCAAAAAAAGAGGGTTTTGGTAATTTTTTTTTTGGAATAGAAGAAAAAGTAATACAATAATAATATTCGAGGAGTTTATTAAGCTCATATTTAAGTATTAGAAAGAAATTACTTTCGAAAAATGGCAACACGGGCCTTCTTATCGCAAAGCATATTTAATATACGGGTAAACAGTGCAATTGGTCTAAACTTGAATCGAAACAATAAAAAGGAAAAATCGTTTAATTTGCATATTTGATTTGTGACATTTGAGTGATTACCGAGTATTTATTTGACTGGAAAAGTTCAATTTTTACCCCCGGAAAAGATCGCTTTTTATTACGAACATGTTTAAATTATGTTATCAAGGATATTCTACATACTTTGCTAGTGAACATTGTTTTAAGGACATTGCAAAAAATTCAAATGAAAGGAGTGGAATTGTTGCACTTATGCTGTATACCGTTTTGAAAAGATGGTTTCTCGACGAAAACGCGTTTAAAGTTCTGGAATATGTTATAGACATGTTTTGTTGTTGTTATAATAAATTGTTTTATTATTTTTGCTATCCCAGCACCATAAAACTATCATTCCAAGTTTACATATTTCTGCTGGTTCTCTTTCCTCGAAGTTCTCGTGCTTACCTGTGAAAGATAATCATATATTTTACACTTTACGTATCGCGAAATGCCAAATAAACGCAAGAAAATGTATAATTCTATAGCCGAATTTATAATTAACATTAAAAACTTCATCTCATACTTTTAATTTCTTCTTAGAAATATTGAAAAACTTTTGTTGTTACCCTTATAAAGACCTCTATTAGTTTAGTATAGAGAGACAGAGATTAGAAATCAAAAGCTGAGACATTAGGCTGTAATTTCTTAGGGAGAGTTCATTTGACCCAGACATTCTTTGTGGATCGCTTGGGAAAAAGTGCGAAATTTCAAGAAAGAATTTTTTTTTTCAGGGACGCCAAGTCGCGTTTTCCCATCCACGTACCAACGAGCACTAAGGAGTTAAGTCTTCATAGGATAAACCCACCTTAAATAATTAGAGACATCTGTACTATAATTGTATTGTCATTTCGATCAAAAGTATGTGCGAAATTTCAACATGATTTGCTATACGAAAATGTTCGAATTATCAAGTGACGACTTGTCTTCTAATATACTACATTGCACTGTAGAATGTTGGAATGAAGCGTGTATGCAAAATTCTAGTATGGCTGAATGCACAGAAGTGCCCGAAATATCGATTCGGAGTTCCCCTAGTGACACGCAAGCAACTTAAATAGAAGCTTTTTCTTTTTTTAGTTGCTTAACAAAGCGAGAGAATAAATATAATTATTGGAGTTACTATCAGGTTAAAAGGGAAAATTTTCGATCTTAGATTATTTGAGTTTTTATTATTGTTTGAAATCTTTGCATTATGTATTTTTTCACGTGTAGATTTCCTTAAGAAATACTTGGGGCGGCGTTGCATTTACTGGCGTTGCTCTAAACCAAAGCACAGAACACTAATGTTCCAATCAAATATTTTTTGTTAAATATTGCAGTTGAATTGTTGTTATAGCTAAATACTGCCGCACAAGCTGTTCGTTCATTTATCTGTCTGCCTGTGCGTCTGTTCATCTGTCCGTCTGTCGGTCCATTCGTCCACATGCCTGCACAATATAAACTGACCATAATGCATCCGTGAAGTAACCTATCTTAGTTATACCAAGTTTCACTTGTGCATACGGATGAACGGCGCTTATGAAAATTAAGTTCCCTCGTTTCTTACAAAACAATCACACACAGAGGCACGCACACGCGAATATCTCGCATATATACATATATATATATATATATATATATATATATATATATACATTTACAAATGTATATTTATGCATACACGGTATAATATGGTGATGATCTTTATACCATGTCATGATTTATTTTTAATAGTTTGTTCTTAATATTACTGAGCGGTCTTTATGTATCTATGTTATGGCTGGAGTCAGACAGTTGTGTTAGTTGTTGGCTTTATGTTGTTTTATGTTACATTCTAATCATAGCAGGTTACAACATGACTCTTTGCTCTGGTGGTGATGGCATCACCATCATTATTATCGAAATCATTATTACGTGCATACGTTTAACTGGGTATTATGCGCTAGGATTGTTTTCTTAAGGTTGTTTGTTAGACTAAAAAAAAAAAAAACGAAAAAAAAAAACAAAAAAAATGAACAAAAAATATAAGAAAAAATTACAAACAACTGCGGTTATACGTGCGGAGAAGAGGTGTGAAGCTGATGGTTGTTGTTTGAGATGTTAATGATGTTTGTGTATACTTTTTGCGTGAATGTGTGTGTGTGCGTGTGTGTGTATGTGTTCGTATGTTTAAGAATTGGTATTGGAGTCGTGTAGTCAAGATGTTTTTGAGACGGCGTGCAAAGTAATTGTTGGTAACACCTGCTTATTGTGTGACTTTGGTTTTAGTAGCTCATGCACAACCAGTACTAGAAACCGCTGCAGTTACTGTCGTTCTTGTAAACGTTTTCAGTTTTATTTGCCCAACTGCTTTTAGATACTAGTAGTGTTGGCGATCTAGTGCTTTGCTATGGTATTCTCTCTCGTGATAATAGTTTTAGCCTTGGCTTCGCTTTAGGACTCATGTTAACTGTTTGTTATGACTCTGTTTTACTTTTTGGGAACTTATCCACCATATGTTAAAAGTGGTAGCTAGCAATAGTATAAAGCTCTATCCAGCTGGTCTTCTATTCTATATAAATATATACAAATCTTTAAAAATAATATATATATATAATATATATATATATATTATTTATATATATATATGTATGTATACATATGTATGTATGCACAAAGTACACGAGCATTGTTTGTTTGCCAATTTTTCCCCATTTTTGTACCAATGCTTATCGGGAAGTTGGCGGTAGTTCATCATTTCCATGTGGAGTTGAGCCGATTTTTTATAGTTATTTTTTTTTCTATTTTTGGCGTTTTTTTGAGGCAAAGATTTAGTCGTTGCTTCTATGTGTGTACTTATGTGCGCAGAGAATGGTAACCGGTAAAATCGTGTTTGTATTTCAAACAACTAAAACAATCATTAAGCGCCGTTTTATACAAAGCCTTCGATTTTCTTTCTTTCATCTCTAGCCTAGAATTAAAGTTTCCTTTCGTTTAATGGTTTCCAATGTTGTGTCTGCATATATATATATAAATATGTGAATGTGAACATGTACGTGTGCAGTTACGTGTGTTGTTTGTGTGCGCGTGTGCGTGAACGTATGTTTGTGTGCGTGTGTGTTTATATATATATATGTGTATGTGTATAATCTTGCTATTATTTTGTTATTAAATTGACATCATTTTCCTACATTTTTATGTGTTTGCATGTACACATAAAAAACACACAATTGCATTCGTATGTATAGTTTACTCTTTGGGTTAGTGTTTGCGAGCGGCGTATGCGGTTGCATCTGTGTATGGCTGTGCTTGTGCTATTGGCCAACGACTCACTTAACTTCTTAATTGTTTCCTTGACGTTAAAATATTAATAGATGAATGCACGATGTTTGTAGTAATTGTTGTGGCGGCTGCTGCTGCTATATTGCTTTGTTGCTTGTATGGTTTGTTGTTATTATTGTTTTTGTTGTTGCTATTGCTGGTAAAAAAGAATTATAGCATTTTATGTTGCAAGGTGTTTTATTGTCAGCTGCTGCTGCCGCTGCCGTTTGCAATATGTACATGCATACATGCACACACACATATATACACACACGCACACATAGAAACACATGTACACACAAACATACGAGTATACTGAGAGAGACACTAAGAGCATCAGATTAAAAGCATTCCGCAGTAGTTTTATTTTGGCCCCAATGTCTGTATATTTGTATGCTCGTATATATAGGTACGTTTGTGCTTTTTTAATGAAGATCGATGGTGTCGTTTACTGTTGTTATTGTTGTTGATTCTTTTCTCTTTTTGTTTTTTGTTTTTGTTATTGCTGTTTTTATTTCGTTTTTACGACCATTTGACTGATGAGTAATGTTTTGAATGTTTTTCCTTTTTTTTTTTGCTGTCAAATAAATGAATCACACCTTGATAAAGTGACCATTTTCATGCATCTTCCTATATTTTTTCTACTTTTTCTTATACCATACGCGATACAAGCTCTTTACATGCACTCAAGGGTGGCATTTTATTTTTAATATCTGTTATTATATACGCCCCTGACGCCTTTTACACTAAAGAAATCGTGGCAATCGGTGCCCTTTGGTTACTAAAAAAGATTTTTTTTTTTTAAATGTATCATACAATTGGCTTTTAGGAAATACTTGAAAAGCAAGATGTCATATAAAAGAAAGTTTCGCTGTTGGCCAAAGCTTCTTTGTAAGATCTACTTTTCTTCAAAATAAATTGTTAATTTTTAAAGTAGCCTAAGTCTATTTATTTGAAAACCGGAAAGTGTACATTTTTTTTTTCTGTTTTTAATATATTTATTTTAACTATATAACATATTTTAGTATACGACTAATCTATAAACTATTTTGTCATCTATAAGGTCTAGTCTAGGGGATTACAATTATTTTGAAAGAAATTAATTTGTATCTAAGAAAGCTCAAATCATTATTAATTTTAAGTTAAATTTCATCAAAGTAAATATAACTAAAATCCTTCCTTTGATTTTTTTTATTTTTTATTTTATTGTTAGATTCTTTTGTGGTAGATGAAGCGATCTTATAATATTCCCATTCCACTAGAATACATTTCCTACTACTTAAATTAAACTTAACTAATTGGTTTTGCTATTATTTAATGGAAACTCTCTTCGTTTTTAAATAGAATTTGACATTTGATATAGAGTTTATATTAATTGTTATTTAGTCACACCGATGTCTACTTTTGACAACTTTACGAATACCTTCGGACGAAAATGTTTTGATTAATCTATTTATTGGCTTATAAAGTTATATATGCGGATATTAAAACGATTGTTTTTTCCATTTGGTTTTTTTGTTTTATCCATCACCAGTAACAAATTCTGACTCGATCTAAGGATGTCTGTCCGTACGTCTGCCTGTAACAAACGTTATCTTAGTGTCAAAAATTTTACGTAAACATTAAAAATTCTTTTAAAATTTTTTTGTTCACAAAAAAAAAAATTAAGAGTTTTTGCTCTTAATAGACACAATTAAAAAAATATCCACCTAAGATAGAAAAAGTCGGTAACACGCACGCAATATTATAGAGCATCGAAATATAATTTTTTTGATTTGTTCAAAATAAAGCTAGTAGGTATCGAACACTGATTTACAGACGAATATAATTTTCTTTAAGCTAAATTTTTTTTTTTTCTTTTAATATTTTTTATAATTTGTAATGTTAATGCGTATACAACTTTTTGTGGTGTTTCGCGACTTTCGGTCAAATTTTTTCATAGCGAAAATCACAGAGTAGTCAATAGTCAATAGTATGTTTAACGAAAACATTAACTTTAAACAATTTCTATGCGATAGGTTGGTACAGTGCACGGTACAGCTGAAAATTACGGCGATATAGTTTATAAGTAGCTTTCGTCATAGACACTATATCTTAATTAATTTCAATCTTACAGATGCATGTATGAAGTGATTAAAGATTAAAATCATTATAGCCCTAGACACTGGTGATTGCTCAACAGTGTGATCTCGAACTCTTTCTCGTCGGTGTTGACCGATGCCATTATATATATGAGAAATGAAAACCTGACGAACCTGCAAGCTATTGCAAGCTGACTGAACACTCAACATTATTTCAATATTATATATTATTTTATATTTTTAACGTTCATATTGCTAATAGATAGTTTACTTATTTTGCTAAATGTCATGTTTATTAAATTTATTTTCAATTAATATACAACAATTGACTCTCCTCAGAATATCAAAGAAAAGATAAACAAGAAAGAATACTATATATAAACTACATTTTAATAGGTGGGTATGGCAGATTTTTTTCTATTTTCATAAAATATCACAGAAATTCTTACTTTGCAGTCCATGAGTACCGAGCACAGCGAAAAAACAGGAGTGTTTCCTTTTATACTGTAGGCGTGACCTGTGGTCGACTTGGCCCATTTTTAATAGCAACGTATGTGAAAGAGCTGCTAATGTTTCTCCTAAATTTGAAGCCGGACATCCGTAAATCGATTTTAAATCTGGTGCTGGGATATCTGAAGCTTCCTTCTGGGCATTACAAACAAAATGGCAAAATGAATAAACCTCTTACCTTCGGTGCTAGGTATAAAAACAATCGGTGTCTGTCAATGAAGCTAATTTGATACCAAACAAAACCGTACCTTTTGATAGCTGAATTCTAACGCAACTGATACCTGCAGTCATCAGTTCTAATTAATTCTATCCAATTTGAGTCCAGTTCCATAACCAAATGATAAGCGGTGAATGTCTAATCAGAGTGAATCGAATTCATTTCCATTAGTATTTTAAAAAATTTAGACATTTTTCGTCAATTGATCAAAACAACATTTACATAAATACATGTCATTGGTGAACACAGATACTTTGTACCTTCACACTGCTTGCAGCAATGAGAATAACATTTAAGTACCTGAAAGTAACTTTCGATGCCATCTATTGATTTAGCATAGTGTCGATATTATTTTTTCGGCAAGTGGTTGAATGCATTCTAATTAATATTTTTCACTGAAATTCATACAATGTTACCGTTTCTAAAACTCAAAAATGTAACTCATTACGTAATTGCGATCACTATGTACTTTTAAGCCTCAATTAATCTATTTCCAGAAGTATACAGTGGTTCTCATTGTAAAACACCAACACTTTAGAAACATTATTTACGCTATCCATGGTTAGTGCACTAATTTTTGTTTAGTTCGGTCGAATTAAGAATCGAATATCAAGTTTCAAGCTATAGAACACACTTTGTATTAGACAGCTGCCGAACATTGTAACACCTTAGTATTTTTAAAAACCATACCTTCTTATGTTTTTGTTTCTATATATGTGTTTCAGAGGAAATTTGAAACCATATTTTATCGAGGAAATAATATTTCACTAAAAATTTTGAAAAACTTCTCTTTAGAAGTCCGATAAACAACAACTACCCAATATAACTTGTGTTATTACATTTTGGGGAATGGAAGGACTTTTGTAGCTCTTTCTAGCTAAATATTAATCAACATATTCGTCCTTCAGAGAAATATATTCACCTATGCTTGAGTTCAATAATTTTACAAATTAAATTCTAAGTAGATGGCAATTCAATTCAATTTATTCAATCATTTGTACCAAAAAGTATATATATAGTAATTGGATTCATATGGCGACACGATTAGAAATTTATTTATGTACACTTTAGGTCTGAGCTACATACTCAAGGCTGTAACAGATATACCTGACGAGGTAATGCTAAATTGAAGTAGAATTTCAGCGGATATTAAAAAATTAAAAAAAATTGTAGAGGAAACGAATTAACTGATGTTTTAAAGAAAAAAAAACTATAAATAAAGTCTTAGTTAATTATTGCTGCTGATTAAGCAATTAACCTTGAAGGACGTCCGTATTGCCGTATCATTGTTTGATTGCTTCTATAGTAATTAGTCAATTTCCATTTTGGCTATGACATGATAATTTAGTGATTTTCGTCAACGACTTGCAGACGTACAGTATATATCTTTGTATTTAACTTAAAGCAAGTATGACGGTCCCTTTGTTCGTCTCTCCGCTGAAATCAGAACTACGACCTCAATTAGATGAATTAACCATTTTTTTCCTCCTTTTTCCTTTTTTGTTTTAATCATAAGTCAACCGTTATAGAGATTTTAGTTTCGAATTTTGTATTTTAAACTTTCCGTTAATAGAGCAAATGAATGTTCGTGCCTCAACAATCGAGTACCGTAACGAAGTTTCAGTATTAAAAGTGAAAACCTAAGCCAAATGAAAAAATTTTGAGCTTTACTTTCAGGTTAAGTTCACTCATTTGCAGTCCGGGATTAAATTACGTGTATCATAAGTCTTTGCAGAAAGAACTTACGAAGGAGAAATAAAAATTTTTTTTTTAATTAACTGACAATTATATAGAAATCTGTGTGTAAACTTTTCCTGTCACTTGCCAAATTCAAAAATTAAAATTCCGAAGTTTTGAATGTTAAATGCTTTTAGTCATCCTTCCTAAAAAGGAAAAGCGAAGCATTCTATTTCGTAGATTACCTTAATTAAATATTATACAAATACTGACTAATCACAACAAATTTCTGAATTCATTGAAAATTCGATAATGCAAAAAAGGAAAAAAAAGAAAAGAAAACACCTAATAATCAAAATAATAAATTTTGATTTAAAAAGTTTTTGAACAAAAACAAAAAACAAATTTCAAAATCTATTATTTAAATCAATGCGAATAAATGGTTGATTTGCTTTGATTTTCTGAAGCTGACAAAAAGAAAAGGGGGCTGGTCAGTAGTGTTTGCGTGTGTGTATATGTGTAAATGCATTGTTGCTATTGCTGATATTTAGTTCGAATTTTTATTGTTTTGCGAAATGTTCTCTCTCGTTTAATAGAATGACTTTTGTATGATTCAAAAAGAATGGGAATTTTTAAGAGTGGCCTGGTTTTTGGTCTAGCCGGGCTCAGATATACATATAAGCTATGCAATATACAATAGGGTTAAATTGGTTTTTTTGTTTTTTGTTTCTTTAAATAAAAAAATAAAAGCATATATATGTATATATGAACGTAATCATCTATATATTTAAATTCTTTTGTTCATATATTACACGAATACATAGAAAGAAACAAAAGATATGCAACAACATTAATGTAAACGAAAACAATGCAGAATTATTGTTTTTTATTTTGCACATACTCTTAGATTTATAATAAATAAGATTTAAAAAAAAGAATAAATAAATAAAACAACAATAGTGGTAGCAGCAGCCGTAGCAGCAATGAAAACTTTAATAGGGTAACAGAAATAACAGTAGTGGGTCTCGTTGTTTTATTTGAACTGTAGCGGTGCTGACACTGGTCGTTGGGGTTGATTTGAAGCTCTATGGTTACCATAATGCCAACTGAGTCCATGTTCATGGTTTTATATGCACTGAGTGAAAGGCTTCAATCAAAATTTATATACATATGTACGTGAATATGTATATAAGCAGACAAAAACCCCAGCGTTTGAAATCAAATGTCTACGATAATAACAAAGAGTCTATAACAACAACAAAAACAACAAGTGGAACTTGAAATTGGTAAACAAAACAATTTAAAGAAAATTTTTTTTTGTTAAGTGATTTGCGCATGCGCGACGATGGCAAGCAGAAATGAACAAAATCTCTGCTTTGTACACTGGTAATAAACGCGAGAGGTTGCGCTTATGTTGTTTGGTTTTATTTAACGAATGTAAATATCATAAATTTAAATTAAAGCGTACCACACATACAATATGCACATACACACTTACACACGGGCATTTGTAGAGCAATTCCAAAACAAATAAATCTTATGCAGTAGTAAAAAATGATTAGTGGACTTTAATCATATATTTCAAGAACTTCGTGGTTTTTGAAACGCTAGCTATAAAGTTTACGGTCGTCTTTTAAAATGCTTCAAAACATATACATCGTCGTACAATTGGTGTATATTTCTCATTTCGGTTGTAACACTTACACACATCACAGGCTTCATAACGTACATTCAGCAAATTTGTGATTAAGATCAGATCCAGAATTGGCTTAACATATTTGTTTTGTACTTCTCTACATTTGCAACTACCGCTATGGAGATAGAAGCTCAAAACTTATAACGACTGTTCCGTGTACGAAAACAAGCCTTTCTTAGCTTAAATATTAAATTTTACAATTTACTGTAGATATTGATTGCAAAGCTTAATTCATATGTAAAAGTTTTCTTTTTACAGTATTGATCTTAAAGGGCCAATGGGCCCCCCCCCCCTCCCTCCCCCTCTCCAACCCTCCTGATTTATTAAAAGAGTTTGCAAATTTTCATAAATTTGCTTTGTAAAGTTTCGTTGCGAGGCAACTGCAACTCTCTTGTTTCATTCGATTTTCTTATTAAAAATTGTAACACAAAGAAAACATCCGAATATGAGTCATTGAAAGAAAAAAAATGATCACTAATCGTGTGCTGTGCAAATGCAATGTCAGCGTAAACACTTTAAGAAGTTATTTTTCATGGTAACTCCCATATTTGTAAAAGCAATTGTCATAAACAGAACTGTAAATGAATGCATTCTGAGCTTTTAACTTTTGTTCAATACGAGAAAATTTAATTCGTTAAGTAAAACAAAAGCGTAACAAATTTTAAAGCTCTCTAGGTAACTATGGGAAATACTGTATTTTTTAATACTAAACGTTCTTTTTAACGCTACGGGACTTTGTGGTTCGATGGTACTTTAATAATCGAAGGCTATGCTGCATTTTCATATTTTAGGAATGAATCAGTCATTTAAGTCAGTCAGTCATATGAAACCTGATATATAAATACAATAGTTGAGTAGAAAATTATTAATATTTTTTTTTTCGACAGCTTACTGCTGCATTCGATTAAACTCGTAGCGTTTTGTAAGTGCTTTTATCCTTTTCGCAATGACTTTACAAAATATAGTGCGTTTCTGGAGAAAATTTCACACATTTTCGTACTACTGTGACTTCCGAAATGTGATTGACAAAATAAAAAACTATCTTCAAGAAAATTGTACATTGAAATGTTACCTTTTAAACGCATGATTATGCAACGGAACCTGATTTGCGTTATCCATACATATATCTCAGATAATATGCGTGTATGTATCCGAAGTCGTTTGACGTTTGACGTTTACATCATGTAAAATAAACAAGTAAAAGTCTGTGTATTCGCTTTTCAACTCATCTTCGATAATCAACACTTAAGTTAAATATTATTGTATATGAAAACCGCTAGCGAGTCAATGGACCGACCAAGACCTTTCAAATGCCTGTTTACTTAATTATAAAGCCAATAAGCTATATAATGCATCCCAAGTTAATACATACTACACCTCCAACGAAAGTACGAAAGTACTGAATGATATTTTCAGTTTTTTTTTATTTCTCATATTTATAACCAACTTCAAAACTTATAGAATTTAGCAAGTTTTCTATTCAAATTTTAGTCCGTACAACCTATACAGTAGATAGAGGAATAGATGGGCAATCAGTAGACCTGAAATTGTTTAATTCTAAACAGAAATATGTAGGCTTCCATTGTCACCCAAACTTGACGGCAGCTACCGGTTCCTTTTGCCTAAATATTTTGTGGTTTAAATTGAGTTTAGAATTAACAATTTTGACTTGATATTATTAAGATCGCTGAACGTGCCTGACTGAAACTGTCAAAAAGTTCTGTGAGCACTACCGTGTAAAGAGAAGCTATGAAACTTTGAACAGTTTCCATTTTTGTTGTTGTAATAGGGTTTGACAGCAAGCACAGATGAATTCATTTAAGTAATTATGTTTTTTCCACCTTACAGTGTTTCTCTATATTTATAAATTTTCCAATGATTAATAAGAGAACTGATAGGTTCGTTTTTGTTTTGTCTGCAGATTTTGTATATAATTTTTCGATCCTTTAGCTTAAAGTGATAAATCTTTTCAATCTCTGTTTTTAATTCAAATTCACACACTCTCACATATGACACAACAGTTCAAAGCAGCACATCATCAGGCTCCAGTTAATCACAAAAACAAAGGAAGGAATGAACAAATGAATGAATGAATGAGTAACAACGGTTGCGCGCATGTTATTAAATATAAATAAATTGATATTCCGCAAAAAAAAGAAAAAAAAGACAAAAAAAAGGAGGAAAAAACTACTTGCGCAACAATAATAACGCTACATAGAAAACGGGTGCAGCATTTAACATATGAAAGGTTATGAAACTGAGTAACGAAATAAAAAAAAAATGAAAATCCATGTTTGGACACAATCATGTGTGTAGCGATTAAAGAAAATACAAAACGAAATTTATAAAAATAAAAACAATACGTGTTCACAACAAGACAAACACTAACTGCAACAATAGGAGAAACAACTACAAAAACGACAACAACAAAAAATTAACTGATCTGGAAATGAAAACATTGCCGTCACCCAGAATCAGAGGTGATTTATATTTGTATGTGAGACGTTATAACTAATCAATTAGAAAATAATCATTATTGTCACGACTTTATATTTGCGTGTTGAAAACAATTTAGTTTATTGTCATTAGTCAGTTCAGAGACCGCTGTTATAGATACATTTATGATTTTTTCGAGCATTGTATTAGATTTTTACCCGAGCCAATAGATCAAATATTAGAATTATGCATGACGAAGAAAACGCTGATAGCCATAGGAGCTATGTATGTAAATAAGAGTAACATGATCACCAGCGTTATGTAAATGATAACATCTTATTTTTACGTATACTTGCAAGACTGCTAAACGCAGTATTGAAAAAGTTGATATCTAAAACTTGGGGCCTTAATATATAATAAAGCGGTAGTAGTTAGACGATAAGCAAAATTTAACTGAAGGATTTAACTGATTTTCGAATAGGGTTCAAGCAACATAAAAAAGAAAAGTTCAAAATGAAATCTTCTATTCAAGGCGAATTTTTAAACGCATAAGGAGAATGTAACTAAATCTGTTATTCGTGATGAGCCCGTATAAACTTTATTTGGGAAATTGTGATAATTATTCGTATACGTTCTAATATGAAATAGTTGGTAAAACGTTTCAAAACTTTAAACCCGTCAAAATTTATATGTTTTGTGCATATAGTATTTGGCATTCATTATTTTAACGATACATATAGACGAGTTTCGCCATAAAACTCAGAATTGATACTTGATTTGCTTCTTTGTGGACGATTTTAACAAAACCAAAAAGAACGAAATTTAAGAATTCACTTATTAGCCTTAGACTTTTGGCTTCGGAAGTAAATTAGATCGGTGTATAAATCGTTTACCGTTTATGAAGTAGCTGTGTCATTCCACAATTGCTTCTTTATGAATTTTAATCCTCATTATACAAGAATTTTTGGCCAAAACCAACCAAATTGATTAAACGAGCATTGCACTGACTTGTTATCGTCGTTCCCTAAGTTTTTCCTGTTTCAAAATCTAAGAAAGCTAAATGCTTACAAGGAATATATTAGAGACAAAATAAATTGTTGATATAGTTTCTCTAGAATCTAGCTCGGAGAGGATCAAGTAAAGTTTAATGAACGATTTATTTTGGTTTGCTTTAACATTTCCGGATATTTTTTATACAGAACGATTTTCTTGTTAATGGTTCACATTTTGGGAATTTACAAATGCATTATTTGCATTTCGATAATAGATACAAAGAGCTCCTCATAATAATAATTCTTATAAGTATAATAGCTGAGTTTATGTCGCGATTGAATTCATCGGCTGGCAACCCTAAAGGTAGATACGCAATTTTTTCTCTGGTGTTAAAAAAAAAAAAATAATAAGAGTCAAATTTTAAGAATTTGCAAAACTTTTTACATTTTGGAATCGTCGTACGTATCGTCTATTCTATCGGTGATAGAAGTGGTAAAGTTCTCGTGTGTTACAATTTTTATCTAAGTCGTTGGGCCTGATTTAGTTTTGTGTAAATCAGGAGCCCTAGCGCTCTCTGAAAATCATAGTGTAGTTGACATCACTATTTAACAAACGTCAGAACGTTGTGGGATAAAAACAAGTGCTGTGAAATCAAATAAAAAACAAAGCGAAAAACAAAACAAAACAAAAAAAAAACGGATACTAACAATAAAAAACAGT
>KK351287.1:155499-215070 GCA_000671755.1 Glossina brevipalpis | reverse complement strand
TTGCGATTGCATAAATCTTATTCTTATTAGAAGAATCGTATTCGGATCATCCAATCCCATGGACATCCTGAAATCAGCTATCGAGTGTAACATCAATTTAATATATAACTTTATTAAATCTACTAAGCTTACTATTTAACATAAGTTTTCTGAACAAAGAGCCGATAGCCTATGACGCTAGTGCTCAATTAATCTCTCTAGTCTAAGAATTAATTTCATTGGACTAGAAAATATAATAATAATAATAATAATATGTCGCGATTGGGTCTCTTGAATTCTGACATCCCTCGTAAAGAAAGCAAACGAAAAGGATAGAAGGCGACGGAGCCTTTTTTTTTCTATTTACTACATTAAAAGTTGAGTTACTTTATTCTAGATCATGGTACCATTGAAATTATCTTTTATTGTTGCTATCGAGAAGACGCATCTTGGTGAACAACAAAGACGCCTGCGTTGGTTGCTGTTCAGGTGCTGGCTACATTTCGATCAATGTCTGTAGCACTAAGGCTATGCTCTATAGACTTAAAATTATTGAAAATAATTCAGATAATTTTATTAGTTATTGCATTAATTATATAGAATCGAATTAAAAAATTAAGAATTAAGTTCATTGCTTCGTTGACTGCACACTGTCTAATAGTGAACAAATTTTTGGGGCCGTTGTATTTGAGCGCTCTTTCGTTTTAACAAAAAAGAAAAGAATACATAGAAAAAAGGTGATAATATCATCATAATGATCATTCTCATTATCATCATCGTCACTGCCATTAACTCGCTTCTGTTATCTCCTTCATCGCCGGTCATGATCATCTCTTTGCTAATTTTATTAATGTTTAGATATTGAATTTAAAATCAACATTTCAGCTGTCACAGGACGGTGTCGGCAATAGCGGAGCGTCCAATTCAGCAACGGGCAACAGGTATTGAAATTTGATATTTATGTTTATACACATAAGCAATGTTAGATATTTAATATATTATCCATTAGGCAACACACAGCTAGGATTTCTGATTGTAAACATCTGGAATTGCATAAGGTAACAGTATGCAGCATAGATATCTATCTGACTGGTGGCAGTTTGAAGTTGTCGTTAAAGAAATGAGATTTCTTTTAGATAAAAAAAAGAACTAATACAAGCAAAAGTATACGATAGTTAGTACAGAGACTTAATCTTCCCTTCCCTTTCTCGTGATCTCAAGCCCATATTAAACAACGACTAGTTATTTAAACAACAAGAAGTTGAAAGAACTTTTAAAATGCTTGTAAACGAACATAAAAAGTTCAAGTATTTGGCAAACATCAAAAAAAAAACTAAACTGAAATGAAAGACAGAAACAATCATTTTCACAGTCACCTTTCAATTATTTATGATTTAAAAGATTTTTTTTTTGAGATAAAAGCAAATTAATCATCGCTAACCAGTATTGAATTAATTATAAAATGGAGAAAACAACAGCGACTAACACATAAATTAATAACGGAGATAATATTTTTAGAGAACGGCTAATACATACGTACGTGTTATAGACAAGAAACAACAAAAAAAATTAATAAAGAAAAATTTCATTATATGGTATTCACATCAATGCACATATACTTAAATGCATGCATATAGACATACATGCATACATGAATATATGCATACATATAAAAAACCAATCAACTTAACCAACATTTAATCAGCCCAACTTAATTCACAGCTACAGCCAAGCAGACCAGCCTGACGACGAATCAACAACTCAAGCATTAATCAATAAATAGCCATTAGAGACTGAAAGAAAGAGAGGGCAAGAGCGTGACAGGCGTGAATTAACGAATTAAATTAATGTGGCTTACACATGAAATGTGGAGCATTTTTCTACAGAGAAGCATACACGTATAGAGTAAGGTTTTTTATTTATTTATTTATTTTTTATTTCTTAACCCAATTATACAATACAAGCATATATATATATATATATATATTTATATATATATATATATATATATATATATATATATGTATATATGCACGTATACATATGTTTTTATATGTGATATATTTATATCTGATCTTTAAGGGAATGTTAGTCTGAATAGATTGTTTTTTATTTTCTCTTCTGTTTGAATTTTGCAAGATTTTATATAAACTTCACAATGAAGCAATCTTAAATATGACACGAAAACTGTTTATTGGTATTGGCCGTAAATTTCATTTCATTTCTTCTTCACTTTAGAAGTCTAAAAAAGTTTGAATATAATTTTTTATAAACTTAAGTCATAAAACTGTTAAGTTTATTACGAACATAAGTTAGTAAGTGGCAACGAAACTTCTTAAACGTGGAGAGGAATAAATATCATTTGCTAGCTTCACAGAACATTTTTTAAAACTATTTACCAAAATCTATGTAGTAAAGAATGTTATAGAAATTGTACGATTTCAGAAGAAATTAAAATTATATCTTAACATACCGATGATATTTTCAAACAAATGCTTGTGATCGATATCTAATTTTAATTTGGTTACAATATTCTAGCTATTGTCTCGCATATAAGACTTTTTTCGCCAGGAGGATGAATCTGGTTCTTTTTTTCTTCTTCTTATCTGGAAAGCTATATGTGCTTGTAAAAACAACTCATAACTTCAAGAGTTTTAAATCAGTTTCTGTTAAAGCTTTTACACGGCAGTAATAGATCGTTCTTTTACAAGTGCTGGAGGAGATTGTAACCATTTCATACGCTGGACATATATCCATGGACATACAAATAGCACGAATATCACTAAGCAAATAAGCTCAATTTACAAGGACTTCATACAAAAAAAAAATGCAGTGCATATTTAGGAAACATTTTGCTTACGGCTAAATTTTCCTACAAAATATATTGTTTTGATGTCTTTAGGATGTCAACTATCTCTTCCAACTTAATTTTTCGTTTATCAATTTGCGATTATCAGAATCTTTTTATATTTTCTGGTGTAATTACCTTTTTCGGGCGTCCACTATGTTCAGCATGCTCGGTTTTCATACAACTTCGATTGAAATCAGCAATTCATAGATAAATTGTCGTTTATCATAACGCTTTTCATAATGTAGTATGAACGATATTTTTTCTTATTAAAAATGAATTTTTAATCACGCAATTCACGAAATTTAAACACAAAATTTGTTTTGAAAATAATAAAGAAATAGCGTCTTTAAAACTATTCTTCTTCTTTTTGATTCTTTGATTCTTCTTCTTATTCTTAAAGTATTCATCAAATAACAAATAACAACAGATAATTTGCTGTTACCGTAGAAAAAGAAAAGGCTCAGTGTGAACAAGAAGCATTTTGTCTGAGTCTTAGCAAATTTAGCGATTAGTTTTGGTTGAGGGTTATTTCTTCTTCTTCTTTTCACTAGATTTTATTGGATCTAAACGATATGATTGAAGTGACATGGAATTTTAATGACATTTTTTGACAGATCACGCGTTTTATAAAAATATTGATTTCTTTGTTAAAGGCGATATCTATATGTCAGTCCTAAAACTTATATTTTGTAAAATGTCAAACTGTTGGCACCTATTCATTTTATCCTCTATTCCTTTAAAGGTTTATTTCAAACGAGAACAAAACAAAAAAAGATTCAGTGCAATTCAACAAAACATCTCTTTTTTGCAAAAAAACGCAATAGTAGCTTTTAACGGGGCTACAAATTAAAACCGGTAGATAGTAATTTATTTAAAAATTATATTTATATTTTTCTCATCAAAATTATGACCAATTGAAGAACAAACTCTAACATTTACAAAATTGCCAAAGCGAGAAAAATTTAAGGTATAATCGTAAATTTTCTAATGGAATTTTTTCGATGCAGTAATCCTAAGCATTATTCTGTATTAATTGTAAAAATTCTAGTCATAATTTAATTTTTCTAATTTCTAATTGCTTTAAACTTGCATTATATTTGTCCTCGCAGCTGTGTAAGCAATGCCTAATTGCGATGGAATTCTAAGTTATGGTTACATACACCAATGATTGTAATGTTTAAAACAGGTAATGACTGTACCTTTCCTTCACAAATATTTCACAAACTCGACTGCTAATATTCTCAGCTTTCTTAAAATCTTTCTTTATATGTTATGTAGTTGAGTAACATTGCTAATCCAAAAAATTTAAACAGTACTGCGATAACTTTCTACTAAATAGATAAATTCCCTGTAGCTAAAATAATATAAAGTTTTCGTGCTCTCTACAAAAAAAGAAAAAAAAAAGGGATTAACCGTAAAATTCGTTCACCTACCATGTAATATAAAATTATAACAAAATTTCATTTTGTCTTTTGGTACGGATGCATCGATTTTGAACGCGTAATATTTATATTACTATACCTAAGGTATATTTTATATAGCCTTATATATATCATAAGTTGTTGGATTTTCGATTTTTTCACTTTCATTTCTAAAATATGTTGATTTTGTGGCGGTTATGAATACTTTTGTAGATGACTTCAATTTTCAAATCCGATTTAAATAACTAAGTCAACATTTCAAGTATATATAGAACGTTAGGATTTTGACAATATCGTAAGCCAGCAAATGGGCGGATGCGCGCACGTACATATTAAATTGTGTATCAATATAATAATACCCCTCTCTCCCTACATATATACGGGTGCTTTACTCTTGGAATGTTTAAATAACTACAGCTCATTTCGCTACTTGCATCGACAGCTATATTAAAAACCAAGAAAGAACGACAAGCAAAAGTAAATTGAATTCAATGCTTACGCTGATCAAAAATTCATAATTCGATAGGTTATTATTATTTCGAAGTTTAGTACATTTCTTATGGTGAGAGTATAAGGTAAGTTACGATATCTTATACGTTTGAATTTGAAGTGATAAATTAAGTGTGTTTTCCATATAAATTACTTTAAGTAGGGTGTTCGAATAGTCCCTTTTGCTTATTATGAAGTTTTTTAGCTTCGTTCAAAGAAGAATTTTCACAATTTATTCAAGATGTTGCTCTTCTCGTAGATAATGTTTACTGCAACACAATGTTTCTCTAAATAGTATATATTCTGTGTATAGTTGTGTGCGTGTGTGTGTGTGTGACTTCACTCTATGTTTATTTGCATGTATTTTCAAGTAATTTGTTATTCATTGCAATTAATACAAAACGAAATACTTTAAATGATAAAATTAATGTTGATTTCAGAAAATACATTAACAAGTAGAGACAAAACATTTTTCAGAAGATGCCAAAGATGAGTCAACACTTAGCAAAAAGTCAACCCAAAAAATTTATTATTAACTGTATTCGAATTGAGGAATGCTTTACATTTTCATATACATATATATGTTTATATATATATATATATATATGTATATAATAATAATAATAATAATTTCATTTCTCTTAACGAGAAATAAAAATCTACTTAAAGATTTAAAAGTATAAACAAATTAATGTAAAATTTTCAATAATTAGATATTTGTAATAAACTTTTTTACTTTTTTAATATTAGAACTATAGAATATATTTTTATCTGATGGTATACAATGTACCGGTTAGATTTTTATTGAAATGTCAAGCTTAAACCTAACTTATTATACCAACTTTTGTTCTACTAATCATCAGTAGTTTAGTAGAGAAAATAAATATTCAAAGAAGCAAGAAAACTAATCAAAAATAAAAATAAATTAAATAAACAAGTCAGAAAGTTATATTGGCCATTACCGAATGTTTTGTACTTACCACTTTTATTTAAAAAAAAAAAAAAATGTTTTTATAAAAAAAACAAATTTTATAAAAAAAAAAACAACAACTATAAAATGAAAAAATTAAATTTTGATTGCTTGATATCATACGTCCATAGTGGACTTGGTCGATAGTGTTCAATATTGCACAATGGGATCGCTTATAGAATATATAAGTAAATTTTTGTTGTTGTATCTTTCTAGAACAAAGATGTTCTCAGTTCTCATTGCTGTACTCTAGACGTTTCCTTTGATTGATTTGAACCGTTTTCAATACCAACCTGCGTGCAAAAATTTTGAATCACTATGAAAAACTTGAAGCTTATATCTTAATATTGACTACATATAAGCGGACAAACGTGTATACCTAAATCGATTCACGAATTTCCTACTAATAAAGAACCATGTATAATTTATTGGATCTCTGAAGTTTTGTTTTGGAATTTTTTATCGGTGTTTGAAACGTTTCAGCGAAATGAATATGCCTTCAACTTTCGATGCCGAGGATAAAAACAAAAAAAAAAAGTTAACCACAAATTTAAATGTCATGTTTTCTTAACCGAAATCATTTGCTTTTAATACCGTTAATTCCAATATGTGCGCGTACACACGTACACACAAACGATCAATATTTTTATATATACAGACAGGCAAACAAACAAACAGATAAACGGTTAGTTTTACAGTTGTTAGTCGGTCAATGTTTTGATTTTATCTAAAGCAACAACAACAAGAAATATTTTTAAAAAGAAACAGGAAAAATTAATAAAAGATATACGACTTAAGTCGAATTTCTTAATACTTCTCTCAATGTACTTTACATATACAATATATTTCGATTAAATTTATGAGAAGAAACTGCACAATGGTCGACATTTCAATTCATCGATGCTAACTTTTCCCGAAATATTATTCCATTGCAATCATTTCGATGGATAGATGAAAGTTCATAAGCTGATCTTCCCAAATGAGAAAGGCAAAGGTATTCTAATTTGACTTCGGTTTAAATGGTTCCTCTGATTTATAAGATAATTTTTGATTACTTCGATACTCTCTAATGGTTACGATTCAGAAAAACTTTTTATTAAATTGAACCGAAAAACTAACGATACTAATAATCAAATTTTCTATGACATCTGATTCGACGTCTTCAGGCTCAACATGAACTATGTTACAGTCATTTCGATGAGCAGCACTCTGACTTGGAGAAGGCATAGTACAATCCAACACAGCGTATTCGTTTGAGCTCGATGGGATTGGATATATTAAATGTCTTTTAAAATATGTTCAGACTCTTAACATATTTCATTGGGTTACTCTATGTTCACAACTGAGTTCTAAATGGATGCCAAATTTCTTACAGATTTGTTGTCTTTACTTATTTGAGGATGATATCAAATAATTAATTATGGATCGTGTTCGATACTTTTTGGATCATTAGCAAAATTTTTACTTTTGATCTTTTAGTGTGCTTTGCTACAAGATGACGATGTATCTCTACTGCAGAGTTTGCTGGCCCTTCAAACTAATTTACTAAATGATGCGTAATGGGTTCTAAAAGTATAATTATATTATTTTATATTAATTGTAAATGAAAACTATTTTTTAATCGAATATTTTTCTCTAATGAATTTTCTGCATCTGTAGTTTGTGATTGCAATATATGGAGTCTCAAAATTTGTATTTTTGAAAATTTCCTGATGCATTTTCGATGCAAGAAGGCGAGCTCTGTGAGCAGAATTCTAAACAAATCCAAATTGTTTAATAAATATCTGTGACCCTGCATTAGTTGAGAGATAATTTCAATCTTTTACTTTTACAATTTGCTAATCCGTAATAGGCGAATACTGGGATCAACTATGAGTTTATCTCAAAGTTTTGCTAACTTGATGCTTATGTAGATATGGAGCATTTTCTTAAGTGTTGCGAAAAGAATGATTAAATTAATATATTCTATTTTGATTCCTATATATAATGAAATACTTACACATACAAAGATACATTTATACCTTAAAACATATCCGCGCGCTAACTTATGTCTGTCCAGGATACGATGTGTAAACCATTGCTGGTTGGCAAAAAAAAAAACTTACTATAAAGAAAATGTTTAAAGCAACAACAACCGACCTATACACAATTTATATGGATCTGATGGACATGCAACGATCAAAAGATCAACAGCAACAACGGCAATAATAAGAACAACCACAACAAAGATTGTAACAGTACATATGTATATATATGTATAAGATATGGACAAGTAAAGTAAAACCTTTTCGTATCGTTTATAGTCGTAAAGACCAATAAATGAACAGGAGGCATATAAGCGTATACATATCTGCGCACGTATCCCACTCTGCTACTTAGTGACTGCGACTGCGACTGCAACTGCTAATGTTTTTTGGCCCTTTTGAACTTTTCAACATTGCAGATCATGAAATAATGCAAATGCGTAGTAATGCTCGCGATTATTTCTTTTTGAAAGAAAGAAAAAACAAATTCCTAGTGTTTCTTTTTCTACTATTTTCTTATAATTTAAGGCAAATGCAATACATATTTAGTGTATGTACATATGCACGCAAGTAGATATGATTTGAAACCGAAATGGGAAGAAAAAAAACTGGGGTTTGTTTGGTTTAACTACATCAACAGACCTGGAGCCACAAAGCGAAGTTAAAAAGAGAAACAAAAAAAAAGAAAAGAAAACCAGTACGAAACGTATTCATCCCTCAAGCTGTATCCATAACCAACCGCATTGCAAGTTCAAATTTAGATAAAACAGTCGCGTGGCTTAGGTCGTTACTTGTAATAATTTCTAAGTTGTACGAAAAAACAATTTGAAGTTATTAGTTTCTTTTCTAGATCTCGACAATGTTTCATTTCGTTATTGTCTCAGCATTTGTTTATGGATGAATACCATCCATTTTAAAATCTGACTTATGGAGCCCAAATCGCTTTATATGTGTTAAGCTTCAATTTGGCATCTCAGCTAATGTAACTGCAAGAATTCGAGAATTTTTCAAAGAATGATTAAATTTTAATTAATAAAATAAATGAAAGCAAAATTTTATTTATTTGTACTGTAGATTGCCATATAAGAATTAATGAGCTCAATTTATTTTAAATTACCTTATATATCTTAAAATTAAATGTTTATGTAAAAATTGGAGAATTGCAATAACGGCATAATACGAACAGATGAAGATTTCTCGTTGAATTCATTCACAGTTCTAGGCGATTAAATATGAATGTTTCTTAAAAAGATTTTAAAAATATATTTAGTATTTTCAAACGCAGGATATTTCAACAAGCCTGATAAAGTTTGTTTAAAAAAAAGAAAGAAACACCGGAAATTTAAAAAGAAATGAGGAAAAGGAATAATTGTTTTATACTCACTACCGAGTTGTCCTATGTGAACCACTTTCAACACCGACCTTAGTAAAAGAACTTGCAATGTTCCTGTTAAATTTAAAGCCGATATCTTCATTTTTGCGGTCAGTAGAATCTTTACCACAGATATCACACAGATGGACAGACGGACAGGCGGACAGATGGACGACCTTAAGTTTCTTTCTGTATGTTGCATAGAAACTGACAAATATAATGTACGCCCATCCTTCCATGATGGGTATAACAAGAAAATATTATTTACGTGTATGTATCCGTGTTTTTATATTGGATTGGCAACTAAGTAAGGGCCGATTTCTTTAATAAATAAAAATAAGAGGTTTTTTCTTTACTTGGAATGAAGTTTAATCTATTATGTATTTTCCACTTTGTTCGATGAATTTTTGCCATCTCTCTGACCACTTGAAAATTCCATGCTCGTAAAAAGTCTGATCCTTTTCGGACAAAAACTAAGTTAAGTAAGAAAGTTTTACCACAAAGGCGGTTGGCCAGGGATCGAAATAAGTGGCAATCCGATGGCGCAATATCAGGATTATATGGTGGGTGTACCATCAATTCCCAAGATCCATAAATTCATTCAATGTGCCCAATTGCCGTCAGTAGATTTCCGAATTAATAGTTTATTTCCTTGGAAGCAATTCAAAATACATCGGACCTTTCCAATCCCACCCAAATTTTCAGCAAAATTTGCTTTTGTTGGATTTGTGCCTATGAAGTGGTTTGCGAAGACTCATTAAGCATGCACCACGATCGTTTTCGATTGACATTGTTGTACACAATACGCTTTTCGTCTACAATGATGATTCGTTTCAAAAACTGATCGAATTCATTGTGTTCAAGCAATAATTCGCAAGCGCTTATGCGCTCTGTCAGATGAATTTCTTTCGAATCGTGCGGAACCCAATATCCAGCTTCTTAACGATGGCTGTATGTGAAAATTTAACTTCTCTGCAATCTCCCATGTAGTTACATGACGATTCGCTTCGATGATGGTTTTGATTTCATCCTCATTAAGCTCAACTGATCGACCTGAACGTTGATCATCTTTAAGAGAAAAATCTCCAGAAAGGAATTTGTCAAACCAATTTCGGCATTGCCTTTCTTTAAGGGCTTCATTACCATATACATCACTTCACTTTTTGGCGGCTTGCACTGCGTTCTTCTCTTTACGAAAATAATAAAGCAAAATATAACGGAAATGTTCGCGCTTGCACTCTATATTAATCTAGAGGTAAAAAAAAAACTAAGAAAATATCAACGCAATGAGCTTATAAATCTAGATAACGATGACAGCTGAGATATATAAGAAGAAGAAAATCATAACATTCGCGGATATCATAGAAATGGGAATGAGAAACATTTATAAGTGAAATCGGCAATTACTTAGTTGCCAACCCATTATCATAAGCAGGTGTATGACATTACATAAAGTAATTTGCTTTTGGGTGGTACTCCGCGTTCTGGGAATGTATTCCAATTAATGCCGAACTTATCATCGAAGCGTCAGCCTGTAGTAGTTTTTTGCTTTCGTTGGTAGCACTAATTAATAACTGTTAGGAACAACAGAAATAATTAATAATAAATTCTTGATCAGCGTAAGATTCTATATCGATTTACTTATGACTGTCTTCACTCTGTATTAAAATACCAAGATGCTTGTGTTCCATTTTTTCACAATGCAAAAAACTTTAACTTACAAATCATTGCCTATAACTTGGCAAAAATATTCTCCAGAATCATTTGAAACTTCAATGGGAAAATATTCCTTAACAACTTGCTTGCAATTAACAAAATATTATTTAATTGTTATCTGTTGGTTGAACAAAACGAGTGTTAAATATGTGAATACAATTTTCGTTTTTAGTACTTTTAATCTCTCTTTCATTTGTGTAAAAAGTGCCCATTCTGTAGGTGAGATCCTTTTTGGTTTTATATTAAGAAATCATACTATTAAATAGAACCGATAAAACTTCTTTACAATTTTTCGGTATTGAAATCGCTTTACCATCTTTTAAATCTGAAAGATAATAACAAAAACATCTCAGAAGAAATTCATGAAAAACCACATGCTTTCGGCACCAGAATGGTATAAAGTTTCATTAAAAACTCTTGAAGAATTCAGCAGCTTTGGAAGAAAGTTTCTTACTCTATTAATCTTATATTTAAAACTTCGCATAATTCAGCGATTTTTTACTAACAATCTTCTACTATAAAATAAACGATCTTTAATTTTTTTTTCCACTATCATCAGTTATTAGGTGTTAGGACACTCGAGTCTGACATTATTTTTTCATTTTTTTTTTTTGTATTCTAGTATCGTTACCAAAATCCTTACACTTTACTATTTGCATACGAAAATTGAAACAAAGATATTAACATCTCTTCGAAAATATTAAGTAAATTATGCGTTTCTTATTCGCTTACCAAATACGATACAAAAAGCGTTGCTACTAAAACATACAAACTCATTGTGAAGGCTACAGCGTTCTCTTCTCTTTTTTGTAAATTCTAATTCGATTTTGTCCGTAGCACATGCATATTTTTTTTTAAATTTTTTTTCTCGATACTACAAAGCAGAGAAATAGAATCAACATAAAGCTGTAACCCAATTCCAAACGCATTAATTGGGCTCCAATGATTCAATTTTTTATCAACATTTAATACAACAACAAGTAGGTTACATAAAGTAGGATTGAGCTGATATGGCAACCAAAATCTCTGCTGATTTGTTTAGGCACATAATAGTACCAATTTGAAGCGGTTGTTGTCACCTTGCTCTCGTATGGAAGATGCAATAACTAACCTATAATAAACAAAATTACGTTGGGTTGGGCTTAACTTCATAATTTTAAACTAATAATTATGAAAACTCAATCTTTTTAAATAAAGCAAATTAATATTTTTATTCCGCTATAATCGAATCTTCTTTACCCATCATCTTTATCTTAGAAAAACGAAACATAAAAAATATGTACATTCTATATTGTTTAGTGAGTGTGTGTGGTCGGTTGGTTTGTCTTATAGGATCATGTGAAGAAATTTTATATCTTTTTATCTATTGTAGTCTATTAGAAGAAAGCAAGAAATTCAAATTTTTTTATTACTTTTATTTTTGCAAACAAAATAGTTCTAGGTTTATATTTTACTATGGGCGGCATCTCTTGATCGATTACGTTCATTTTCAATACCAATTAGCAGGCAAGTATTTGCAAAACTTATGCAGAACTTGAATACATTAGACACATAAACATGTACACATGGACGAATGGACTTGCCTAGATCGATTCAGAATTTGTTACAGATGAAGATCAAATATACTTCATAGAGTCTGTTTAGTTTCAATGCGGGTGTTGCGAACGATTTGAGAAAACGAATGCACTCCATGCATGTTTCGGTGTGTTATGGTAGATTTAAAAAGCAAAAGAAATTCTTTTCAACAATTTTTATCTAAGGGAATTTTCTTAAATTGAGAAAAAAGAAACACAAAATCATATTTACACAACTGAGCTAAAATTAAAGAAACAATCCCACATATATATATATATATATATATATATATACATATAGATACAAGGAGACTAAAGTCGATGTAAACATTTGCTAATATGTATAATAAAATGCGTTCACTTGTCCCGCGCCATCGTCATGAAGTTTAATTATGTGCGTATCGCTCACCATGTGGTCTTAGCTAAAGGAGATTAACACACATGTATTGGCGCTAAGTCGCTCAAGAATTTTATTTAATTGAATTAGAGAGGCGACAGTTTCTGCTATTAACGTAGTTGGATGCATATATATATATACATATTTGTATATATGTGTCTATGTATATATATATATATATATATATATATATGTATATGGGCAACAGCAATGTAGGTGAACGTGCGATTTGACTGCAAATGAATGGAGATATATTAAACGAATACAAGGCTTACGAAGGCGATGATAAAAAAGGAAGAGACGGCAAAGCGTAAAGAGTAGCGAGTAGTATAACATTAAATATGTTAATCTAATTGAAAATCAAATATGCTTGTAATAGCATGGGTAACGGAAAACCGCATGAAACCCATTGAAGCCAAGGCAAAAGTTTCATGTAAACATAAGGCATGTTGTGGGGCTTTTAAAATATGTATGAAAAAATTTAAAAAAAAAAAGCTTTTCAGAAAATTACAAATAAAAGAGAAACGAATTTTGGATACCCGTACTTTTCTATCCATAAACATATAGATTAATTTATTTGATCCAGGTTTATTCACAAAATTTTTAATTGATTCGAAGGCAAATTTTTATCAAATTTCAAGACGTTGCTTGTTATGTGTATGTGAATGTACAAAGCCCAAGAAAACAAAAAACAAAATTATGAAATTTGGCTGCAAGAGTAGTTTATGGTACAAAACAAACATTATTACATATTCGTAAAAAATTTTCTTACGTTTCTCCTTTTTAAAAAATGTTGACGTAAGCATTTATTGGTTCTTCTCGCTAATCGTTTCAGTTCTTTAAACATCCATAAAGTAATTCAATGCCGATATATAATCGAGCTTGCACTTGATTTAAGTTTCATAAACAACTCATTTCTGTTACAGTATCATTATAATAGATATAACAAATTCAGGAGTCCCTGTTGTTATTTAAGCATTTCCTATGCTTCACATTTTCTCGTCTTTCACTTTTATATCTGTTAGTCTTTGATTTCTCGTTTTAGTTATTTTAAATTATTCATTTGTACTTCCTGTAGTATAATAAAAATGTAGTAAGTAAGAAGCAACACACATAACGCAAGAAAAAAAATAAACCTATTTTTAAAAAGAATTCCAAGCCTCTAAAAACGAGGTACGTCCGGTCACGTTAATAATAAATATCGACGAATTCAAACTAAGATTTTTATAATCACTTATTTATTCATATTTTCATTGCTAATCGAAGTGTATCGTAAAATGAACATTTTTTGCTTGCATTCTATTTGTAACATTTTTAACTTCCCGCAAACTATTTGTTTATTTTATTTTTTATTATTATTTCATACTTATATACATAATACACATTAATTAAGCTCACGTAAATATTTTACACACCTGTGTGTATACGATTATAGCTTTTTCATGATTAAATCGGTAATAAAAATTTAATTTTAAAATGTTAAAAAGAAAGCAAAAAATATATTTGTATAAAATCCAAAATATTCTTAATAACATAAGGAAAGTAACGCAAATGTTAACATAAAAATTAATATATAGTTTCTTTGCTGCATTTTCATGATATACAATAAAAAAAAAGAAATAATAATAATAAAATAAAAAAATAAAAAATAAGAAGTGTTTAAAGAAGAAAATATGATGACAGTAAGTCTTTAGAAGACGACAATAATCTTATTTTGTTAAGAAGATCTTTTTATTTGTGGTTGTGCAAATACTTTGCGGCGAATACAAATTTGTTGAGAAAAACAAAACTAAACACCTTAAGAGATTGTTAGAGTTTTCCAGGCGATTTTTTAAGTAATGTGCCCTAACTTAATGAGATAATCTAACAATAAAGTTGAAGTTTTTCTTTTTTTGTAGTCATGTTTTCCATGATTCTGATTATACATACATTTACAATGACTGACTTTATTTTAAATTTTATGTTTCAAATAAATTTTCATCAGCCAATTCGCTCAAAACATTGCGAAAGACCTACATCGTACGCTGTTTATGTCAAAAAGACATGCATGTGAAGGCATTCAAACAACATGAGAAATTAATTAGCTTCGCGTTTTGGTAAAATATGAAAAAAAAATTATATATTTTTGTATATATCAAGTCCTAAATTTCTTATAATAATTTTAAACGAATGTTTCGCGGAAGCTTAACACGTCTATTAAATACGATCATAACATTATGACTGATAGTTTATGAATGATTCGCGTCATAAAATATCGTTATGCAAAAGTTATTAATCATACTGATCGCTTTGAGTTTAATTTCTTTAACACGAACTGAGATCATAAAACGAAATTTACGGAGTCAATCAAACGAAAATTTGAAAAACTACTAAGCAGGGTGTAAGGGAATAAATATATTTTGATGAATAAATATTTTTTCTTTCCAGATACTTTCTTTTACATACATCGCATCAATCAGTAAATCCTGGAGCCAACTCAGTGTTCGCATAATATAACAATATATTGTTATTTTTAAGATTTGTAACAATTTATAAAGCAGAGAACAATTTTAAAAAATCATAAATAAGATTTTACTTTTTAGTTTTAATCAACTGAAGGTTTTAATTTGCCATATATGTGTCCATCTGGAAATCTAACAGCTGCGTTTCTTTATAAATCAAGTGACATTACTCCTACGCTTTACAAAATGCATGAAAAATTTTAACTTCTCTATCCTAAATACAATATATTGATCAAGAAAGACTCTTCAGCGTTAAAAAAATATTTTTTTTTTTTTTTTTGTGAAATTCGATCTTCCGCATTTCGATGTCTTCTAAATAGAATGATTTGCCATGACCTATGACTAATGCATTGCATAGGTCACTATACTTTACGCAATAAATACTTGCAATGGAGTCTCTTTTTCAAAAACGATACGATGTTACCGTTGCTTAGGCAGATAAAAAACTTAAAAAGTTTCTTAACATTTTTTACCAAAATTCAAGTTAAAAGGAATCTTAAGTATATAAGTCCTTTCTGTAATTCACTGTGATATGCGTTAACGATTGCATAATGCGTAAGCATCGGCCATTATTAGTTAAAAAGACATTAATAACAAAAACAATTTCAATTTTGATATATTTGCGGGACGTGATGAATATCCAAGAGGTTCGCCCCCAGTCGAATACAATTTTATTGCATAATTATTGTTGTAATTCACATAAATTATATTTGCGCAAATAAGATTTATATATTTTTTTTTTATCTACACAAATCTGTATTGTTACTGCCGCAAAACTTGCCATAAACTACATAATTTATAATCAACGTGGCCCTCAAGTTTTAATGATTTGTGTAAAAAAAAAAGAAAAAAATTCAAAGCACGCCCACTGTTTCATGCAAGTAACCTTGGCGTGGACCTTGGTTGTATAATATGCATTATTTGAGAAAATTTATATACAGAACATTCATGTGTTCAATCATTAGCTACCCATCAGGAATCCAGTTTTATAGCGTACTCAAAAGAACACCCGAACGTAGAAAATTTACAAAATATCTTACTGATTAACAATTTGTCAACTGACCAATTAAGAACATTTATGTATTGAAATTTTAGATTTGTAGTAAATATTCAAACGATGCTTGATCTAAATTATCAGTTGGAATACTTAATTTATTGCGGACATGTTGCAAACGGCGCTCGTCAATTTTTGAGATTTTAGTTTTCAAAATAGATCGCTAACAAATTTTAGATTTCTATCTGATAGGCTGCAAAGGACTAAATCAATAATTAGTGTGTGATCAAGAGTGTTTGAAATATCTGATGCGTACTTCTACGTATTACAAAATATTAAATTTAATATCCTTCCTTTCTATGGTTTTATTTTCTTTTTCTCTCTCTATCTCTGTCTTTCTCTTTACTTCTCGCTTTCTCTCTCTCTCTCTCTCTCTCTTTCTTTATCCCTCTTCTCTCTCTCTTTATCTATCTCTTTCTCTCTCTCTCTCCTTCTCTCTCTCTCCTTCTCTCTCTCTCTCTCTCTTTCTCTCTCTCTCTCTCTCTCTTTCTCCCTCTCTCTCTCTCTCTCTTTTCCTCTCTCCGTCTATCTCTTTATCTTTCTTTCTTTCTTTTTTTTATGACATTTATCCATTATCTGTTGGCTGAGTTGACTTAATAGTTTTCATTGGTCTAAATTATATATCGGGACGGTACTAATAAAATGATAAAATTATAAGACAACATTATATATAAGAAAAACGCAAAATATTTCTGATCAGCGCAAAGCTGTAAGCTAATTTAACTCCATCTGCATCCATTAGTCTTCGTGTACCTCTTTTAAATGTTTAACTTCAAAAATCCATAGAAATTTGCATTGAAAACTGAAACCTAACTTAATATAATATTTTAAAATAAATTCTAGCATTGAGTTCTTAAATGAATTTGATCTTTGATAAGAAAGAAACTTTCCATCTACGACTTTTACAACTCATCTATTTCTAATTTGGATTTGAAATAGACCGCTCACCCAACAAACGCAAATTCAATGTAAAAAATTGACATAATTTTCATAAATATTAAATCAGAACTTATTTGCAATAAGCTGAACAGGAATTAAATAAAATTGGATGTGGACTAGGCTTTAAGTTATGGGGCCAGATTATAGGGCCAGATTATAGATATTTTGTTTAAATTCAGTGGCCTTTATTTTTTTATATCCAATGCAGGGTGGTCATAATGTAACTAGTATTAGTATTAAAAATTTTTACTAACCTTTTGAAAGGTCATTCGTGATAGTCATCTTCGTTAACATCATTGTAACAGTATCACTAGCTTTCCAATAGAGGCCGGGAAATTTTCCAGTATAAGGAGAGAGCCGCAAAAAATGAGAGATAAATTGACACTTGACACTTATTCTAGTGTCACCGAATTTGATATAAAAAGAGAGTGAAAATCATCAACTAAACTCGCTTACATGATGCTATAATATCAGTTTCTAAATCACATCACCTAAAAATTGTTATCAAAAATGTTATATGATGATCCCGCAGAAGTCTTTTCTTTGCTTTATCTAAAGTTGAATTCTTTACGAGAACTTATTTTTAACTTTTATGCTCATTTACTTCGACCATCGATATTCATATTGTATGATTTGTATTTTAAACACTTACTTTAAGGCGGACATAAGTTTCTCACTCTTTTTTAAAAAGTTCCCCATAATTTCAAAATTTCGAATACTCCCCAGATTAACGGTGACATACGGGCATTTATAGGTTAATAACAAGTAAGGGAGGACTTCAAATATACAAGATTTTAGACCTTATTCAATATATAGAGAGACAAACAAAGAAAATGGAGGGAGAAAGGGAGGGAGAGACGGAGAGAGAGGGAGCGAGAGAGAGACGTAGAGAGGGAGAGAAAGCTCTTTAACTATAATTCCATTTGCTTTTCAACTTCATTAACAAAAAGTTTTCATTACGAATTTTTTCTCGATTTCAAACCATTGGAAACTTAAAGTTCATCAGTTATTTCAAGCATCAAGCATTATTGAAAATGTGCAAAAATTAAAAAAAAAAATTTATTTAAAACGGAGTTTTTTTCGAAACAACTTCATGACTACCCGGTTGCCATCTTTTTAAGTTCAATCCTCTTAAAAGTTCTTAATATCAAAGAATTTATTTTATAGACCACCTACGTAATGATATTTATAAAAAAGTTGCTGTTAACGTATCGAAAAATATGAGAATAAAAAAAAAAAGAAAAATGAAAACTAAATATTACAATTACCTTGAAAACTTCATTTCTTTCGCCGTTTAAAGCATTAACACAAACGATGCCTACAGACTAGACTGGCTTACCCTGTAATTATATCAAAGATAAAAATCTATTGTATGTTTTATTTTGCTGTAAATTTAATGTAATTTTAATCAATCGTCAGTGATCACATATTTACCGAATTAACTAAAAGAGACAAAAATAAAAAAAACGAAAGACGACCGGTATGATCAACGGGCGTAAATGCATTGTTTATAAAACCACCAAAAATTGTGTTATAATTAAATGCAAGAATGAACAACATAACAACAACAAGTGTAAATGCATACAGAAATAAATAAATAATAAATGAACATATGTATTATATATGTATGTATATGCAGATATATATACATAGCTACGTTAAGATCACTTTGATATTTTAAAGCGATAAAATAACAACTTGAACTTAACAACTTAATTACAAGACACACAACACATACACATGCACATACAATATAAATTTAATACCATCAAGTGCAGAGTTGCTGTTTGCTGTTCGGTATGGTGTGCTAAAAAAAAAATTAAAAAGAAAAAGAAAAGATTTAAAATAAATCGAAATATATGAAAAACATAACGCTAGTGTTGTTGTTATTTGTTAGTTTTACTCTTTAGATGGAAATTAGATTTTTTCGTTTTATAATTCTTTTTCTTTTTTGCTTTTGTTGTTTAAATATCAAAAACTTCTTTGGTTAGCAAAGCCATGCATAAATTCAAAATAAATTAAAACAAGTGTATATGATTGTGTTTTGTAATGGTGTGTGCAAACACGTGAGTGTGTACAAAAAGATAACTGACTTAAATTGAACTAACTATAGCACAAATAACCGACAAAACAACCGACAGTTTTAAGCAGGTCTCTTTTCTAAATGTTGTGTTTTTTTCGTTGCTCTTTCGCTGCTTTTATTATTATTATATGAAAATTTTATTATTTCCTCTTGTAATCTGGCAAGAATTGTTGTTATTGCTGTTGGCATACACAATGGTTATACCGTCAAGCAGAAGGTTTCCGACGGACGGACATATCAATGGACGGACATTTGAAAGAACGGACGATTAAATAAACAGACAGACGGACAGAGTAGCAGACATAGAAACTGAAAGGCAGACAAAAATAAATATATTGTGTAAAAAAGAGCGTTTTTTTTATTTGTTTTTACTTCATTTTCTGAATTCCCTACAAAAAAGCAACAATTGTTAATATTTCTAAGATAACCTTCAGGTGTCCACGAACAACACAATCATTACATAAGTTATAATATTTGCAGGTTTCCATCGATAAAAACTCTCAGTTTGTATATGTGTGTACTTCTTTGATATATTCTTATGTACGAAATATGTAGTTATTCGTTTAACACGGTAGTCGTGGCTAAATGTTGACTTAAGAGCTTAAAACTACAAAATAGTTTTAACGCCTTCCCGCCATATAACCCAACGATCATTGCACAGAATTAAATGCAACAAAAAAAAAGACAAACAATATCACCACCAACTACATCACATAATACAATATTTTCATACGCTAATCTCTGCAGTGGTACCTGTTCGCTAATGTTTGTTTGTTGTTGCGGTTGTTGGTATTGTTCTTTTTTTTATTTTTATTGCTTACTGCCATAAGTTCATTTTAAAAAGATAAAATGATATAAACGATATACGAATAAAAGCAAAAAATAACAATAATAGTAAACATATTACACGGATGAACTTTAGTGTTAGGTAAGCCACACCGCCTGCCTGTATGCATAAATCGGAAAGATTTGTTTTGTGATGACTGCAGTCAATAAATTTTAAGGTTTCCTCTGATGAACACCTGAGGTCAAAATATGTGTACATGTGTATGAAGATCTTTGTTTTTATGTTTTATTCGAAATATACTTTGGACATATTGTGTCTTAATAGGACTCTATACTGGGGAGTAAATCGAAATCCTTCTATTTGCTACAAATTATCGACATATTTTAAGAAATTTGTTTCCGATTTTAAATTGTCACGAGTGTTTTGTAAAGAAGTCGTATTTATTCTCAAACTTAATCGGTGGAACTGAAACAAAACTATTTTTATAAGTTGAAAACATGAATCCAAGGGTTTAGTAAACTTATACTGTGAAAGAGTGAATTCCCTAACTAAGCTGACTGTGGTTCTATGTATCTACATTAGTAAACAATAAAACAGTAAAACAGTGCAAAATTTTTGATGATATCGAGCTCTACTGAGGACTTCAAGTTGTGATTCACACACATGTAGCTTATACTTAATGATCTCCTAAAATATTATTATTATATCACCTTTGGTTTTATAACAACAAAAAAAAAATTATAAAAAGAACTGCTACACTTTAAATTTCAAATACCCTTTGTTTTTGGTAAATAAGTGTTCTCTGTGAAAAAGATTTTTATAGTCGAAAAATTTCAGAAATGTAATTGAATAAAATTATAAAATATAGAGAAACTGGAAATAGACTTTACTTCTCCATTCTACTGGTTTATTAATTTCAATAGTTTTTGACATCTGATGATCATTCCATCCGAGAGGTAGGTACGTTGAGCTCAGAACCCATTCGTCCAAAGAAAAAACACCTTCGGATTGATCTGAAACATTCACATGGTTCGATTTAACTTTATTAGAAATTTATTAGTCTTTAGGCAATTTTTATTATTATTTAATGCTGACAGAACAACGCGCCTAATTTCGATTTTATTTAAGCATCAGTTATAAAAAATGGTCTTTGGTAGAAGGTTGAAAGACAAGCTTCGGCTGTTCTTATAAACTTTTTAATCTCACTATCAATTCTATTCTGCTTAAAGCTAATATTACAAACAAAAATTGTTTAATGGACGAGTTTGTTCTTCTTTAGATATACCGTTAAAGTGCAATTTTTTTTTTAATTTTACCGACAGGCTATAATATTTTATGTTATTCTTCTTCTATGTTTCTTTTTTTTTGTTTTTTTTTGTTTTCAAAATTAACAAATTATCACCCCGTTATACAATTAATAATATGCCATACGCACGACACACAAACGGGCACAAACTCACTTACCCATATATAAAACAAATATAAGATATATATAGAGAAAGCAAAAACAAAAACAAAAAATTATAATAACAATAATAGTAATAATAAAAATACATATGTTTGACTATAACCGGATGCATTTCTTTTATGCATACAGACTTATATATTCTTCTATATAGATGTATTGCACTGATCGTTCCGTTTGTTGGGCCGGATTATACTTAAAAGAGAAAATAAAAAAAAACGTTCGTCTACAAACACGTTCACTCTGGACTTAATTGAACGACCGTTTTCAAGTGTATATTTTGTTCGATTTTTTGATTGCTTTTGTTTTTTTTTTATTGTTTGTTTGTGTAGGTAATCGGTATTTAATTGAACTTAACGGTACATATTACAGTTTTCTGCAGCAATATGTTTACCTGGGCAGGCACATGACATGTGTTTGGTTTGCCCGTAACTCCTTTTCATTTCCATTTCTCCTTTTACCTAACATGTTTACTTGTATATCTGAATTCTCTACCTTTTTCTCTCACTTTTTTTTCTAACGGTGTTTCAATGGAGTTGTAAATAATTGCTGATATTGTTTCGTTATTAAGCTGATTAAAATTACGTTCTGTGTTCACTATTAAACATATTTTAGCAGCTTGGGAAGTTTTCTCACAAGCACAAGTACACGTACTCAAACACACATACACGCATACTTAAAGATATGTAAGTATCGAGCATATCGTACGAATGATTAATTTCGTTAAAAAATGGCATACAATTCATTGAACTTTTCTCACTTTTACACATATTTATCTAAACACACATAACTTAGTGTATCAATTATTGTATGTAATGCGTTGTATGCTCTGGATCTCTGAAAAATTCAATATTCTCCTATGGATATCTAGTTGACTTGACTCCGATGGAGAGTGAAATCAGTCCGTTTGAATAATAAACTACATCTTAAACTTTAAACATGAAATGAGTGAAGCTGTTAAGCTTAGTAAAATATATTTTAATAAAAATTCAACTCAAATTCAACATAGCAATCAACGATATCTATCAGCTTAATCAACTGTTATCATGGCAGCAATACTACTGCACTTAAATAAGCTATGCTATTAATTATTACTCTTCCAAGTTTAACAAAAATGAAATGATGATTAATCTCAAATCGTTAAAGGCTCACTAAGAATTACGTGATTAAGAAAAATCTTTTCTACCTGCTTCAAATTAATTAGTATAGAGCTTATGATTTTGCTACAACACACACACACACACATTACAATGGTTTAAAACTATAATGCAGCATTGGCGTAGGTAACAAAGTCTTGAATAACGTCTTGACGTATAAGAATATTAGAAATCTGTAACTCGCCACAACTTGTCATATATCATTCATTGAACCATGGGTGACTCAATTAGATTTTCAAATTATTGAAGTTCTTTACAAGAACTCTTCGCCTTAGCTAACTCCTAATCGTCATGAATTTAATGGATCGGTCGATAATTCTGGGGAATAATAAATGAGAAAAACTTCCGTTTCTTTTCAAATCCCTGCTTTATGCTTTAAAAGTGGTACAATCAATCGGAGTTTATCTATCATTTTAATGCGAACTTCAGCAACTTACGGACCGATCGCTGCCTTTTTGGTCATTTTGTGCGACTTTTCTAATCAGCAGAGTGTCAATACGATAAAGAAATGCAGTGTAAGTCCCTGTCTCCTGCGTTGTCATGTAATAGGTTGAAAATTACTTTTCACTGTGGTTAAGCAGGGCTCTGAATCAGTAAAACGTTGAAGTTTTCCTTCCGCTGTGAGTAAGCAAGGTACTCATTTAGAAAATAGTTTACCTTATGCTCAAATATTTATAAATTTTTTTATGATACTTTTAGAAGGGCAGCTATCTCTTGCAAGTTCGCTTTTCATTTATACAGGATAAGTTTCAGGATTTTTTGTTGTTGTGTTTTTTGGTGTAATAACTCTTTTTGTTCAGGTCCTCTAGCATTTATACGACCTGTTTAAAATCAGAAAACCACCGACAAATTTTTGTTGTATTTGGAAAAGAAAAGGTATCACACTACTTTTAGAGCCAATGCAATGTTCGAAATATATTTTGTTTGTTCGAAAAAGCAAAGCAAAGCGCAAGATGTTCGTATTTTTGGAAATAATAAAGGTAGCGTCGCTAACACCACTATAACTATCAAGTTGTATGGTGAATCGATGATTAAAAGGGCATGAAAGTCTGAGGCCATCGTTGAGAAGATTCGGGCTTTGGAAAAGCCCTCAACGCTTGGTTCTCTAATGATGAGATTCGGCGCATAGTCTCTTTTGTAAACTTTGAAACTTTGTATGGCGAACAGCGGTTTCAATTCGATAGATGTTTATTGTGATGTTAAAATCTTCTGCAACTTGCATACAACAGTTTATTGCGGATTGGAATCTTTTAGATTTTGTTTTTTTTAGCAATAATGGCTTTTTGACATTTACGCCGAGCACTGAATTGTTAGAGTTGAAGTGTTATGGAACAACTTCTGCTTTTAGGTAATAGATTCTATTTTGTAAAGTTGAGAGACCTATGTCAGAAATGATCTTGTTGATGGGTGTCGTCCGAAAAATATAAGCCCTGGCTCTGACTAAGCGCTACTATCTTAAATGAAATTTTTCTTTAGTTCTTCGCTTGAAGGTAATGCTATTTCCTATAGTACTTATTCGAAGATGTGTACTCTAAAGTGTTGTGTGTTTGCATATTTTGAATTGATAAGTGACTTCTGTGCATTGGTTGATTCTCACCTTCTAATGGTGATATAAGTTTTTCCAAGGATGCAACACATTCGTCCATAGGATGAGAATCTATCAAAAGTAATTGGAGTTGCGTTATTTTCGATGAAACTTTAAGTGTAGTTACTGTCGGAAGAGTACTCAGACCACACTTTTTCAACGCTGGTAAATACTTCGTAGGTATCGATTAATGTCCCGTTTAGAGCTCAAATGGTTGGAATTTCATTTAAACCTTCTTGTCCTTGCTACTATATTGATATGTAAATATTTTTAATATTTTAATTTTATCTGATAATCCCACATTGACGAAATATGCGCATTTGTTTCGCAAAACCAGAAAAAAAAAATTTTTTAATTCTATGATTGATTTTAGCGTACTTGCTAGCTTGTGAAAAATTTGCGAATACATCGGTTCTTCGAATCATAAAATTTAATATTTTTAAAACGATTATAAATTTTCTTCCCTTTTGCAAAAGAACTTCATAATGATTATTTAAATATTGGTTAATACTTCTTAAAGAGTATGGGCAGTCACAAAGAGCCTACAAATACAAAAAAAAAGAAGAAAAAAACAACTCATTCCTGTAAATGTGAACACATCGCCGTAGTGTTTGTGTAACGGTCCGGGAATGAATATATAAATAAATTATAATTTATTAAAATGGACCATGACATTATGAAAAATGCAAATGAATGAGTGTATCAATGATACTGTTTTTGTTTCTTGTTGTTTTTGTAAAATGTCTGCGGCAACAGGTTGTAAATGAATTCATAATCATTCTGAATGTATGTATGAGTTAAAAACAACAGGATAGAACAAAAAGCAAAAAAAAAAAATAAAAATAAAAATAAAAATAAAAATAAAAAAAATAAAAGAAACGCTTGCAAACATTGTATGGGATTATCTAAGTGCCTGTTTGTATCAAGAAGAAATAGGAAAATGAAACATATATTTATTAAAAATCAATTCGTTAACGCTTAGCAGAGTAACCATGTTAAAGCCACAACTAATAGACGAACTAACAGATCGCACACCGTTAATAGCGCTTTGCATAAGTCATTTAGCGGCGGCTTGGCAATGCTTATAAACTGTTGAATATGTTGAGACATACAACAATAACAATCATATCAAGGAATATATAGAAAAGAAACAAAAAATAAAAAAAAAACAGAAACGAAATCTAGTATAAGTTTAAAGGCAACGATTATAGAGAAAGGAAAGAGCAAAAAAAAACTAAGCAATGAGAGAGGACACAAAAAAGAAAAGGGTGGCAAATTTTACAGGGGATATAGAAAGAGGAAAAATTTCTTTGGTGAATGTGTAGCGCGTTAATTTTTCAATCTTGTAGAGCAAGCTGGGTAAATCGTTTCGTTGTTCGGCTAGACTTCTTCAATAGCTGCTCTCGTTCTTTCTCTCTTCCTAGTTTGTATATCTAAGGCCATTAAACCAATCAATGTATTTTCTTTTCATTTTGGTCAGTCAGACGTAATGTCTCACGTTACATGTCATTACAAGTTGTTTGGTCAGGTGTGTCTTTGTGTTTTTATGCCCGTATTGATATCTCAGGCATGTTGGAGTATATTTAACCGCCTGCTGCTGTTTATATACACACATATATACATATAAATATACATATATATATATATATATATATATATATATATATATATATATATATATATATATATATATATATATATATATATATATATATATATATATATATATATATATACACGTATATACGTGTACGGATGTATGTATGACATTATGATGATAATGATGACTGTGCCGTGCATGATGGGACGGCATTGATGCTGATGGTGAAAATATATAATAAATATAAGGTATACATTTACATATATGTATACGTGAATCTTTTAATGGTAATGGTGTGCAAAAGCCACTACTCTGGTTATTATATTGCAGTGTTATAGCTTTTTATTGCTATTTATTATATATTTTTGCATTTTTTCTTCATTTTATTTTGCCTGTTTTTTTTATTTTTTCTTAACCGTTCGGGGCGTTTACAGTTTATTGTAGATGTTTGCGTGCGATGCACTTAATATCAATCTTGCTTTTCTGTTCATATTTTCTTTTCTTTTTTTTTTCGTTTTTGTTTCATCTCTTTACTAAGATAAAATGTTATTTAAAATTCATGGAAATTCTTTTGAGCTGTTCAGATAAGCAAACAAAATGCGCACAAATACATTCACACGTTATTTTTTTCTTACACCTGCTATCGAAAGCAGTATCATTTATATTTGTTTTCTTTGCATATACGTATGTGCTTTTGCTTTTGCTTTTAGCCAACCAACCGTTCAGTCATTCATTTATTTATTCATTCGCCCACTCACTCGTTCACTTGTTTGCTTATGTATACTATCAAACCAATGTCCATTTTCTTCTAGAGCCTTTTATATCACAAACAAAATAATTATTTATGAGATTGACATTGAGAGAGTTATATCACTAAGGGTGAGGAGAAGACATGCTTACACCAGATAAGGTAAACTTGTGGTAAACTGTCATTTGCATTATTTATTCTTAGCTTTCTTTAATGTCTTTATAGTGGTATATTTCGTGCTTGTTTCAATCATTTGTTAATTTAGGGCAAAAGGCGCATGCACATCTTCATTACTTCTTCTCATATTGAATTTAAACGATTTGCTTCTTCTTCTTTTACCACCATTTTAACGAAATTTTAGAAATATCTTAACGTTCTCAACATAATTTATAATCGAAAAGAAGCGCTTATAAATAGACAATACGGTAATTAAGAGTTGTTGTTAATTAATAATAGAAATATTGTGTTCGATTTGAATACAAACAATCGCATCGTCAGCCTTGATTCTTTTAGGATTTAGTTGTAGAAAATCTCTTCCATTGAAAAAAATATGATCTAGAAATGTGGATTTGTTCGACCCTATAATAGAGCGCGATAGCAGGACAAATAGCTGACTGATTTGTTCTAAAAGTTTCTGTGGAAAGCCAAATAAAGTATATCCCACCGGACAGTATGCTAACGAAAGTGGTGACGTCCGGGGTATCGAATTGGGTAAACTGTGTAGGTGTCGGGGATGCTGCAATATGACGTGCTACCGCACTAAAAAAATTATGTTGTTCCTAGATTAAAAAGCTAGATTTAAAACTTCGATCTCTCCAGGTTGTTGAGCTTCTGAGAAATCAGCTAATGTCTGCTCCTATTGCAAATGAAAGAACGGGATTCTCCACCACTACTTTGGCAAATTTTTTATTGTTATCTGGGTGTAAGACCTAGCAATAGATTTAAAAAATCAAAAATTCAAAAGATTGAAAAACTTATAAAAATTCAAGCTCAACAATGAGCAAAACAACACTTTCGGAAAGCTTAAATAACTTCAGACATTTCTAAAACTAATTTTTAATGGAAAGAGATAATCAATTTCATAGTTGGTATGCTGACAAAGTCGACTTTTTGCAAAATTATTATGAACGTATACGTTTAGCAACCAATATCTATTTACTTATGGAAATAATAGCTTTTGACAGTTGGAGAAACTAATTATAGAGTTAATCTCGATTTGTAAATAAATCTCTTGCAATAAATATGTGTTTAGATGATGATATGTGATTTTAAAGCCGGCCGACCACCAATTCACAACCAAACTAGCAAAAGCAAACATGGTTAGATGTTGCAACAAAACTAACAAAGGCGACGACAACATCTCACGAGGATAAGTATCTTCATACGTGTCATTAAAATGAAAAATTTTCAATTTCTATTTCAGAAAAGTAAACATGTTCCTTTCATTCAAGTTCAAGATACAACAGCAATCACTAGTACTCATTTATACAAGTTCGTATATATATGAATATACGAACTTAATATCAGCCCATTGAGTGGGCATATATATGCGGCCGAATACAGTGCTTAACAGTTAAGGCAGTTAATTACCATTACAAACATCTTTAGATCCAACTGAGAAGTATGGAATTTAATAACTTTGTCCTTTTGTTTATAAAGCCTCATAAACCAATCGGTGTAAGATGTCAAGATTGTAATTTAGCCACTTTGCCTATCCGACTAGAACGTTGGTGGAACGTTGACGCCCTCGAAAAGCTAGATAATAAGATGAAACTTGCTACTTAAATTCTTACTTAATAATCACGAATCAAATTTCGTCCACAATCATACCAATAATGATTAAAACTCTATCACTTATAATGCTATTATAATATGTAATGGGTAATATATAATATATAATATATAATATTGTTACGAAAATCACAAACAGGTAAATGGCAACTATAACAAATTTGATAAGTCTAAGGGGTGGAAATTCCTTGGAATGCAATACTTACGACGGTCATAAAAAGACATATTGGCAGGTGGTAATAAACGCAAAGATTAGCAAAGAATCTCCGCGAAACCTGACATGAAAGGGATTAATGAAACTACGAATTCAGGTTAAAAGCAGGTGGTATGCAGAGTTTGTGATATTCGTAGGGTTTATAAGCAGAGCATTTTGCTGAGAACAGCAGAGTCGATTAAAAATATTAGAGGAGTAAGCAATTGTTGAAGAAATAATTACTTTGTAATAAATTGTAAAATAATTGAGTTGTAAATGCTTGTGAATAAATAAAGAAAATTGTACATAACCAAAATCTAAGCTTTTCGCGATTCAGAGATACGAACTGAGCCTTAAACGTAAAAGTACGAAAGAGGCAATTTTCGTAACAATATATAAAATATAACATATAATATATAATATATAATATATAATATATAACGTATAATATATAATATATAATATATAATATATAATATATAATATAATATGTAATATATAATATGTAATATGTTATAATATAAACCAACAGTCTTTAATTTACAAATTTGTGCAAACATTGTGCTCAAGTAACTGTCACACTCTCAATAACAAAATTTTTTCTATTTGCATATATAAGATCGAGGTAGACCGCTCTAAGAGAGAGAAATATCTAAATAATGACTTATTGTAATGGCAATGTCCACTAACTCTAAAATTTAGTTTAATTTTATTTTAATCATTTATTTGTTTATTTTCAATTAAAAATATCTTATCTTCAAAACGCTTGAGTGATGTAGAAATTTGACCTAAGTATCGTTAAGGTATTTACGTCTGAAAATAATCATATCACTAAATATGCCGTACGGATCGTATAAATATAACGGTTGTTATTGGGCTAAAATGAATGCGTTAAGTAAAAAATACTGTGGGATTATATAAAGACACACACACACATTTATTATATATTGTGCAAGCCGCATAAATAATTACTGTCAGTTACTTTTGTGTTTGTTCATGAATATAAAGAAAAGCAAGCGAAAAAGGGATTGAATTCGGGTTTGATACGAATCTTTTGTTAATCATTATTTCTAAGATGATTTTTTTGTAATTCGAACTGTATACAGAACGCTCAGTACGTCAGGCAGGAATTTCTCAAGTAATAGCTTTTAAACTATTAAATGTATAACGATGTTTTAAGTTTTATGCAGAGAAATTGTATTATTTTCCTAGTGAATGTTAATTTTTTGTGTTTGTTTATGATGAATCCTTACAAATGTTCGCATTATTCGATTTATCTGTTATCTGGTCGGTTATACGAAAAAGATTTTTCTTTTAAATACGATAGAAGAAAGGCACACCTTTGAACCTAATTTTTATTTTGAACAAAGTGTACGATAAAGTCAATACACTTTACAGTTTTAGGCAAAAATAGAGGAAAACAAAATGGAAACTTATGCATTGCAGTACATAGTTATAGACTATACGTAAGAAATAATAGCTTTTAAACACGTACGGCTATACAATGCTTTTTCTATTTTTCAACAACCAAATGACACAAAATTACTGAATGTAAGGAAAAAGAAAAACAAGAAGAAGAAGAATAAAGAGGAAACAGTAGATATTGTCGGCGCATGTATATGATCAAGTAAATGCTTGGCTGGTTGGTTATGTATGCAGAAATCAAGCGAATGATGCTTCAAATTGCTTAAATTGTGGATGAAAAGTAATTATATATCAATACGAATATCCATACATACGTATATGAGCAAAATAGAAGCAAAGTTAATATATATGTATGTATGTATATATATATATATGTATACATATATATATACATATCTATACACATATACATGCATACATACATATATATATATATATATATATGGCGCGTCAGCCAATCTATATAATACTTTTCTATTAATACCACTAAATAGAATCTAAGATTCCTTTAAATAATTTACTGAATATTTATAAAAACTTATGTATTGGCTTCAATGTGAATTTATTTTTTAACTTCCTCTAAAATATTGTTACATCATAATTGGACTTATACTTGTATGGATCATATCACGGATTTCGAGAATATTGATAAAATAAAGAATTGCGCTTGAGCCTATAACGTACTGGTAATGAGAATACGTATTTTATTGCGACGGCTTATGTATGCCATCGTATTTTTTGCGTTACAGTTATCGAATAAATACTTTTCTTCATGTATTATGTAACCTTCACCGTACAGATCGTCCATTTTTTATCGACAATTTAATTTTTTAACTCTCTTCCGATATCGTCGGTTTAGGCCGAATATATTTATTCCTTTCGTTTATTCGCGCAAAAAATATTTCAATCATTTTGCTATAGATTAAGTATTCGAATTAATTCTTCGTCTTAACTTCATCTCACAATTTTAGTGGACTTATATCCATATACAGAGCCAGTAAGGTTCGACATTGAGTATGCGCTAATTAATTAATTTATCGTTCAGAATATGTTTTATGAAACATTTTTCACAAAAGCGTTTGCTTTAATTTGCTTTATGATACCATTTTGGACCGCTTCTGAAAAGGAGTTTTCAAGGAGATCCTTTATGTGGGCAACCTGAATTTGTTTTGAACTTTGGACTTTCTATACATCTCGGAAATCCAATCTTACTATCTTATCTTGAGGATATTTTGTGCTTTGTACTGGAAAGTCGGCGAAACAGCAGCTCCTAGTCCATCTATTATATCAATCAACCATTGAAAACTACAGGATAAGAATACTTATTAGTGTGGCTTAATAGCAGCGAACTCTCGAGAAGTGAAACGCACTTTATAAAAGTCTTTAGAATATGTGTCACCAGGAATCAATAGGTAATCTTAAACTCTCTTAGCCGTTAAGCCATTCACTTAGCATTTATAGCAGAGACAGATTAGATGTGAGAGTTTCGGCACATTTATGTTCCGCAAAGAGTAACATTGTAATTATATGCTCTAAATTGGATTGAAGGAAGAAATTGGCACAAGAATGGCCAAAAATGACGAAGAAAAAGTTCTCTTTCACCAATATAATGCATCGTATCACTAGGCCTTGGCAAAATTGCATTAACATCATTTCGAATTACTACCGATCACATCTGGCACTAGCGCTTATTATCCATTTCAAGAGAGAAAGCATTAGATCAAATGATGAGATCAATGCGGAAACTGATGCATATTTTGAGGATATGACGACTCGCAATTTCGTGCTCTTTGATGAGAAAAAATATCGTTCAAATTTTGCATTGGTTTGAAAAGTGTTTTGATAACTTTTCTTTATCGAAAGTAAGAATTAGTTAGCGTTTTGCTGATTCTACATGAGGTCGTATCGGTACCGATAACGCTGAATGTAGTAGACACCCAAAAGGTATGGGTACAAAAGAAAACATCAAAGAATACCGAAAATTATTTTCGATAATCGAAAATTGAAGTTGCAAGGGAAAGCTGACATCCTATAGATATTAAAAAGCAAAAAGGATTCACTACTTTGGACAAAATTTGAGCATAAGAAACATGTTTTCCATACCATGTTCACTCGCAGGTAACTAATTTGGAACGCTGACAAAACAGAAAGAATTAAAATTCGAATTGCCGCTGCACTGGCAGAAGACACACAAGGAAGAAAGATTTGGATCAAATGATGAGATCATTGCGGAACATTTAGTGTATTTTAAGGGTCTGCATAAATCATTCTATGTAAAAGAGGAATTGAAGTGTTAGAAAGGTATGGAACTGATTGTGTCACACTTAAAAGTAGTTACGTTAATGTGTAAAGTCGAAGTACGTAAAGAGAAAAAAATGTTTTTCGTACTTAGTGTTGGAAAATATCGATAATCCTATCACGCGAGAGTAGAAGAATTTTTTTTAAAAAAGTGTATTTTTTCGGTTTTTAATCTGATTCTGCATTCGGATCAATCAATTTTTACAAGATTTTTGTAAATTAATTTTTGTCTTGATGAGCTTTGCATTTTCAAGTTTCATTAATTTCATCGTTCATACTAATTTTGCATTGCTCTTCCATTTGTTCCATTTGGTTTTTCCAGCCAATCGTGTGATGCTTTAATTTCCTTTTATATGGACACGTCTCTATGTTTTTCTTTTTATGCACGAAGGCATTTAAAAAGACGCAGTCATCAACCTACTGTATCCAATGTACGAAAGTATACTCATATTGATTATGCCATTATGGGTGACCAAAACCTCTGTTATTTTGCTTATGACATATTATTTTTAACGACATTTGTTTGGATATATATACATATACAATCTTTTTTTACGATTCTTATTAACATTGTAGCCTTTCTTTTTAAATTTTTTCTATTATAATTGATTATCGTTTGCAACTTGTATTGCTGAACGGGTTCTTTACATTGTATGTGAGTGAACTCTAAAATATATAAAGAATTACAATATTTATAAGGTTTAACAAGTCTACATAATTTGGTTACATTGTAGTAATAATCCATTTATCATATAATTATTTTGCGTTATCGTCAACTCTTATTGTCCTGCCAACCGGTCTTAATCTTAAACCAATTGCTAACAGAAAATTGTTTCGAAATTTGTTTCAAGTGCGATGGTCCTAATTTTAAAGTTTCACATTTGAACTTTCAGAATATTAATCTTTCTAACAAATCTACTAAACTTGGTTAGCTCAGGAATCTTCTTAGTTATAATACATTTGAGATTTTTGTGATAAGTGAAAGTTGGTTAAAAGAAGATATTTTCATTCCCACCGCTACATTATTTACGTTGTATACATTATCTACGTTATCTACAATAGAAATGATCGATCTGTGTCGAGAAATGGGAAATTTGTTTATAAATTTCTTATAAACTTTATTATAGGATTGTATTTCGAGTTGTGGAAGGAGGAATTTGCGAGCGCCTCTTTGTTGAATTAAGCCTTCATAATACCAAACTGCTTGTTGGTGTGGTTAATTTGTTGTAAAGGTGACATATCCCACTTTATAAGAACACTTAGTGACATACGAACTCTAGACCACAATATTACAATAACAGGAAATTTTAATTGTGGTTTATTTCAGTCTGACATAATTGCTTACCGACTCATTTTAATGTTCCGCAACAATCTGCTTCACTTATTGATTACCTTCTCTTAAATGAGAATCCTACGTCGGGCCAATACACTACTGCACCTGGAATTTCACACCATTCATTAATTTTTTTTACCGCTTGACGTCAATGTTATTACGGTTGAACACACGTTCTCTATTTTAAAAATTTTAAGAAAGCTAATAATAACGCGATTGTTAACTATTTACAAGAGCGACTACCTTTACTCCGATATACCGCTCTACTAATTGTGGCTACCAGCTAACCAAGTTACTTCCCGATATCTTAAATATCATTCTTGACTCTAAATACTAACTAGGGAAATTTGCGTGGCATTTGGTAAGCAGAGTCCCTTAGAGATAATACCTATAAACGGTATATCCGATCGCTTGATGCTACTGATTGGCGAATTTATTGTAAGTTACGTAATCGTGTGAAATATTTGCTGCGAAAAAGAAAGAATGAAGCCAACATTTTTTGAAAGTGCTAACTCTAAGTAAATATGGAATATGCTCCTCCGGAAAGTGGTAGGGACGACCCTAGCTATAAATGAGTTCTTTATCCTAAATGAATTAAACGTTCGGCACGTACCACCTATATTTAATACCTTTACTCCCCGAGGCAATTCCTGTTCATTTCAAAGTATTGATGAAAATATCTTCTATAGTGCTATTCCGTGACGTCACACCTACCTCAGTTGGTGTTGACGTTGGCTATCAAAACATTTGTTAAGTGCTTTTAACACCATATTAATAACCTCTAAATATCTCGAGTAATTGTAAATGGCCCAATTAAGACCGATTCCTAATTCGCCCTTCGCATACAATAATTTCCGACCGATTAGCATCGTACCGTACCTTTCCGAAAGGAGGAAATTGATTCCCATTTTAATAACGATAATGCTTTGGATGATGTCCAATTTCGTTTACGGTCAGTCCGTACCACCTGTAAACTTCTCATTTCCCTTAATAATAGAAGAATTTTTGTTTCTGTGTCTCTTGACTTAACTAAAGTATTTGATCAAATCTCATATATTAAACTTATTAACAAACTATAGGGAAAATTAAATTTCCTTAGTAGCCTCCTTGTGAACTTAAAGGGTCTTATATTTCATAGCGTAAACAAATTGTTTTATTGAATGATTTCTATTCTTCCTGTGCTGGGAAGTTGCTCGGCATATCACAAGATTCCATTTTCTGCCCCTTCTTATTTAATATATTTTTAAATTATCTCTGTAACCCTGTTGATAATGATTACAGTTTTTTTTCTTCCTCTATATGGTGATGCTGTTTTTCTCCTTTATAGTTTTAATGTAAATGATTTGCGTACATTTTAAACTGAAATTAACGAATCTCTAGCATGTATTAACTGATGAATGTGAGATAATATGGTTTGCGTTAACAAAAGTAAGACTGAATCTTTACTTTTCAACTCTCTATGAGCTGGTTTCCTGACCTTGAGTTTTTGTTTGACTCAGTGCAATGTCTAGTGGTAACCCTCGATCGATAACTCAACTTTGATAATATTATTTTTCTACAAAAATTTGTCTTACGCTACAAAAATTGTATAATCTGAATCTGTAATTAAATATATTGTTGCGCAATTCTCTTCTCATGTCGTATGTCAGTTATTACATTGAAGTTTTTTCGGCTGCCCGTCCTATTACTCGGAAAGACTTCCACCTATTCTTTATAACATCAAATTTAGAGAAAACTTTATATCTTTCGTTCAGGCCTTTTTAAAATTTTCCTTTTCCACTACCTATACTTTAGCTTGATAGTCTATCTTTAGAAAATGAGTCGATCTCAATCGTCAAACGTATTAATTGAAGGAAAATAGTTTTCTAGGTCGAGTACGAATCTTTTTAGGTTAATGCCACATTTTTCTATCTCACTCACCGAGCAATCATTTATTGTTTGTGCAGCTCATTATTGGAATCCGTTACCGCAGATATTGAAATCTTTTGTTGTTTCCTTGAATACTATTAAATGAGAATGGGTGCAATTCTTAAGCACGTAAATTTCTCTTCTTGTTGGCAAAAAAACATTATACTCTTGATAATCGCAACTTCAGTAACATTTCATTCGAATTACACTTATATTTATAACTTCTCTTGTACATAATACTTACATATTATGTAACTGTATACATTGACCTATAGCTTTATAGTTACAAGTAATAAAATAAAGATAAAGAAGAGAAACAAAAAAGTTAAACGATTTATCACATAACTAATAAATGTGTTTATGCAAATCTCTGATTAGTATCTCGTACAGATTGCAAGTTATTTACACAAATATTTTGATATTTTAATTTTTTGCTTTTTTTTAGAGTTTAGAATATAAAATCGCATTTGTAGCCACGTTACGCTTATAGGGAAGTTTGATCTATGAAGATAAAACCGATTTCCAACTTATCATTTTGTACGGGAGGTCTGTAATAATACATAACAGGTGAGTTAAAAAGTTCGTAGGCTGACACACAGATGGCGATACTATTATTAAATCCATATGATTTTTAGTTAGCCCTAACCTTCAAGGTGGCTGCGCGGTAGCCACTTTGAGCAGAGCTTTCGCATATCCGAATATTCATTCACGATATGTCCAAAACGTTTCTTTGATATCTTTAGGATTTCACCTATCTCAATCAACTTCAATTTACGGTTATCCGAAATTATTTTATGGTTTTTTTTTATGCTTTCGTCCCTTTCGCCCCTTTGGGGCGTCCACTGTGTGCATCGCACTCGGTGCTCATTTCGCCTGGTTTAGATTTAGCAAACCACTTCTCTACGCTTGATTTTCCTGGTGCAAATTCCGAATAATGTTTATCAGGCCAAGCCTTGGTTTCAATAGTATTTTTGTTCGCCAACAGCAATGCTTTATTAACACACGAAATTCCTTTTAATCCATTTTTTCAAACTAACAAAAGTTGCTTCACTATAAATGCTAAAACTCGTATACTAATAGTGCCTAAGCTGTCAAATTTGCACATGTGTCTTTTGAAGGTTACGGCTAACCAATACTCATATGGATTTAATACTAGTACCGCCATCTATGTGTCAGCCTACGAACTTTTTAGCCCACCTGTTATATAGATAGACCTACCTAGAGAGGATGAATGTTGTCAAATTCGCTTAGCATTACACGATAATCTAATTTAAATATAAATTTTTTTAGTTAAGAAACTAGTATATTTACGAAATGAGTTTTTAAATTTCTCAATGCAAATTAAATTGAAAAACGTTACACAAATTCATTATCATGTGTCTATTTACGAATATATTATATATAGTCTTTACTATTAATTTATATGTTGAAAAATTTTAAAAAACTTGTTCAACTGATTTTGGTAGAGCCATAAAAAAGTTTACATATTTTTCTACTTCAAGCTATAAAAGTAAAAAATTATTGAATAATATAAGAAGGAAAAAGATACTTTAATGCAATTGAAAATTAATGACAATGTGAAAACTCTCTCATACAAAACCGGAAGTGATCGGTCAATAACCGTATGATAGTTTTATCTGTTGGTTTCTTAGTTCATTAAAAAAAAAAAAAATTCTTTCGAATGAACTTTTTTTTTTTGTTTGTAGAAAAATACAATAATTCTAGGCACATACATCTTTTAAGTTGCACGGCTGTCATGACCAGCTGTCAAGAGCTTTATGAAATAGCCAATATACATAGGTAAACGTGTATATTGGCATATAAAACCTTCAAGTTGGCTGCGATGACAAGAAAAGGATTGAATCAAGTAATCAAGTATCGAAGGAAAGAAACTCATTTTTATACGCAAAAGCATACAAAGAAAATAGATGAAGAAAGCGCAACACTTCCCAAAGTCCAACCAAAGAATTGTTCCTTTTAAAGTGTAAAAAGCGTAAGTATACACGTGTATGTAATTCATACATACATGCATAAATACATAGAGACACACACACATATATATATATATATATATATATAACTAATATATATATAACTAAACTTTGAGTCCATTAAGTTGAAAGGAAATCGGTGCAACTTTATTGTCATCAACGATTTGTTGTGTATATATATATTGGGTATTGAATACGTTTCCATCCCTTTGCTTTGATTTCTTTTTTTAGTTTTCAAAAACTAGATCGTTTCTCTGTGGCTCTATTCATTTTTCTGCGTATTATTCTCCTATTTTAGACAATGGAATTGAATCATAAAGTTTAAAATCATTTTTATGTGAAGATCAAAACGTTTTATACGCATTCATATCTACAATCGTTCTTGCGCTTCATCGTTTGCTCGTCCATATCTCGTTCGAAATGCACTTTACAAAGAAACGGAGAGCTAAATAGAGAATTAAATAGACCAAGTAATACGAACAAAAAAAAAAAAACAACAACACATCATCTTCTACTTTGCAGTTTTATTTCCAGGAATTGAACATTTCATCATTTTCTAGCCAAGACTGACATGTGCTCCACATTTCCCACTGCATACGTAAGTTTCTTAGGTATTCGCACATATGTATTTTTACTAATGGGTGTGTGTATGCGAGTGTGAATATGCACGTGTTTATATGTTTATAAGTATATATTACGATATAACTATTTGAAGATATACATCTAAGGCTACTGATGTAGTTCGTTTTGGTTGCTTTGTACACAATCATAAACCAGAGCCGTTTGAGTATGAGAGGGGTTTTTAATGAATGAATTTCTTATTAGTTAAGACGCAAACCTTCAAAAGAATCTACGCATTAATATGGTGTTCTACAATAATCATCCAGTTTACAGTTTCGTTATACAAAACTCTTTGTTTTTGGTTCTTATTGTATTTGGGACTATCATTTTCTCAATAACTTCGTGTTTGCAGATTTTTTTTGGTTTCATTTCCAATATATCTTTTGTACCTCTTCTCTTTAAATAAATGACATAATAACATAAACAGAGTGCAAAATAAAGAAAATTCGGAAAGTTTACGAAAAGCTTACTTCTGATGAAAATATGGTGCACTCTTCTAAAAGAATGAAAGAGTGTTTCCAAAGGAGTTTTGAACTCTGAAAGGTACAAGAGAATTGATCACAAGAAGTTCCTTTGATAAGTTTATTCTAAAGATTCTTTAAATTTAGGCGTTAAATAAATTTTTAATGTTTCTTTCTATTTTTTATTAGTTTTCCGTAAAATGTTAATGTAAATGTTACCATTCTGTTACTTAATTATATATTTTCTTATTTATAAATGAGTTCAACGAATCAGTGGATTAAGGTAAATGCAGTTAATATTCTACGGACACATTTTTTTTGGCTCGCTACTACTAGGAACACAATTAAATAATTGCTCCTCCTTAAATCTATCTTTCGTTGTATGTGATATGTTTTAACATGGAACGGTACAATATATCCCCGGTTGAAATGCATTGTCAAACTTTTTCGAAACGCATATATACCATCAACAGCCTGACCAGATTAGTAAAGAGTAGTATTTCATATTTATGATCCTCCTGCTATGTCAAGCAGTTCACGCCTTTGTTATTTTACTTTCTGTCTGTATGTGTACGCATATGAAAGCAACTTACTATTGGTATACCGTTGTTCGTAGCAGCAGGCCAATGTCAGTTTAACTGACAGGCAGTTTTCAAGTTAAAGAAGTTTTCTATTGCAGACTTTTAAACCCAATGCCCAATAATTGTTACGTTTCCTACTTACTGTACGTTAGCTGCCTAATGCTAGTGGCTAATGCAGTAGCAGTAATAAGTAGTGCCACAAGTAATGGTAATAGTAACAGCAGCAGCAGCAGTAGTAGTAGTAGTAATTGTTGTAGTTGCTCAGTAGCCAACTCTTACAGCTATAACTCAGTGGTCTGATGTTTTTTTGATATTACTTCTTCGCTCTGCGTGTACCTAACACCGGGATGCATAGACTCTTTAGTGCTGGGCTTTATGTTATTCTTTGCTTTTACACATTATTCCGTAATTATATTATAATGCGTTTAGGCCATGCATTGGCATGAATTATTAGACCATATTTGTGAAAATTGTTAATGCTTGATTTTCTTGGAACTTTCCGAGTCGCTTCGCCACTAGCACTAACACCATACTAAAATGCAATAATAATACGAGCTCAGACGGTCAATTTTGTGCGGCTAAGTGCCACTAAATGGCAAGTGAGTGGTGGCGGGGTTTAGTGTTTAGACCATTTTTGACATGAAAATGATATCGATGCGTGGACGCTAATGATGGTAATGACTGCTAACTGCTGTTGAATCTTGAAAATTAATGTTAATGTCATGTGTGCGTGCGTATGCAAGAGTAATATGTGCAAGTGTGTTTTTTTTTTCTTTTTGCTTTGGCTTTGTCTATTACTCCATTTATGCGTTGTTTGAAGATGAAGATGAAGATGAAAATGAAGACTAACAACAAGAAGAAAACAAAGAAGAAAGGAGTGTTTCCATATTTTCTACAGTAGGTTTTAAATGACAATCCTTCAATGTTGTCATCGTCACTATGTCTGCACTTCAGTGTTTCGTTGCTATTGTTGTTGTCTTTTCGTTGTTGCATTCATACTCTAAGTTATTGCTGCCGTTGAATTAGGCAGGCGAAGTTCGATGCATATGTATATACGCGCGTGCGAGTGTGTGTGTCCTTATGTGTTCGTGTATTTTCTTTTTATCCACAACTTTATCTCTATCTATAAAGTGAATACGTAAATGGTCAACATAACGTTAATTAAATCAGAGAGACAGACATTTTGACAAATAGTTACAAATGGCTAACGAATCATACATGGTTCGCACTGATGGAGTCTGTTTTAATTCAATCGGCAATTGAATTAATTTTTCTGCTTTTTCTTTTTTCTTTTCTTTTTGTTTTTTTTTATTTCGGGATTTACTCTACGTATTTGTTTATCATCATCAGATGTCTACATTGGCAGCTGTTTACTCCGGTGGTTAAAGGATTATTTTCTACAATTATTTCAATTGAAAAAAGAATATAATAACGGCAGGATACTTTCGCAAAGTGGTACAAAAAGTGTCCTTTTTTGTAACGAGCACGGATTTGCTGCTTGACGGAACTAAAATGTTTAGTCTCTTGTCGTAAACGCCCTTTAAAATAGAATTAAGGATATAAAGGTAAAAATTGAAAATTTTAAAATTAAGGATACAAAGATAAAAATTGAAAATTTTAGAATTAAGGATGTAAAGGTAAAATTGAAAATTTTAGAATTAAGGATGTAAACGTAAAAATCGAAAATTTTTCTCAATTTTAATGATATTAAGAAGGATCAAAAGCAGAGAGGAGTACGGACAACCGCAAAGTCCAACCGCAAGAATATATACACTTTATAGTTTCTGCACTGTATCTGTTACAAGCTGAGTAACATACCAAGTATTCCCCTATCGTCCAATGAGATATATAAGATTTGAAGTAACCAACTAAGATGTCGCTGTCAAAAAAGTGTAATTTTCTAAAAGGATTAAAAACAGTGTATCTAAAAGCGTCAAATATAATTCTCTCTGCAAGCAGTTACATCGCCGATATGGTACCGTTCCATATCGGACGATTTCAGTTAACCTAAATAGTGGTTATGATATATATGAGCTTCATGGTACTACTTTAATCAATCGATTCCCCGTCACATTTCATATTTTTCACGTCGTGATTATTGTGAGTTAGTATTTTTGTGGTACAATAGCAGATGTCGTGCGACGTGGGAAGTTGTCGGTCACGGGTTTTACAACACTCTAATTATAATAAATAAATTTTTAATTACCTTATATTAACATACTTCGATTCGTACGATGTCGATGATATAAACATTGTTGTGAGAATGTTTTACATATATATTTCAAAATCGTCTAGGCGTATCGCGAACGAAAATATAACTTGAAAAGGGAATACCATACAGACTTTTTTTTCCCACTAAACGATTTTCACTGATCGCTTCCTATATATAACATTTACTGAGAAAGACATTTTACCTCATATACCCATTTATTCTCTTAAAGATTTTTTTGTCAGCAATGCTATTTTACACTATGAGCAAGATGCTCTACTATATACATACATATATTTATATATGTAGATTCAATCTAATTTCTATCAGCGGCTTGAACTTATATATGGCTAAGCATCCGTGGACCTGATCTGTAAGTAGACAAGCCTATTAGTAATAAAATTACAGCTGTGTATTCAAGATTTATTCCAAAGCAAATTTTACTTCCTTACTTCGAAAATATTGGGCTGAAATAGACCAAATTAAGCCTTACGTTCGTTGCACTCCGAAATATGGATTAGTGTACTATGTACATCTATGCTTATTTGCACCTTTTTTGGTTAGGGTTCTAAAAAATTTACATAAATAAGAGATTTGCATTAGATTTCAATCTAAAATTTTCTAGAGCAATTTAAAAGGATAGAAAACTTTCGTAATCTTAATACTTCACAATTATTAAAGATATCTTTCGTTTCTTAAGTTATTCTAGATCCGAGCGAAACCGATTATAAATTTTTTGTTCTTTAGTGAGGAAGAAGACGGAAATATAAAATATAAACTGTCTTTCATTACTTAAACCGATTTTTCGCATTTAAAGAAAAAGAGCATTATAGAACAAGAATAATTTTACAGAAATATTATTATAAAAAGAAAAACCACGTTAGCCGGCGGTAATATAATAAGAAAGGAAAACTGCAAACCATCCAACCGATAAAAGCTATCGTCAGTATTGCATGGCTTTGTTTAGGATTTGCATGCAATTTGCACTTAAGTTAGCCTAGAATGATTATGATCGCCGGCTTTTCGATTTCTCGTAGACGTCTCCTTGAGAAATTCATTAAGGCGATGTACATCGATGCTAATAGTTTTGTAAGAGAAAGCCTAGTAAGTCCTAAGTTCCTTAGTTTACGGATGAGAGGAGAGTTGTTCAGAATTCAATGAGATTGAAAGTTTGAGTTAAAAACAAATTTATATAGAAGAAGATAAACTAAAGGGTTAGTAACTCCATCAAGAGTAACGAAAATCATAAATGTATAACTTATTGGCCAAGTTGGTGACTAATTCTTTTTTCTTCATCTTCGTCTTCTATTTCACGATATTAAGTACACGATTAAATTTTATTGATTCAAAGTTCAACATCGTGCTCATGTGTCGGTAAAGTTTAAAACTGTAATAATACTTATATGTGCTCTTTAGCAATACTGGCCATAGAAAAAGAGAGAAAGAGTTAGCGTAGCATTTCGTTTACAACAATATTTAATTATGGAAGGAGAAAAAGCTATTTGAATAAATTTCGTTTGGTATTTATATAACATATCTTGTCTCTTTTTTTTTTTTGTTATTTTCAAATCACAAATTTATCATTCCATTCATTAATAATTCATAAAAGATCGGTATATTCATTCATCCCCATAAAGATATTGGGTGCGGACAGCCAATCAACCATCTATGGAGATTTTTATGCCAGGTCCATGTAATGTGTGCATGCCTTACAGAATAGTTAATTAAGATTAATACGGTACCCTTTATTTCTGTTCAAATGGCCACGTTTGTCCTTAAGTAGTAAATCAAAACCTATAGCATATAGACAATAATAATAATAATAACACATCATTTACTCAACTCTCAGCGTCAGATGGCAATAAACGGAAAATAACTTCTAAAAGCAAAACAAAAGAAAAAAAAAGAAACCCATTGGCCGTATATTTAAAGTCATTATTAGTCTTCAATGAATTAGTTATAGTATTGATGTTGTTGCCGTTATTGCTCTAGACAACGAAAATCCAAAACCCATGAATGCGCGCTGCCGATGCCGTCGGTAGCTAAGTAATTGACGGATGCTTGGCTATACAAATTATGTTACACTATAGTGGAAACTTTTTAAAGTTTACCACAATGATCATGGATCGGTAGCATGTGGTTGTGGAGGTGGCCGATTGTGTGGCATTACATGTGTCATGTAATGGAGGCGGCAATGTTGATGGTGGGTTGGCCTTTAATATGCACATTACATGATGAAGCTATAACATCAGCTTTTAGTGATTTCAATTACAGCAATTTTTACTATGATAATAATAGACAAGCTCAAGTAAAACTCAATAAGTCAGTCAGTCATTCATTCAGTCAGTTAGTCAGTCAGTCAGTCAGTCAGTCAGTCAGTCAGTCAGTCAGTCAGTCAGTCGATCGATCGATAACTCTATCAGTCATACAAAGCTTGAGGCTGTAAAGCGTGGAATTTATGACCAATATACTTTAGAATCTTACCACTTGTCCTTCATATTGATGTAAAACTCTTTAAAAGAAAATTTTGTAAATTCACTTCAAAAGCACTGGCATTGCCATGATGGATTCAGTTATTGGCCTTAGTGACGGTGGTGGTGCGGCAGCGGTAACGGTAGCAACCTTATATCCAATTGTGTTCTTTTTTATTCTCTTTTTTTTCAATTTGTGCACGAATATCGGTCGATAGGTAAAAAGAAAAAGGAAATATGAATAGATCTGTTATACAAGTAAAGCAAATACTTTGTGTTAATCGTATGCCATGAATAATGCACGACTTGTGCCTTTTTCCCATTTTCGTTTTCATATTATTACAAGAAGCAAAGATGAAAATGAAAAATAAAATTGACTGATTATCAGCATCACTTGTATGATGTACACAGGGACGAGCAAAATCATAATTCCACCTAAAGGCAAATAATCCTCAGCAGCCCAGCTACGACAGCATCAGACTATATATCTTGGCCTACGTTAACATATAACATATATTCGTACATTAATATACAACATTTGACTACCGAATGATGACCACCGCGTGCGACCATATCTGCTACACTTCTTTCTCACTCACATACATATGTGCAGCAGCAACTAGGGCTTTATAGGTTTTTTACTGTTTTTTACTGTGTTTTCCAGATTTTTTACGTGTGTGTATACACACATGCGATTAATACTTGCATATGCGTATTAAACGGAGTAGAATACAGAAATGTTTGCTTCTGTAATCGATGATGGTGGGCAGTTTTTTGCAAATTTTTAATTTACGCTTGCAAGGTTTACACTTATAAAGTGCGATATAATTTTTGTGCACGTTTCTTTTGCTTTGCTGTAAATTTTATCATCAATGACTAGAAGTGCTCATCAGAGATCCTACAAGATATATACGTAGGTTGTCTAAAAAGTTTCCGGCTTGATTATCAAGGCTTCTCCACACATACTTGTACATAAAAATTGGGAAATATTCTTGAATATGCATTGATAAGTACTAATAAAAATTTTTGATGCGAAATTATTGTTTCATTATTGTTTCGTTCGAGTAAGTTAATGTGAGTGTTGTTATGAAAAAAATGAGTATGACGTTATCATTAAGTATTTGTTGTTGAAAAGCAATACACATCTGCACAAATTGAAGACTAATACGACGCTAAGTATGAGCACTCTGCACCACCATGAATTGAAGTCTGAAAGCATCGTATAAGTTCATCAAATAATGCTGTGCAATCGACAAATTAAGATTAGAAAAAATAGCAGAGACTATGAAATTTTGTTAAAAAAAACTCCCTTTTACATACTGAGTTGAGACTTAGATATAAGAAAGCCGGCCGCCCATTAGGTGTCACGCTTGCTTACATTGGATCAAAAACGGGTTCAAATGCAATAATTTCAATCCTGTACTGGTACCGCTTAAGCACCAGCACACTCAAAAAGACAAAACTGACGACGACTGCTATCTCTAGGATAGCCGTAAAGTTATCTTAACTAACTATCTTAGAAAAATAAAAACCATTATAGCAGCATATTATACATCATGACCGGTCCAACTGAAGGCAGAAATTGTGAAAACAGACCCGCTCATATTTGCAAAAAAACAAAAATTTGGTTTTCCAGGACAATAAACTGGCTTACCCAGCCATAAGCTAAAAGTTACACTTGGAAAACCAAGGTTTTTATCAAACCAGAAAGTCGTTAGCTTCGGTAACAACTATCTTGGAGAGAATGCCTCCAAGTAATATTTGGACTGGTTGAAAATACGAGAGCAGCGTTGCTAGGTAAACTGTATAATTTTGTACAAGAATTAATTAAATAAAAAAGCAAATTTAAGGAACTTCCTTCTCAGCCCTCGTACATGTATGGCTGTCATGATGTGTTGAGTCGATTTGAGATTTTGCTCGCTAGCCCACTTGTTGAAATAACGATTACGCCTTCAAAGTTCTACTTGTGAACTTAATTTCCCATCCCTATCATCAGCGATGCAAAAAATTCTCGACTTTTAAAAGTTAAAAATGTTTGGTAGAATTAAAATTAACTTGAAATTAATTAAAAATTGAACTTTAAAAAAAAAAAAGACAGGAGAACAAAACTATAAATCGGGATTTCTGTAGAACCTGTCAGATGGTAGAGTACTGTGTTGAGTCTAGCGCATCTACTTGTAATTTCGTCTTTACCCTAGAAGTTTTTAAATAGTTTTTGAAACGATAACTTAAAATCAGATATATTATATTGCCCAACTTTTGCTGTCTTTTATCAAACCTTACACACTAGCTATAGAAAAAGTGTATTAAGTTTGTGCGGGAGTTAAGATAAACTTAACTGCTATTACATCAATTGATTCAGTGTTTTCCTGAATCAATTTAAAATTGTCTGCCTGGCTGATATATCTTCATGTAAAAGTCGTAATATTCAAAATAGTTTAATAAAATTCGAGTATGTTTTCGCTCAAAGACGAACGCTATTGAGATTGTGTTGAAACGACTCGTTTTTACGACGACTCACCATTTAAATCCTTATATGATAAAATTGTCGATATTCTAATATGCACATGGAGGTTTAAAGAGATTTTTCTTTGAAGGCCTTTTAAATGCTGCGAAACTAAACATTGACCATCAAACACATTTGAACAATTTACGTAAAGTTAGTTAGAAAAAAAACTCGATATTAGGTGGGTATCATAACTTAACAGTGAAAAGTTTGATGGACCGATTTTCCATTTGCAAATCACCCCTGAAACGAGAAAACGAATCGGACAATATTTAAAGAGATTAATAAAGACAATGAAAAGTTGATCACATGCAATAATTAAACGCGAAAAATATTTTAGTTCAAGATAGATGAAGCAGCACAATCCGTTACAAAGCGAAATACGCAAAGTGATGCTTTCAGTTTGGGTGGGATATGAATTGTGCATCTTAAACTGCTCTTATCCACTCTTTACTTTTGGCAACGTCAACTGAGCAACGCGTACAATTACGTTAAGACATCCATAATTGGTTAATAGAAAAGACGACAATTTCCATTTACGAGACAACGTTAAACTGCATAAATAAATATCTTTAATGATTAATGTGTAGGGTTTTTAATGGTCAGACTAAAGTGTCCAACTAAAACGTTTTCACATATTTTGTATTAAACAATTTTTAAAAATGGAACGAGATGTGTGAGACCTTTTTTCTTATAGCCCTATTAGCTCTTTTTTAACTTGTCACTAAAACTCATGAACTTTTCATTTCTAAGCTTAAAATTTATCTAAAAAATGTTTAAATTTTACCATTTCTTAAAGTCACACTTGGTTTAGTTTCATTTCGAGGTATATGTGTATGTATATATTGTATATACATGGATATATATATTTAAATGAAACTCTTTGACCAGAGCTCTAAGTATTTTAGTAAACTATTGTAGCAACGGTTTTTGCATGTACTTTAAGCGCACTCGTGCGTTTGTTTATAAACCAACACAACATAAAGGTACAGAGCGAAAATAAAAAAAAATTATAAAGTAGCAGCGTGACCAAATCAGATAAGAAAGTTGACACATTTTCACCATATATTTTGACATTTGACATACGAAATTAGACGTGGGTTAGTAGCAGCTAGCACGGCCACTCAAGCCCAAAAGCTGGCCAACTAATGCCAGCCAGTATGTTACTGTGTATAGAAACAAAATGAACCGAACAAGTGTGTACTGTAATGATGATGACGACGATGATGATGATGATGATGATGATGATGATGACGATGACAATCATGATAATGAGGCTAATAATGATGACGATGATGGTGTAGGGGACGACTTAAAGTAAAGTCATTGTTTATGAAGCTATTGTTTGTGAATAAACATGAAAATTTATATAAACGTGTATGCGTATGTAGGTGCGTGTGTGTGTTTGTTTGTTCATATGAACGTAAAACTATGTAAACGAAACAAGTAGAAATGCACAGTTGCGATTAGTTTGGCATTTTAATGTAAAAGTAGAAGAGTGCGTTTCAATGCATGCATATATGCATGTACGTGAACATTGTTGCAAAGCCAGCAACTAACGTAAAATGAACTTTTATGCCATGTTTCCTATATAACAAAATAAAGAAAACAAAAAAAAAAAAAACAAAAAGCAACATAAAATACGTTTGTTCATGTTTCATGAAGACTTTGGGCCTACAAGTTGAAATTGAATGTTTTGTTATGGAGTTTTGATGTCACATCTACATATATATATATATATATATATGCACGTGTATACATAGGAATATATATATATATATATATATATATATATATGTGTGTGTATGTGTGTATCACTTTGCACCCCTTATCAAACATGCAACGTACACATATATAGGTATTTGGATGTGTGTATATATATGTAGATTTACATTTATGCACACAGACCCAACACACACACATATTGTTAGTCATGAACGGCATGAAATATTAGTTTTTCTTTGCTTTCTACTCTGTTATGCGTGTATAGCGTATATTGTGTACGTGCGTATGTGCGTTCTGAAGCTCACTTTAGTTTATAGCTTTAGTCATAAGTTCTTTTACAGTGTATGTTATTTTTTAAGGAAATTTCATGCAGCCGAGCAACAACTGAGAGGGAGTTCACACAAATCACCAAACCATACAATAACGCTCGTATACACAAGGAACGCGAGTCAGTGCAAAGCATAGTTTAATCCACACACTTTTTTTATTCATTTGTCAAAGGTTACTGAACTTTTTCATTTTACTTTTTTTTTCCTTTCAAGTTTATTTAATTTATGCTCTTCACTGGTAACCGATTATCTAAATTAGGCAAAAAGGAGTGCTTTTCATTGTCACATTTAATCATTGGTTTTCAATATTCAGATTGAATTTATATACGCTTTGCTTTGTTTTCTTTGATATATTTTTGTATTTTCTATTCCGCTATTTATTTGGTTTACATTTCTAATGTTTCTTGCTTTTTTTTTTTTTTTGCTTTTAATATTTGTTCAGTTTTTATTCATCTTAATTACTGCAGAAACATACCAAGCTAGTAAGAGTTTGTATGAGAGTGTAAGCAAAAATAGCAAAATTTTGCATTCATATGAAGCAACTTGTCTAAATTGAGTTTTATGACTCATAAAATTAACGCCAATTAGTAATATCAAGAGTATCAAAGGCTGAGGGTATAGTAATTTCATCATTGCATGTGTAACATACACACTTGACCAGCATGCCTTAGCGTAAGTCGATACAGTCAGTGTTCAGCTCACACATTATATTCATACAATATATAATGTTCCAAAATGAGAACATAGAACCTAACCCACAAATACACGCGCAACTGAAGAACAATATAGAAAACGGAAAATATCTGAACTTTGATGAATAACTTATGATCTACGGCAGTGGTTAGTCTGAACTTTGACAGGAACTTTTACTAAGCTTATGATACAACTATTATTAACTATTTATCTTAGACCGTGAGTACTTAAGTGTGGCCGCGCTCCGTCAATAACTATCATAGACTTTAATACGTAGACGTACATTAGGAAGTTTCAAGTTAGCGCATATGTATGTAAGAAGTTTCTAAAAACGACATATTCTTTGTATGTGACTGATTTATTTTTAATTTGTTTACCCTTCCCGTCAAAGTTAAAAAAAAAAAACTAAATAATTAAAAGAAATTTATGTTCACATTAGTGCACACATCTACCTGGATATCTATTTCTTACAACTCAAATATTTTATAGTTATAGGATTATAAAAAAAAAAGTTAAAATTTTATAAAACTTTTATAAAAACAAATTTTCTTCCCCAAGACTCTTCTAAGCATCTAACCGAACTATTGCTTATTATATAAAAAAAAGGAACAATTATAACAAAACGAGGTGAATTACACTCTAATATGCTGTTGTTACGTAAAAATGAGAAACAACGTTTTGTAAAATATTTTTTCCAAGATAATATTCATAAAGAAGTTGTGAGCGAAGAAATCAAATAAAACTTTTTGCATAGTATGTGAATTATTTGAAAAGGGCGCATATGTATAAAAAATCAGAAGCCCACTTCTTTGAAACATTCTAATAAACACGCAAAGCATTTGCACGTAAATACAGAAATGTTATGCACGCCTTTGTTTGGAATTGCGTGTGATAATCAAACAACATGTCCATCATATGTCAGCGAGACCTAAATAATAATAATAAAAAAAAAAAAAAAAATTAATATATATATATATACACAAATAACGTAAACTAAATCCACATATGATGGCGGTTAACTTTTAAGATGTTATTGTATCATTTATAATTTCTGCATACTAATGACCATTAGACATGCAGGTCTCTAACCAGCAAGAACATAAAATTCAAAGAAGATATTAACATTATATATACATGTATATCTATATATATAACGTAGAAATATATATGTATTTATATATATATATATATATATACATATATGTTGCTATATACATTGTGGTAAGTAGTTAGCGGTGCATATTCACTATTAAGCATAAAGGCCAAGTTTGATATTTGACATAACCGAGTTAAAACATGAGCCAGTTAAAGTCAACGTTTAAGTTAATACGACTTGTGCGGGTTTATAATCATATAATACACATAATACTAAAGAAACATGTATAGTAGTATAGAAAATAAGATGGTGTTTGGCTTTTGTCAGATATATATTCTAAAAGACTCGACACTCGGTAATGTCTAAATATATATATATATATATATATATATATATATATATATATATGCATATGCATATATATGTACTTATGTATGTTAACACGTTTACATGAGTTTTAAATTCAGGTCCTTAACTTAAAGTTAAAACTTGACAGTTGCGAGAATTTTCCATTTAATACATATTAGGTTGACATGCACATGTACAATTTGTGCATACATGGTGCGTCTGTGTACATAACAACAACAACGACAACAACAATACATGAGGGCACGTCAATATATATAAGTTTATATAGCTGAATAGATGTAGTACCGGAAGTGCGTATTGTGTCTCATTAGATATTCATACGCACCTTAATTTAATGCTAGGTTCAGTTGTTCCATTTCAATGATTTTCAAGCTTTCCTTTCCAACTTAGTGTGTTTCTCAACGTTTTTTATTTTTTATTCGTTTTATTTTTTGTTTATTCATTTTTTTATTTATTTTTTATTTTCTTTTACTTTTTGCGATCATCATATTTTCAAACTATAATAAGTAAATAAATACTTTACATGTGGTTGAAGAAATATCGCCATTTATTTTCTTTTTCGCGAAAAGTATAGATCACACGTACATAGTTTACATATATATAACTTTTCCGGCATGAAATTTATTTAACACCTTTCTTCGCAAAGTCAATATAACTGGCCCTTAAAATGCCATCTGAGGCAGTAAGTCCGCAAGAGATTTACGTTTCTCATATCGACGCAATGCAGAGTGCTTCAATGACATTCAAACGTATCGTATATTAAGTGAAAGTCAAAACTTTTTTAAACAATTTATTTATTTATGTAATTATGTAAGAAAACTTAAATACATTTTAAATCAGTTAAATTCAAACTTATCCATGATTTAAATATAAATTCTGTCACAAAAATTATTTTACTCATTCGGTTAAAACTTTGCAAAGTTTGCCAATCAATTATGAAGAGAATAAAAGCGTCCAGTATCAACACGCTTTGATAGTATCGTTCGATACCGATAGCAAAATCATTATAGAGATCGCGAAAGGTATCTAGACCTTAAAATAATGCGCCGAAATTAAGCATTCACGCATGAAAGCGTAGTATGTGATTAGTGTTCTATGCAGACGGAAAAAGTGCATCGTATGAAGGGATTGAACAAAAAATATTAAAAACTATACCACCGAGATCTGTAGCAGAGAAGATTTTTAAGTTCTTCAATTCATAAAGAATTCCATTCTCCGTAAATACAATTTGAAGATACGTATTCCTACTTTGAATAATAGATATAACGAGTATTACAACATTTAATATATCACAACAGTTTCAGGAAAAGTCTGTAGAAAAGGGAAGAAAAACATAAAATGTACTTCAACAGAACATAGAAATTGTATAACAGGAAATCCGAGAAGAAAAGAGAAGAGTTTAACCTGTCAGCAATAAAACTCTTTAATGTCTGGGAATGGCTGAATGTGTGAGAAACTGCATATACACCTATATATAGGCAACGATAGAGCTCAATTTTAAGATTGTTTTAATCAAGCTAACGTAATTGAGTGAGAAATGTTATGTTCCGTAAAAAAAGGGTTTCCAATTGATAAAATTCGACGCGTAATACTGTAAATAAACAAAAAAAAATTCAATTTAAAGTAACTGATCATACCACATTAATCGTTTTAGAACCCTCTCGATATACAATATTCGAGTTATTTAGTATTTAAATATCCGTCAGTTAAGTGGATATCACGAACATGGGTCTACGACTCTCAAACTAAGGTTTTCTAATGAAATTAATCTGGATATAAATAATTTTTGAATGTTCTTCTTCATTATTGTCATTATAAATGAAATAAAATTTAAATACAATTTAAATACAAATAGTTTCCATCGCAGTGTGTATCAAATTGCAAAGTAAGAAAATTCTAGCGCGCCAAACAGTGTACGGTAGTCGTTTCGCATGTTTATTGCTTGATGCATTAAAGGCATTTAACTGATTTTTATATACTAAATAACGGTCATCAAGAATCCTTTTAAAAGTTATGTGGGCATCACTTGAGGAGTTTTCCGTTAACGCCTGCAAACGAATATCTTTAGAGGAGAAATTAAAAATCTATCATTCATTTAATTCTTGATAACTGTGAAGCTTAACTATTTCTTTCTTTTATTTTTCTCTTAATTTCCAGTCGTTAACAATGGTTTGTTTTTCAAAGCTTGATAGACATTTAATTTATCACAAAACGGTAGGAGGAACGCGTAGGATTTTTAAAAATAATATTTCTTCAATACACATAAACAATTCCAACGCATTTACGGGTAACGGCACTCAGAAGGCGTTAACGTCATTAAAACAGAAACAGACCTAAAACAAATAAAGCTCGGGCATCCTCAATTACCAGCAATTTCCCGCTAAAGATTTGGCGAAAAATTGTTAGAAACATTTTGAATGTTTGAAAACACAAAAAAAAGAGAAATAATAGTTAATAAATAAATAAAAACTACAGTTGCCATAACGAGTTTATAACTTTTTAAATAAAATAAATATATAATTTTTTATATTTTTTTTAATTAATTTTATAATTAGGAAAAACTTGATTTATTGATTTAAAGAAAACGTTTTTACCTTTGATTTATTTATATTTTTATTACTTTTGAAATAAGAAACGAACTAAGGTTGTGACTAAACTTTTCTTGACTACTGTCGTAAACTTGCTTTAGTAAGTGGCACAAAGTTGTTGTTTTTTTATATATATATAGTATTTTTGCTTTTCCTCTATACGATAATAATTTAAAACGCATAAAAATGATGTCTATGTTGAAAAATGAACATATTGTTGTATTTTTCTTTGTTTTTTTTTAAACGACAGTACACAGGAGTCATAATAGTAACAGCCATAAAAACAAAAACCGAAACATATATATATATGTTTCGGTTTTTATATATATACATGTATGTATGTATGTATGTATGTATGTATATGTAAGTATGTATATGCAAATATATGTATATATGCAACAACGGCAACTAGATTAACCCATTTGAAAATACCATAGTATGGGTTATAAGACAAGTTAAAAAAGACATTTAACAAATTCCTAATAATTTAAGGAAAGGAAAAAATAAGCGTACAACATCAGCACAGACAATAACCAGAACAACAATAATAATAACAACAACAACCTAGATACGTTGCACAGATATTATTTTACAACACAAATTCCAATGAACATTGACTTACATACATGCATACATACATATGTGTTATTTTAAAATTAAGAGGTACTGTAATAAAACTAATAACACACACCACACCACAAAACGAAATTAGAAGGTTAGTATAGTAGTTTATTAACTGGTTAGAGGAGATTGAACTTTCTGGTGAATTAAAGAAAAATATTTTAAATTTCTTAACGGATTTCTTCTTAATAACAAACAGAGAGGAGTGCTTGCACAATATGCAACAATCCATAAACGATAAGCATGGATAACGCATTTAAATTAAAGATGAAAATCTACATATAATTGCTAAAGAAATCAAATATTTTCATTACTTTTTGATATATATAGTTTTAGCATCTATTACCCTAAACAGTACTTATACTTACACTTGACAGAACATATTCAAAACATAATAGTTATACATCTACCTAACATTATACACCAAAAAGTTAACATATACACGCATAATATAAAGTAATGACAAGAATAATATAATAAAAAGGATCGTTCTTTTTATCAGATTTTTTCTAATTGTATCTAAACTTTACCTCTCTATACTAATATAATTTACTTTTAAATTTAATCGCAAATAAGTGAAATATAGGGTAGGCGTGGCTGCCTTTTCCTATTTTTATATTATACAAATGCAAACTCTTATCGTGTATTATTGTGGCTATAGTTTATGAGTAATAAGAAAACTTCTGTTTACCGGAACAAAACTTACCCCAGTTATTACACACAAGAACAGACAGACGGACGGGAATAAGAAGATGGTTTCCGAATTTGATACTAATAAAGAATCTATATTTTCTATGGTCTCTCGGAAGTTTCATTTTGGGTGTTAGAAAAACTAGAACCCCTTATTTTAGTGGTGAATATAAAAAGTAGAATCTCGTAGTTTTCGTTAATATTTTTAGGTTATAATTACAAAAAATAAACTGTGCTCTTCGCATTTGTACAGTTTCATCAATTTACATCTAGAACGTTTTCGACAAAACACTTCCGCTAAATTTGATGCCATCATTAATACTTTTTTCATAGGTTAGTTAAATTGGAGCGCTCGATTCTTTCAGCGAAGTTGATATTATGACGATGCTCCTCCATCACATCCCGTTTGCCGATTTTTATTTCTGTGGTTTAAAAGTGGGGATTTCGATGTCAATGACAGCCTAGAGAAACAAAAAAAAAAGAATTCGAAAACGACGAAAACCCAGTTCAAACTATTAAAGGGCTTTCGAACAGCTTAGCGTTTAGACGTTTGGATGCGATAAGAAAGGTCCAAAAGGATGGCTAGTACACGATGTTATTTGGCCACGCGCTGCAAAAGTTATCAAGAAAACAATGGTGTGGGTCGACTGGGAAGCTTTACCCCACCCATCGTACTCGTCAGGCATAACGTCTTATGATTATTCAGATCAATGCAGCGTGGATTGGACGATACGCGGTCCCACAAAACTGGAGAAGTGCCGAAATGGGCCGACTCATAGATAACCTTAAAAGATCGTGAGTTCTTCCGACACGGTATAGTCACGTTGCCAGAAAGATATGGAAAAGTTGTAAAAAATTATTGAAAATATTTTGATTAACAATTTTTCTCAATAAATGGCTTTTTCAATCAAAATTAACTAAATAAACTTAATTAAGTACCTAACATTTAAGAAGTAAAAGTTTTAAAATTGAGTAGTAAGAATTAGGTTGGACTGGATTTTGAAGAAAGAAGCCTCAGAGTTCTGTTATAAGTATGAAGACCTATTCTAGAATGCTCATTATGTAATGGCATAATTAATGCAGTGGATAACACAACGAATTCTTTACGTTAAAAAAAACAAGCATTCTTTCGAGCTTTGTATGCTTGTGCCAATAAAAAAAGCCGTATGCACCAAGTTATTTTTTCAGCTTTTGTTCGAAAGAAATGCTGTTAAATAGCCTACTAGAAAGTGGAAGCGCTCTAATAATCCGTTCTTGCTTTGTATTTCGGAGGTATCAGTTAAATAAAATGCGTGATCAGTTGCTCCAGTCTAAGAACGCTTCGCTGGGCAATACTATCAATATTGTAAATCAGCTGAACATGAAAAGCGCACAAAACCTAGGGGGTCTCAATAAGAGAACATTATTTAAATTGAATGTCATTTCTTTTTCATGGAAGTGACAGCTCTGAAATTCGACAGCCGCCACTTATAAGTATTTTGATTATTAAAAATAAAGTGCTGCACAAAAAAAAACCCATTACAAAAATTGGGAAAGTTACGCTAACACTGATCGCAAACTTCACTGAATTGTCGGTCGTAAAAGTGTCCTACAATTCGAATACAGACAATAAGATAATGAACAATAAGTGTTCTTTACGTTGACAGACCGGTTGGTCTTTTGAAAACACTTCTGCTGTAAACAAGAGTGTCGCTGAAAACTCGAAACCATTAATTCGGCATCGTTCTCAACAACTTAAATTTTCACGAAGCATTACGCGGTGAATTTTCGCTGCTTATCGCAGCTTACTTCAAAAATACGTGTTTTTATGTTTAAGTGAAATAATGCACTCTTATTGTGAAACACCTATTATTATACAGAGGTTTTTCAATATAATGGCGAACGGTCCCGTATTGCAACACCCCTCAAGAACAGAAACGAGCACTGAATTCGAATGTGTGACCACTCGCTATGTTCATCACTGATGAACAGACTTAACAGCGCTTCCATTCTTATACTATTACCTCGAAAAATTGTGCCTTTCGGAGATAGTCTGGAAACACAGTTATTATTTAGCAGATGTAATGCTATCGCTTCACGGTGGTCTCTTACATTCCGAAAGCTTACAAAACTTAGGGCTATCGGATTGCCCTCTCAGAAAAAGAAATCTTAATTAGTCTGTATAACTAAAATTGTCCTGATGAAACACCATCTTACATCGTCATTAATTGTAATAATAGTCCTTGAAAACCGTTAGTGAATATCTCCGATTTATTTTAGTTCTTTCCTCATATATGGAATACTAGCAATGCAGTACCTCTCTAAGAAATGATTGCAGATAATGCACCAAGAAGTACAGAGGCATCCTTTATCTCAGTGTAATACCAAAATTTTTTGAATCTCTTTTTCTGAAGTATTTAATTCGTTCCGTTAACTCAGTGACTTCAACATGATGGCCTACAGACTTTATCATTTCTAATGTAAATGAAAAATTCGAGCCGAATTCTAGTGTTTGCGTGTGAATAACAATTGAAACAATTTAGACGTCGTTCTCACGGGCTTTCCTATGACAGCACACGGATGATTTCGACTTGGACGATCAAGACGAGACAATGTACAATGATCGTCTAATCACTGGAAATACCGATATGAACTGACCACCAAGACCATTCTGTATAATTCCATTGAATTCTCTCTCTCTCTCTCTCTCTCTCTCCCGCTCTCTCTCGCCACCTCTCTCTCTACAGTTATGTTAAGTCACTGGCTTACTGATTTGATTTTTGCAGACTTTGTAGCTGTTTGCTGATTATGTACCTCTGATCCATTTACAGACTTACATATATAGGAATTCTTATTTTCCTTGCATTTGTTAAATGCTGCAAGGTTTGCCTCAACTTGTTCAATTTTTCTAAATGTTAAAAGAAATCCTTTTAGCTCATCTCCTAATTGATTTTCATATTCAAGCAATTGTTAATAAAACAAAAGATTCTTTACGCTTCATAAAAAGATTCTCGAACAACTTCGGCGGTCCCTACGGTAACAAAAAGCGTATTTTTGGAGCCAGTAAGATATATTCTTAGGCATAGACTGGACTCTAAACTATTCTTGTCACATAGAGAATATGAAGTCGGCATGAAAACACTTTCTCTTTTTTCCTTTCCTTGATTTGAGATGGAATATGTTTTCATTTTTTACGCCTTTCGAAAATCGTTTAAAGTTAATTGATCTACCTTCGGTCGAGAAAAAAAACGACACTTGGTAGGGATATTCTGTGTCTTTGAATTGATAAGGGAAGAAATTAATTTCGCATTTTTGTTTAATCAATCAGGCGTTATTTAACTCCTTTCTCGGTTTTCCCAATTCGGTCCGATAGTTTCTTGAAAGCAAAATTTTTTTTATCATGAATTGAAGCTGGCCAGGCTGTGTATCTCTAAATGTTCTATGCAGGTACGGTATGGGAATATATACGGATTTGAAACTTATTTTTTTTATTTAATATATAATTTTAATTTTTATTTAATGGTCATATATTATTTACAACTTTGCTATTATTTTTAAATCCGTGCGAACATAGCTGTTACAGTTCCTTCTTCTTTTCTTATTTTTTCTTAAAGCTACGATATGTATATGTTTGTATGTATGTATACATATATACATAGTAACTTACATAGTAACAGGTGGGCTTAAAAGTCCGTAGGCTGACACATAGGTGGCGCTACTTGTATTAAATCCATATGATTTTTAGTTAGCCGTAACCTTCAAAAGACACGTGTACAAATTTGACAGCTTTTGGCGAAAAAAAATACTATTGAAGCCAAGGCTTGGCTTGAAAAACATTAGTCGGACTTTGCACCAGCAAAATCTAGAGAAGTGGTTTGCTAAATCTAAACGAGGCGCAACTAGCAGAGAATGCGCTGCATGCAGTGCACGCCCAAGGGGGCTGTTATCGACGAAAACATCAAAAAAGTCAACAAAATAATTTCGTATAACCGTAAAGTGAAGTTGATTGAGATAACTGAGACCCGAAAGATATCAAAGGAACGTGTTGGACATATCGTGAATGAATATTTGGATATGCGAAAGCTCTGTTCAAAGTGCGAGCACACAATCGACCAAAAACAACAACGAATTGATGATTCTAAGCAGTGTTTGGAGCTGTTCAATCGTAATAAACCCGAATGTTTGCGTTGATATGTGACAATGGATGAAACATGGCTCTATCATTTCACACTGGAGTCCAATCGACAGTCAGCCAGTAGACTTTTTGGCCTATTTTTAAATCGTACCATAAAAATAGTATCGAAAACTTATATAAGCGCTATAATCGTCGTATCGCCATCAAAGGCAACTGTATTGAATAATAAAATCAAATTCTATCAAAAAAGGATTTATCGATGCTAGCCAACGATTTTTAAGCCCACCTGCTATATCGAAGTATATGTATTGGCTGTATATGTAGCTAATATTGTTAATATAAAAAGAGAAAAACACAGTTCGTATGATGCCAAAGAGATGGACAAAATATTTGTTAAGTACGGACAGAACAAAACAACAAAGAAGGCATTCTATTTAATAAACTTTCGATTTTATTTTTAGGAAAAACACTCAATATTAAATTTATTTACAATACACAGTACGGCTGGCAACCCTAAGGGTAGATACGCAATTTTTTCTCTGGTGTTAAAAAAAAAAAAATTAATAAGAGTCAAATTTTAAGAATTTGCAAAACTTTTTACATTTTGGAATCGTCGTACGTATCGTCTATTCTATCGGTGATAGAAGTGGTAAAGTTCTCGTGTGTTACAATTTTTATCTAAGTCGTTGGGCCTGATTTAGTTTTGTGTAAATCAGGAGCCCTAGCGCTCTCTGAAAATCATAGTGTAGTTGACATCACTATTTAACAAACGTCAGAACGTTGTGGGATAAAAACAAGTGCTGTGAAATCAAATAAAAAACAAAGCGAAAAACAAAACAAAACAAA